>JALMQS010000149.1:12106670-12464720 GCA_024734495.1 Forficula auricularia
CCATTCCTTGTACAACTATCATAGACGGTACTATTACGCATTATTTCTAGTTGGGTCAAATCCGTACTCAAAAATGTGTCACCAGCTCTTGGACTAATATTTTTTTTATAGGAAAAAGAAATAAAAATAAAAATATACAAAATCGTTCAAAAAGCAATACATACCTTATTTTCTGATTTATCGCTTGATTTTTGAATTTGATCTTCATTAGATATACTAGATTTGGTAAGAATAGAATATTTTTTTGGTAAATTTTCAGAAGAATTTATCATTGTAAATTCTTTTGTATTTCTTTGAAATGATATTTCATTTATATTATTTGTATTTTTCAAAGATGTTTCATTTTGTTTATGAAATGCATTTTGTGGCATCATTGAAGTAAAATTTGTTTTATCAGGATGTAAAGCGGATGTGCTTGTTACAGTAGAGTTGGATTTTTTTTGAAAATATTTTGAAACTATTTCAGGTGAATAATTGTTAGAGTTTGTATTTACACAAACAGATAGTTCAGAATTAAACGATGGTCTATTTTGTTGTTGAAAATATGGATTTATATTTTCATGAAAATTATTATTCATATATATCGGATTTAAATCATTATTTTTGGCTAATGAAGCTTTTTCTCTGGCATTATTGATCACAACCTTAGGTGATATATATCCGAAAGATGTCAGAGTGGTTTGCCTTATTTGTTTTTTCGGAGTTACCTAAAAATAATTTTTATTTAATCTCATAAAATTAGAAAGTATATGTATGTTTCAGAGTGTAACTGATGCAGAGGCATTGCCACGCGAGGGGGTTTGGGGGTCAGAAAATGCTGGATATCTACAAATATAAGATTTTTAACAAAAAAGTCGTCCAAGTAAACTTTCAACAAAGTTTCTAGGATGAATGGTTTTCATTTTATGAAGGAAAAACTGCTATTTTTTGCAAAAAATTGCAGTTTTTCAAAAATTCAACCTCATTTCGGCACGGGTTACCATTATCCAATTAAGATGAAACTTTGAATTGTATCAAATTTAATCTAGTTTAAAAATGTGGACTTTGTCGAAAACGTGTTTTTTCATGGTCAAAATGGGAAAAATCGAAAAAAGTGCGACTTTTTGGGATTTGTGGAAACAGAAAAAATACGCCAATTTTCAACTAGCACCTGAGCCCGAACGGTTGATCGTAGAAAAACGTAATTTTTTTTTATGATAATGATGAGAGAAGGAGTTACACCAAAAAGGTGCAACCCCTAAAGGCCTGGGTTGGCCCCTCCATCGTGAAAAGAAGAAGAAAGAATTTTATGGGTTGGGCTGGGGTCGAAGGAATCTGTGGATACGGGTCTTAAATAGCTGAAGGTTATAAGTTGCGGGAAAGATGGTGGCAGGGAGCGAGTTCCAGTCTCTCGAGGTCATAGGGATAAAAGAGTTGGCGAAAGCGCTTGTTCGACTTTTATCCAATTTGACAGCGAAGGGGTGCTAATCGTTAGAAAACCGCGAGATGAGATTTGTATGAAATTTTATGAACTTTTATTTTGAATAGGAAGGTTATTTACGAAAAGTTGATAGTTTTCGAGTTATAAGCTAAAAACCGCCAAAAAATGAGATTTATTACCTTTTTTTTTTGCATTTTTGACAATGTTTCGTCACGAAATTTTGTTAGCAAACTTCAGCTTCGGATTCATCACACCCAAAAACATAAAGGGTCGAAAAAATTACAGCTACCCCTAAACTTTCCGGATAAAAACAATTTAACTGGACTATTTGTTTTAATAAAAAAAAATTCCCACTAAATATTTTGCTTTGAGGATTGACTCCCCCCCCCCCCCCATGGAAATTTTCTGCCTACGTCACTGATGACAAATACGTTCCCTTATTACCCAATATTCATTGACCAACCGCTCTGTCTTTTGATTGGTTGCAGAGGGATAGGTCTGGATTGCCTAATGGGCCCCCAAGTGGCTTAAAGATTAGCAATGGAGTGACGACAAATATAGATTTATATTAACCAATATGTGATGGCTTGCTAAATGGGTATTTAGTTCAGAGGCCAAGTTCTGGCCTTGGTTCTGGTCTAGCTGATGGGGGTCGATGGGGGCTCTAAATTGAACATATTTTGTTTTTCCTTATATTACTTATTGTGTATTATATACCTACTATATGATTTATTTTATTCTAAGTTTTACTCCAAATTTGTCAGGGTTGCAATGGTCTTGCGGTAGCACACCTTATTATTCATTTCAAAAAGGGAATCCTGAGCCTAATGATTTCTAGATATCAACCGGTTAATAGCATAAATTAATATCATAATGAATAAATAATGAGAACATTAAAGAGAGTAACTACCGGACCAACGCCCTCAAAGATAGCAATACACAAATTAGTCTACTCTGGGACACCACAGAGAGAAAGTCTTGCCTTAGACATCCATACCGACAGGCAAGGTCTACTTTGAGACACGCGCAGAGAGAGTCCAGTGAGAGACAACTACAGAAGCAATATTCCTTCTACATACAGTCTTGTCTAAGGAATTTCCTACTATATACACTAACAGGGCACAGAAGGCGAACATCTAATTTTACCTGTATACGTCTTTCTTAAGGAAGACACACAGCGCCCGAGCGAGATACACATATACTCATCGACTGTGATACACCCAGGACGGTCGCACCCTCCGATTCGGTCTTCAAAGCACCTAATATTGGTATCCCACGGCCGCCAACATATTCAATAAATTTTGTTGATTATTTTTGAATTTTATAAAAAAAAATAAGTAAAATTACTAAATTAGAAGATACAATTACAAATTATCATACTTTCTCAATATCCAAGACGGCTACAGCCAAAAATACTCAGCCAGCGACAATGTGCCCCCAGTGTGCCTCTTCTATTAACTCTTTACATTTACATAGGTTTCTCGAGTCCACACTCAATCTCAGCCGAGAAACAACCCAGACCCAATTCCAGTCAGTTTCCAGCAATTTTGCCAATCAGTTGGCAAAACCGAGACTGAAGACCTTTCTCTGCATTACTTCGAGATACTTGTAATTGCTAACCAAATAAAACATCTTATTATACTATCTATTTGCCGGTCAGTATTTGGAGTTATTTTTAAATATAAGCGCCAGGAAATCCACATCCTCATCTCCTTCACAAGCCATATACATCTGGGGGACTAAATTTTAAAAATTATTTTATATTTGATTTTGATGAATTTACATTTATATGTAGTATCAACTAGATGATTTCGCGGGGGAGGGGTAGCATTGGTTCTTTTATCTATGCCCCCTTCTGGGTACATCCCTGGTCCCTCTTATTATTTACTTTTCACATATTATAGCACATACATATAAAATAGTTAGAAAAATTAAATAAACAAGCTTAATTGTATATTTTACCGGAATTAAATTTGGTGTGGATATTCTATTTTGAAAACTCGCCACGTTTGAATCTGTTGGCATAATAAAAGATTTTTCAGATATATTATTACTTGGCATAATATCCAAATTTGATACTGTCCTTTGTCTATGAAAAAAATATAGGTAATAATTACAAAATAATTTATAGAAAAAATAAAAATGATAATTTGTTGATTTTAAATTATTAGAAAATTAAATTATAAAAGTAGATACCTACCGCGGGGCGCGTAAAGGTTGTGGGTACTTTTGTTGACAATTATTTTTTGTTTGTGGAAAGGTTGAATTCGATGATAAATAAGGTATTGGAATTTCCAGACAATCATTATCATTTGGTTCACTTTGCATGGGATTGTAAAACATCTATAAATTTATAGAAATGGGTAAATTCAACAATTAATAATCATTTAAAAAATGTTATTTAATTTATACTTTTAATTATAGAAAACATAATTCTATATAAATAGTTATGTAATATATTATGTATTTAAATTGAAAACCTATATCTATAGTTAAGTCGCTCAGAAACAAATATGTTTAAGTCCTTTTTTAGAGTATTTCTAAATTAGGCTTTGTATCTAAAAAATTAAGTTTACTCTTTTTATTACCAAAGGTTTTATTCTTTACTTCAATTTTCCTCAGTAGAATCTAATTTTTATTTCTTCTGATTGGTATTTTCGTGGGGATTTTAAAAAACATCAATTTTTATCGATTGTTGTTTTATGGACTTACCGGAATGGCTTCTGAGCAATTCAATTTAAAAATTACCTTTAGTTAATTAAACACACAAGAAATTAAAATTGAAATGTCGTGTGCTACAAAACTTAAATAAATAATGAGTGAAATATAGGAATTATTTGGAATTACTTTGGAATTCATTAGATAATCTATTGTCTTCTACTTGGAAATGAAAGTGGAAGTGGAAGTAGGTGTACACGATTTTAGGTCGCGGTTCACCCCTCGTATATGTCATTAGAGATTTTTCGGGTTTCTACCTTCCCCTCCAAGATATCCCTAAGCAATCCCCCATGTCTCAGTGTGTGTCCCATCATCTGACCTCTTCTCTTCTTCAAACTCTTCCACAAGGTTCTTCTTTCTCCAATTCTTCCAAGAACTTCTTCATTTGTAATTTTATCAATCCATTTGATATTCATCATTCTTCTGTAGCACCACATTTCGAAAGCCTCTAATCTCTTTCTCTCCGCTTCTCTAATTGTTCAGGTTTCACATCCGTACATGGCTATGCTCCATACATATGTCTTCAATAGCATCTTCCTGTTTTCTAAGCTGATTGAGGAGGACCATCTCACTTTTTGTTTTGAATTAAACCCCATTTTTGCTTGGGCAATTCTTGATTTAATTTCGTTTTCGCTCTTCCCATTCCATGTGATTTTACTTCCTAGATAGCTGAATTCCTTTACTCCTTACTAATTCTGCTAATAGTGGAATTGAAAAGGGTTAAACCAGCTTTCAGGCTGACTACTATTCATACATACATGAAATATTATATTATTAATTTTGATTATTTAAAGGCTACAATAAATCGTTGTGTCTCCTGTAGGAAAAATAAATTTTTTAATTTATTTATAACGATCGCAGAAGACACACTCTTTTATTGTCTCTTTTAATTGATAAAAATTATGTTACTCTTGGCAAAAAGAAACTTTCAAATTTTAATTACATTGGATAATGTTGAACCTGGATAGTTGGGTATCAAATGTTGTTGTTCATTTTGTTCTAATTCATAATCCATTCCTAGAGATTCATTAAAAGAAGGATAATTTCCATTCGAATTCATCAACTCTTGACCATTATTTGTAAAACTAAATAGCGAAAAAATGTTATTAAATAGACAGGTGATTAAATTCAATTTCATAAATTGAATAAATGGTTACATGTTTCGTGATGGATCATGAATTCGATTTAGTCCAGGATGGCAGGGAGTAATCTTGGAATATGGAGCTGCAAATAGAAATAAAAGATTCATTTTATGAAATAATAAATTAAATAATAAAGAGCCTAAACCAACTTTGATTATGTTTACGTTCTTTAGAAAACATATTGTAATTAAAATTCATTTTAACTTTAATTATAACTTAATTAGAATGAATTAAATCAAAGTCGTCAAAGGATATAGAAATACTAAAAAAAAGAGAAAAACTAGAGATGGTACAAGAGTGAAGTTAGGAACTCAAATCAATTGTTATATTTATATAATAGTATATATTTATTTTGAGTCTATTCTATATTACATTTTTTATTATTATTATTACACTAACATGTTGGAGCAATCCAAAAAATATATTATGTGTTGTTACAATATACAAAAACTCTTATTCATCAAATAAAATATATATTATAAGTGAAATCCATTTAAAAAATTATAATCTATTAATTATATATCGATTTAGAGTTAAATTACAAAAAATTAGCCAAATAGTGAATCGTCGTTTCCTGTGGGCTTTTCTTCTTTCTCCTCTTGTTCATCTAGCATTTCCTGAAAAAAGAAAAAAAAATAGAGGAATTAAAATTTGTTATTATATTATGTACTTAGAAATTTTTAAAAATCTCCTTATTTCTCGGGGTTTGAAAACAATTTATTTTATTCAGAGTGAAATAAATTTAATATAAATATTTTCTATAAAGAAAAGCAAGCGAGTTTGTTTAATTTTTAGAAAGGATGGTGTTTTTTACAAAATTCTAACAACCCTATTATACACTGCGGTGCAAAAAAATTGAGCCACCAATAAAAACTTTATTAAATAGTAAACTATTTTTAAAATTTTTACAAATAACCATATAATTTGTTCTATTAACTCTTAAACTAACATATTCAATAAATTTGTTGATTATTTTCGAATTTTATAAAAAAAAAAAAAAAATAATTAAAATTAAATTAGAAGATACAATTACAAATTATCATACTTTCTCAATATCCTTTTACATTTAAATAAAGTTTTAATATACGTTCAAATTTCATTTAAAATATCAATAAAATGAATCATTTTGAATTAAGCATCATTGATAGAAAGATAAAATATACAAAATGGATATTTCTGAAGTTCAACCAGTTCTCGTTAATTTGTTATTTATTCTTTGATATATTAATGAGAAAATTATAAATTTATTTAACTTCATTATTTCAAGTTAGAAATATATAAATTCGGATATTATTTTCACTTAATATTTGACAAAAATCACCTGCATTCGATTCGCGATCGAATCAAATACAGGAAACTTATAAGCAAACACCTAACACATGTTGTTTTTTTTAATGATATTGATGTGAGAAGGAGATACACCAGAAGGTCAATCCCCTAAAGGCCTGTATGGGCTGGCCCCTCCATCGTGAAAAGAACAGAGTAGAAGGAAAGAAGCCGGGATCACGAGCCAAATCTCAGAAAGTTAGATATAGTCCAATTTACTAAGTTTTTAGGGGCTTCGAGCAGTGGTAAATTGTGTTAACAGATCGAGCGCGCTGGACTGGGAGATTGAATATATAACATCTCAGATTACAAATTAATTTGGTGATCCATATCAGTGTTTGATATAAAAAGAGTCATGCGGGCTAAGCGCGAAATGATGCTGGATTATAGCTAAATGGATCATATCTTTTTCATTCTCTCTTGGTCCAGACTTAAGACTCAGCAGGCTCCAATAGCCTCAACCAGCAGTAGTCTCGTGATATATATCTTAAAATTATTGGATAAAAAATACTTGGTAGGTTTCACATTAAGATATAAAAAATAAAACGAATTTATTTTTGGACAATCTTTAATCTCGATATATATATTTCGGGTGACTAACCCATCTTCAGGAGAAACAGAAAGTAACTGATATATCTTGTTTAAAAAGCGCGATCAAAAACAATTCTCGTTAATATGTTAATTATTCTTTGATATATTAATGAGAAAATTATAAATTTATTCAAATTATGTGCCTAATTAATCAAGGGCTAAGTCAACGACAAGTGGCAAGTACACTTTCAATAAGCAATAAATTCAATAATGCATGGAAGCTTGTAAAAAAAATTAAAAATGATTTACTATTCAATAGTTTTTATTGGTGGCTCGAATTTTTTGCACCGCTGTGTATATTTTCATTAAAATATTAACTTTACATTAAGATTTGAAAGGCCGAATTAAAGATCTATATTTGTTTTATTTCAAGGAAGAAGAAATTGTCCTCTCCCTGTGCCAATCCCTATTCTTTTTTTTATTATAATGACTAGACTTGGGAAGTATTTGAATTACATTTTGTAATTTGAATTTCAATTCCATGTAATTTAGAATTCAATTCTTTCTTTTTTATTTTGTTTACAAATGAATAATAATTTTCAAATACAAATTACAATAGCTAAAATTCTCAAATTCCCGAATGCGTTTTTAAGTAATGTCATCTTCCGTACAAATATAATCTGACCAAATAAATGTGAAAAAGGGGCCAAGTTCGATAGAAACGGCGTTCGAGGTTGTCGGGTTTGCCGACAAAATAGTTGTGATCTAAACGGGAACCAAGTTCCATAGGATTTCTTTAAATCATAGCTATAGGAATGTCCAACATCTTCAATTGATTTAAAAAAAATTTATTACGTTCTTTGATATTGAATTTATAACTTTGCAGGTTATAATAGTCAATAATAACGTGATGATATTTAATAACTACAAGTTTAAAATTTAAATTTGCTATTTTTTATATTTTTTATACTACAAACAATTTAGTTGGATATAAAACTTGCCAAGTTAGAAATTGAATATCAAAGAACGTGATAAATTTTCTTTTAAATCAATTGAAGAACGTTGGACATTCCTATGGCTATAATTTAAGGAAATGCTATGGAACTTGGTACCTGTTTAGATCACAACTCTTTTGTCGGCAAAGTCAACAACCTCGAACACCATTTCTACCGAACTTGGCCCCTTTTTCACATTTATGTTTTTGGTCAGATATCATTAATTTTTGAAAAGTTTTATCCTTTTATTTATCTAAATAAATACATAGCAGTTAAATTTCACCTCTTCATTTTATGTCCTGAAGAAGGGAAAGCTTGGGTTTTTCGATTTCACCCTTTATTAATATGTCAAGCTCTATCAGTATGCTAAATTTCACCATTCAAGCTTGATTGTATTTTCACTATATGTTAATTAAGCCTATAAATTTCAACCCTTCCTTTCTGGCCCCGAAAGAAGGGAAAGTTTCACTTTTTCAATGTTTTCCTTTTGTAGCCCAAACTCTAACAGTATGCCAAATTTCACCATTCTAGGATCAGCGGAGGTACTCTAGGTGATATCTGAGTCAGTCAGTGAGTGTTAAAAATGGCACTCTTCAGAGCTTAATAACTCAAGAACTCTAATAGGTTTATTAATGAAATTTGGGATTCTAGGTGTTCCAATGAGCCTTATTAGACATGCAAAATTTCAAGTGTGTAGATCTAATAGTTTTTGAGTTAGGGGGGGGGGGCCCCCCCCAGGAAGTTTAGCTCGAAATGGTCGTGTAAATATACACTTGGCTGGTGCTTTTTCGAACTTGGCTGACACTGCCGTGTGTCTAAATTACAAATTACAGTTTGCCGATAATTGTAATTGGTGGCTGAAAAAAAATTCAAGTCATATTTTTAAACTAAAACTTACAGTTAGAAGATCAGTTAATTCATTGCTTTCTCGAAGCATTTCCTTAAGCGTATTATTTTTCTCTACTATTGAGTTGTATTTTTGATAAAGTTCCTCATTTTCAACGAGGGTCTCTTCTAAGGCAACTCTTCGTCGTTCTGCTAAAATTTTCCAATATTCAAGAGAAGGTTCATCTGAAAATAAATAAAGTAGTAATCAATTATTAGAAAATGGAGAATAAATTGAATTATTTTAAAACTATATTTAAGGTAGTTGTTTCGCGACAATACTAGCAAAAAGTTAATGCTAAAGTATATAGAACAGACAATAAGGATTCATAATTCATAAGCCCAAAACTTTTTGCTGTTTATGTACCGATTCTAGCCAATCCCGTGCTCGTTTGACAAATCTGGCACCATTGTAAGAGATTGAATATTTTATATTAAAATGACAAATAAAATACATTTTAAAGGTCGATTTATTTCTATAAAAATCGTTTTGTTATTTCTTAACGCATACGTTACACCTTATGAAAATTATAATTTTGAAAAAATCTAGCGCATGCGCACTTTATACATCTTGCGCTGGTTAAATAAATGCTCTGTTGCCAAATTGTTTTTAGTGTAAATTTTTTTTTATACATTTTTCATTATTGATTCATTATTATCTCAGAAACTGTGTTGTAACTATGAATCAAAATTGTCTTAAAATATGTATTGGTTATTGTTTAATGTTGGTTTAGTATTTTATAAAAATGGTAAGAAGGGTTTCTTAATTATAATTAAATATGTATTTAAATTTTCCGATATCAAGTATAGTGCAATGTAAGAGTCTGAAAAACTCCATTTTTTAAATTTAATATCTCCGGAACTATATTGTTCATAAATTTCGTTTTGCTACCAATCGATGCAGAAGTATTTAACTAGTAATCTGTCTAAATTTCGGAACAACTACCTTAAACATCCCACCAATTATTTAACATGTTCACCAAAGTTAGAAAATTGTTTTTTTATCATCGTTGGGACCTATTGACAACGGGGTCTTTATTTTCTAATTTAATTTAGTTTAAAAAATTAATAAAAGATTAAATATCCAATTTTATTTTATTTCTGTATATTAATCTAATCGACTCAACATCAAGGTTTCGGGGATCTGAATCTACTAGTCTACTTCACTCGAAAATTCCCAATTTTGTAATTTTATTCATGTTTAGAGGTGTCTGAGACGTGGAGAGATGAAACATCGTTTTCAAAGCATGATTTTTGTGTCTGTCTAAATTTCGAAAACTCAAAAATATTCTGGTATCAATATGTTTGAACTTTCTCAAAACACAAATAGACTTTGAGCTTTAGAGTTTCAGAACTCCCGGGTCAAAAATGCGAAAATATTAAATCCTTAAAAAGAGTTATTGATGAGTTTTAATTAAAATTTGGCACAAAAGTTTATAGTAATAGACTGTGCACCAGGGACGTCAACTTTTTAGCTCAAATGGTTAGTTTAATAAAAAAATTGCCAAATCACTAAAATTTGTGTTAAGCCTAGTGAGTCTTAGAAATTAAAAGTTTTATTCCAATCTCAAGATGAAAAAACATCAAAATAGAGACCTCTCTTTTTTTATTATTATTATACTTACGTTAATGATTATATTTTTTTTACCCTTGCGCATGATATATATTTATTATAGTTTATCTCCTCTGAAATTCAATTTCATTCATTTTTTTTAATGCATAAGCCTAGGCACACACAGTCGATTTTCAGTCGACCCAACAATTTAGTTGGGTTGGTTTGAAATTGTGATGAATTATCAACTTATAACCAACTCTAATTAACTAACTAAGCTCGATTTTTTATCAAAAGTGCTCATCGATCGCTATTGATTAAATAATCGAGTTGATCTGCAGTTGTGTTGTGTATGCACCTACATTAAACTTAATATATTTATGTCCATCAACTAAACAATCGCTCGACTAAAAATCGACTGTGTGTGGCACTAATGTGGCTTTAATAATTAAAGCAAAAAGAAAGTACCGAAGCCCCATTCAGGCATGTACTGTAAAATTTGAACTAAATAAATAAAATAGCGCTTTAATGGATATATTAAACAGTGCATAATATGGCTTATTTAAAAAAGTTATAATAAAATATGATATAAGCAGGGGCAGAGTTTTGGCGTTTTAACTTTTTCTTGGGGAAACAATTTTTAAATATGATGAATTAGTGATTAAGAAAAAAATTTGGATCATTCTAAAATAATTATTTTGTGTTTTTATTTTATATTTTGTACTTTAGAATATGCGTAAAATGCTATACATTAAATAAATAAATAAATAATCGATCGAAAAATTTAAATTAATAAAAAATTCATAAATTCGAAAATAAATAAAAGAGATAAAATTGAAAATTTTTAAATGAAAAGAGTTTATGGAAAGTGTTACCAGAATATAGGAAAATTTTGCCAGTATCCTTACTGGTAAAATTTTTCTATATTCATTTTTTTAGGGCTATCATTAGACCAAAAGAGAATATCTCCAATTGCCCCAACTCCCACTGGATATGTTATTATTAAAATTCGATATATCGACATCCTATTTGATTAATCTTTTAAAATGTTTTTTAAAAATGATTTCTATTAAAAATTTCCTTGTTTCTGTATTAGTAAAAAAAATATTAATAAAGGATAAATGGCCCAAACGCCAAATGATGAAAGGAAATCATAAGTAGATGGCCAAATCAGGGCGAAGCGTTAGCTGAAAAGTTTTTATTTTGCCGAGAGTAGCAGAGTTGTTGAATCATAAAGAGAAACAAAGAGGTTGTCCTCTGCTTGATGCAAATAAACATACTAACATACACACATATACAGTCGACTCTCTATAATTCGAACTCTTCAGCTGTTAACTTTAGTAAATCGAAAAAAATGCTGTGTATTTTAATACGCTCGATAACTCGAAATTCTGACACAACAAGAGGGGAAGAGAATATTCTATAATTCGAACTAGGCCACTTCCCCTCTTTATAATTCGAATTTTTCCTATCAATGTTTACTCCTCATTTTCCGCATAAGCAGGGAAGTAAACCCTTTCAGTCCAGCTTAACTTCTCAAATGTTAATACATATGTAATTTTGTTCTTTTTTGTTGTTTTCATTATTTTTACTTTTTTACTTGAGGCTATATATAAAATTTATGTAAGCTCATACATATTTTCAAAAATATAATAAAAACTCTTAATAATTCGCATTTTTTTTCTTTCCTCTTGATAATTCAAACTTCTTGATAATTCGAATTTTTCTTGTAGTTCCTTGGATTTCGAATTATCGAGAGTCGACTGTATATTATTTATTTATAGTTTCGAAGGCTTGGCCTTCATCATCAGGCTTTTTTAATTATAAATATTATAAGACGAGCTAAACGAGAAAAAATATATTTAATGTTTCTTAATTTAAAATGAATTGGAGTCTTTCATTTCAAAATTCGAGTGCAAATTAAAATTATATTTCAAATTTATCTGGTTAATGAAAATCAATTGGAGCTGTCAGTTTAAAATCCTAGATGACAATTATATTTCAAATTTGCCTCGTTAATTAATATATATTTAATGTTTTTTAATTTAAAATCAATTGGTGTTTTTTCATTTTCATTCGAGTTCAAATGAATACAATATTCTCTAGACACAAAGTCTAAATCAAAAATTTATAGTTTTAGTAACTGAAATCATGGTATAAATATTAATGTCAGATTGGTCTAGTGGTTAAAGCTAATGACCTTAGTTCAAGAGTTCGTAGGTTCGATTCTAGGCAAGAGGGAGATTTTTTTAGAGAAATTTCTCTTAGCGTTGTTACAAATTAATCTAGACAAACATATTATAAGATTGGAGTAATTTTTGGAGACGGATAAGTGAAATTTTTGGAGACTGATATGTTGAGTGGATATTGATGAGGCAGTCCAAAAAAAGAAGAAGATAATTCACACTACTTATATAAAAAGATAGTGTAAATTATCTCTTTTTTTTTTGGGCTGCCTCATCGATATTCACTCAATTATAAATATTAGGGCCAGTTTCGGGAAAATGTGTGTTCTTATTAAGCCGAGAAGCCAGTTAGACATATGTAAGACATGTCTAACTTCTCGGCTTAGTAAGAACACAAATTTTCAATATCCACCCGATAGTGACCCCATGAAAAATAATATTTATAATTAAAAAAGACTGATGATGAAGGCCAAGCCTTCGAAACTATACTCTCAAACAAATATATATATAATTAATAGAAACAAAGAGGTTGTCCTCTGCTTGATGCAAATAAACATACACACATATCAAATATATATATTATTTATATTTGATATATGTGTGTATGTTTATTTGCATCAAGCAGAGGACAACCTACTTGTTTCTCTTTATGAAATGTTAGCTTTTAATAAAAATCGAATTTGATTTGTTTTCAATACAATTGTCTATTTAAAGTTGAATTAAAATTAAGCTCAGTCAGAACATATTACAACAAATTAATTACCCTTTGTTAAATCACCAGCAGGAGTTTCGTTATCCGATGTGTCAGCTTGAGTGGACTTATGAGCAAGTTTTTTTCTTTTAATTACAGCTTTTGAATCAGGGGTGTAAGAAGGTTCTCTAAAATATAGAAAAATAACTTTAATTCGATTACAAGTATAATATAAATGTAAAATGAAATAATGCTTACTTCATGAGCATGTCTTTTGAACTACTAGCAATATACATTCGTCCTGTGCCAATTAAATTTTCTTTATCCGTGGCAGAAGGTTGAAGTGTTTGAAGACTCTTCCTGGTTTTCTTTAAATTATCCTAAAAAATTTGTTTAAAAAGTTTTATAAAATAAATAAATAAAAAAGTTTTTTAAAACTGTTTATTTAATAAATGGGATTTTAAAAAATATTTAAAGAAAAGTCGTGGAGTTCTTTAATTAAAAATTCTACTAACGTTTCGACCTTAGATTAAAGTCATCTTCAGAGATACAATATCAAAGTAACAATTGATATTTTTAATCATTTTATAAACTAAATAAATGAGGCTCTCAAAATTTAGTTAGCTTTAATGCAAACAAGACTCAATGTTGTCTAATTTCTAGGATCGAAAATGAAAATTCCCCTTCTTGCATTCGAGTGCATTAAAAAGAAAAAAAAATACAATATATTATTTTTTTTTTTTTTTAATGCAATCGAATGCAAGCCCGCACCAGTAAAGATGCAGCTCCTGTGGATCTCGAAAGACCCTTGCACAACAACCTTCCTATTGGCCAATTCTGGCCGCTTCTCGTCGATCGCCTGCTTCAATCTAGTCAGTTGTTGACAGTATAGGTCCGAATTGAGTGATTGGCCCGATGGGAGCACCTCATAGTGGATGATTCCCTTCCAATCCCACCAAACACACAGTAAAATCACCTTGGTCGTTAATCCGGGCTTGGCGATCGTTTGGGCCGGCTCACCGCGCTTGGACAGGATCTTTTTTGCCTGTTGTTGTCGTAGGTGACCCATTTTTCATCGCCATCGTTTCAGCAAAAAATTGCAGGCTTCAATTCAGTCCAAAAGTTTTTTTTGCGTCATTTAGTGTGGCATCCATACATCGAGCTTCTTCTTGAGGCCAGCCTTATGCAAATGGTTCCAAATGGTTTTCTGCCTAATCTTCAGTTCCTGGGCAATGGAATAAGTGCTCACATGCTGGTTCGACTCGACAATTTCCATGATTTTATCGACATTTTCGAGGATTGGCCTACCAGAGAGTGTCTCATCTTCGACGTCCATATTACCAGAACGAACACTCTAACACACAACTGTCAAATAACTTTTTTTAAAGCGTTATGTCACCTTTAAATCGCAAAAAAGAATGACCAGATACGACGTATACATCGTGAGATATGGCTCATTAAACCCATCTAACGAAAAAGGCTCAGAACTTTTTACTTCACCTATTATTTTTATAAATATTGACAAATTGCAGGTAGGTGTCAGACATACGTTCTAATATATTGTTTTAAAAATTGATTAAAAATAGCTATTGATATTTTCATATTGTAGCTCTGAAGATTATGTTAATTTAAGGTCGAATCGTTAGCTGGAATTTAAAATAAATAAATAATTAATGTTTTTCAATATTTTGTAAATCTCTTAAAATACTATTTTACATATAGTTTAATATAAAACTTAGAGAAAAAATTATGCATAATAATGATATTCTTACTTGATTTGAGCTATGCTGAGTGGCGACTGTAGAATTTTTATTTACCTTCATTTTGATATAAAATGTTCAATGCAACTTTAAAATTAGAATAAATGGATAAATTTATCAATTAGCAATTAAATTATTGTTGTTTTATTATAAAACTTTATATTTTAATATAATATAATTTATATCATGTAAGTTAAACTTATTCACAGGATATAGATCATAGATTAAATATATATTCAGAGAATGGCGCAAAATGAAATCAAAATAACAAGATGTAAGAAACAAAATTGATATCAATGTTGCCACATGAGTAAAAAAAAATTACTAATTACCAATATACTAATGGATTTCATAAAGATGTTAAAATTAAATAATATAATAAAATAAAAACTCTATTAATATTTTAATTATAAAAATATCACTATATTGTTTGTTATCATTTTTGATTAAAATAAATAAAGCTGAAAATACACCCGGGGAAATTTGAACTCTGCTCTGCTAATCAAAGATGGCGACAAATGTCATCAGATTTAAGGTTAAACTTCAAATGAAAAAATTCCCAAACCAAATAACAAAAACTTGGCAAGTCAATAAAAAGGTGATTTACAAAAATGAATGACATTGACGATTTGAATGATCTGATTCTAAATAAAAGTGCTTGTGATAAGGATGTCGATATTGGACAAATAATAGTAAGTTCCTAGATTTTACACTTACATTTTCAACATATTATATATATTATAAAATAAATTCTTGATTCTTTTATTGTATATATAAAAGATTATTATTAATGATTGGAAACAAGGGTACTGAAACTCCAGCTTCGCTTAAGATATTCATTTCCTCATTATTAATTTACTTGAGCAAATTAAACTAAATTAAAATAACCTAAATGAAACATTTACAGGCCCGCATTTAGAAAGTACCAAGCCCTTGTACACTCATTTATTTTTCGGGAAAACCTAGGCTAACTGTGATGTCTGATTCTATGGTGACCACTCCAAGACAAGACGTTCTTAATTATGTGCTCTTCTGTTCTGTATTTTATAGGAGATGTTGCTTTATCTTCTAAATGTTCTTGAGTTTGAGGTGTTGGTGTATTTAGATGTAGGCTTATTTGAACAGTGATTTTGTCAACTTGTGTTTTGGTTAACTGATCTATGTGTCTTTTTATTATGTACCCGTGATCGAGTTCAATTAGGTAGTGTAATTTTCCTAATCCTTCTATCACTGTACCAAATTTCCGATCCTGATGATGTATAGTTTCTTGATTGCACTCTGTCGCCAAGCTGTAATTCTCTTATTTTATGGCATTGTTGATCTGTTTTAGTTTCTCGCATTGTGGTTTGATTAAGTCGAGCCTGGATCGAAGTTTTCTTTTCAGGTATAATTCAGCAGGTGTTTTACCGCATTGCAGTGGTGTATCTCGATATTTGAAAAGCAATTTAATTAATTTGTCTTTGATTGTTCCTTGTTCATTTACCATTGCATTCACTTTTAAAATTTTGTATTATTCGTTCTGCTTGTCCGTTCGGGGCACTAAATTTTTGTTGTACTCCATTTCTCTTGCAGAATGTTACGAATTCTTGAGATTTAACTATAGTTGCGTTATCTGTGACAAGAACCACATGGGCTGAAAAGTCCCGGGCCTATCAAAGTAAACACGTTTTTTTTGTTCAAAATTAGCTTCATTCATCAACGTTATCTTCATCAAGAGCAACGCAATCATTCCAGCGCCGCTCCAACATTTCAATACCACTTTGGTAGAATGATTTATCTTTTGCCTCAGTTTCAGCGCCTGTTCATTCGTGCGAAATTTCTTACCGGCGAGCATTTTTTTGAGGACAGCCAGTAGTCACTGGGAGCCAAATCTGGCGAATACGTTGGATGTGGGAGCAAGTTCAATTCATGTAGTTTTGCCATTGTTTTGATTGACTTGTGACACGGTGCGTTGTCTTAATGAAATTTAGCTCCTGTTCAGCTGCACATGTTTTATCATGGCTTATTAATTTCGTATTTCTCATGGAAATTAATATTAAAGAAATATCTCCAATGAAACCGGAATTTTAGAAAATTTAAATTCAAAATTTAGTTTTCAATCATAATATAAAACACAACCATGCACTGAATGCTTCTCTCAGTCAATACCAGAATTTTACATTCTAGTTTGTTAATGTAAGAGAATATTTTTAGCTACATGTATATAAATATGTTGGAAGGATTTCATATCTAGGGTTAACCCAACTGGCCTGATATTATGTTTTTAACTTGGGTTCGACTACTAAGGGCCAGTTGTATGTCGGTTGGTAAAGTCTTTGTAAAAGTTGACAAAGGGTGAACCCTTGGAATCCACATTGTGCCAGACGGGATGGCCATTCAGATGAAAGTGCGTGTCATCTGATTGGCCATGCGCCTGGCACAAGGTGGATTCTAAGGGTTTACCCTTTGTCAACTTTTGCAAAGAGTTTACCAATCGACATACAACTGGCCCTAAGAGGATGAACCCTTTTGACATACAATAAATTAAACATATATAATAACATTTTTGATACTGGCTCTTTAATTTATTTTTTACGTTGACAAAGGGTGAAACCTTAAAATTCACCTTGTGCTGGGTGGGATGGCCAATCAGATGACAGGCACTTTCACAAGGTGAATTTTAAGGTTTTACCCTTTGTCAACGTTTAAAAAGATTTTACCAACCGACATACAACTGGCCCTAAAAGGATGAACCCTTCTGACATACAATAAATTAAACATATCTAATAACATCTTTGATATTGGCTTTTTAATTTCTTTTTTTATAAGTAAATTATTATTAATATTATATATTATTAAATATTTAAATACTTGTAAAATATACATATTAAATATACTTTTTAACTTATTTTTTTTTAGGAAATATTGCCTCAGTGGAAAACATATATCCTAGAAGCAAAAATGATCGATGAAGAAAATATTCGAAAATTGAGCTTAAGATTTTTATTAGATGCTCACTCTGTGGAGGAAATTAAGGAATGGATTGCTCAGCTGGAAGATTCTACTAAAACTACTTATTCTATTTATTCTACCCTAAAAGCAGCAGGAAAATTTGTGAACTTTAAGCAACGACTAGTTTGTCAGCATAACACAAGACATAAAAACGTCTATGATCCATCAACCAAAAGTCGTAAAAGTACAAAAAATACAAATTGCCCTGCAAAAATGACAGTGGTACTGCATGCAATAAAAAGGCGTTATCAAGGAAAAGACAAAGAGACTTATGCATTAAAACGTCAAATGCCATGTGAGGTGACTTTTATTCCAACTCACAATCACAGATCTTTGAGTGCTCATCCTTTGAAATACAGAAAAATGGGTGTTGAAGTGAAAGAGAAGCTGTTAAATCTTTTTCGCGATGGACATACTGCAAGTACTGCTCTAGAATCGCTTAAGATTGATATACAATTAAATAATGAAAATTTTGAAGAGTTATTGGCTGATAGGAAGTATTGTCCTACCTACAATGACTGCTATCAACTGTATAAACAAAGAGAAAAATACTACATTCAGGAATTCAACGACGATGAATCACCAAACGAAAGTTTTCATCCAAAAATAGAGACGATTGATGTATTACCAAACGAATGTTTACATCCATTAAAAATCGAGACGATTGATGTATTACCAAATGAATGTTTACATCCATTAAATGTAGAGACCATTATGTGCAGGTCACATTTAATTGATAATAACATCTATGAGGATAAAGATCCTTTAGAGCCACATGACTCAACTACAAGTGCATGTAGCCCAAATTTAAATGATAATATCGTGTATGAGGATAAAGAGCCACATGACTCAACCACAAGTGCATGTAGCCCAAATTTAAATGATAATATTGTGTTTGAGGATAAAGATTCTTTAGAGCCACATGACTGCACTACGAGTCCAATTTTAAACGATAATAATATGCTTGCTGTTAAAGATCCTTCACAGCAACTTGTCCCAACGACAACTGCATGTAGCCTAAATTTAAATGAAAATAACATGATTATTAATACAATTTCTTTAAAACAACATGACTCAACTACGAGTGCATGCAGCTCAAATTTAAATGATAATAACATGATTGTTGATAGAAATTCTTTAGAACTACATGACTCAACGACGAGTACATGTAGCCCAAATTCAAATGATAACAACATAATTGTTGATAAAGGTCATTTAGAGCCACATGACTCCACTACGAGTGAATATATCTCAAATTTAAATGATACTAACATGCCGTCTAATAATGATCTTTTACAGCCAGTCAACTCCAACAGCTCAAATTTAAATCACAATAACATGTTTATTGATAAAGATCTAATACAAGAACCTTTTGTAATAGGAAACATGATGGAAAGTGAAATTATGAATGAAGAAATAATTTCTTTAGAAGAGACAGCTAAGACCTCAGCTAAAGTTCATTTAGATAATATCTATCACGTATTTAGGGAGTTTATTGAGACATCACCTATGGAATTAGCTGCTGGTTTGAAATCTATGGAAGAAACTTTAAAAAGTATAAAAAATCCAACAAATTTAGCATCTTATTGCATGAGTTTTGGACCAGGTAAAAATTTAAATCATTGCTATATAAATTTTGGACCAAAAATTTCTAACTTTTTTATTTATTATTTAGGTATTCATCGGAGCCCTCGAAAATCCAAATTTTTAGTCAAGAATAATCCTTTAGGACGACGTCCAAGAAGAACAATAAACATCCCTGATATTACAAGAATTGCTGAACAAAATTTAGCTAAAGCATTGGAGTTTAATCTCAATAATCAGCCATCATAAAAACCATCTCTTCTTATCATAGTTTTCGAATAATGGAATGTGATACTAAATGTTCGCCCATGACTATATAAATAGTGACGACATAATACCTTCCTCATCTCATCTGCAGGATTACTTCACCTTTTCAACTTCAAATTGGGACTAATAAATTTCACATTAGGAATAGTCATTGTGTAATTGACTAATCTTTTTTTTTTTTTGAAAATTATTATTCTTATATAAAATTTCTACTAAATCTGAGCTGTCATGGATAATTTTATTACACACAAAGGTTGTATTCATCCCATCGGGAATCGAACCAGAGTTCTAAAAATGTGATCCGAGCGATGGCTAATCTGTCCGTTGGACTCATTTTTCAGCTATCACGCTAAATATTTCACTCAAGATATAATCTTGATTTGTAAAATTTGGAGGGATCAATTCAAAATAAATAATAAAAATTATCCATGACAACTCATAATTAGTAGAAGACTATGTCTCGTGATTTCTCAAGAAATTATTATTATTAATTTGAAGTTGATAAAGACAGATCTCAGTGTCGGTTTATCGAGATTATAGTGTATTTTCGTCGTCTCGGGGGCGCGTGGCAGAAATAAGTGCCACCTTACTACGAACAGGGCCATATTACTACACGCAGATCACGACGCCTCGACTTAGAAGAAGTGTATTCTCTAATAAATCAGTTTAACATCTTTATTAAATTGAAATCTTCCATAAAAATAAACTTCTTTAAATAATTTATAATATTGATTTTTATATTTATTAACATTCGGAACAAGTTCTAACAAAATATTGTAACGCTACTGAAACAGCAATGTTTGACTTGATAAAGAATATAAATTATTATTGTTATTAACTTTTATTTATAATTTTAATGAAATGTATATATATATATATTTATGTAAATATGATTGAAAATCCATTATATCTTAAAAAATAATAATTGAATGTAATGGAAGGCAGCCCAGAGGTGGTGAGGAAGGAAAAAATTGACACATATCAAATAAGGTGTAATTTATTGGAATCCTTCCTCCTTTCCTTTCAAACCGACGTTTCGGAGGATTCTTCCCTCCTTCAGGGATTCAAAGGGTCAATGAATAATCAAATAAAGATCTATCTAATTAAGAAAAGGAGGAAAAAAAAAAATTGTTTTTCTATGCCTTTGATAAAAAAGAAGAAAGTTTTGAACACTACTGTGGAGAGAAGAAAGAAACATTTTATTTGTTTCATTCATTGACCCTTTGAAACCCTGAAGAAGGAGGGAAGAATCCTCCGAAACGTCGGTTTGAAAGGAAAGGAGGAAGAATTCCAATAAATTACACCTTATTTGATATGTGTTAATTTTTTCTTTCCTCACTACCCCTGGGCTGCCTTCCATTACATCCAATTAAAATTTCTACCAGTCCGTCTCTCTCCAGAGAAAATTTCGTTGCTTAAAAAATAATTTGCTGATTCATTTCTAAATTTCTTGTTAATTTATCAATATGTTTGTATGTATAATAGAAATTAGGTAAGACGGGTATTTATTTAAATAAATTGTTTATTGGATATTAAATTCAATTTTTAAAGTAAAAATCAAGATTCAAAATATCCAATTAAATTATTTTTCATTTAAGGAGGTTCTTTCGCGACAATCCACACAAAAAGTTTTAGCCTCATAACCACTCTATAAATATGAACGGAACTAAAATTTTAGGTTGTTTTTTAACGTGACTGTCCACTCACACTACGAAATCTCTATATGTATACACATATACTTACCGGATCGTTTCCAAGCCATTGTGCAGTGCCGTTCCTGGGGTGGCGAACGCCTGCGTGCAAGAATAATTTTGTGCGCCCCTATATACTATGCTTAAATTTTGATGATAAGGCCATTTTTCTAATCATTTTTAGTTTGAGGTTTAAACTGAATAGTTTCCTTATAGACTAAAGTCACTTTAGTGTAAGTGTTTGGTTATGAAAATGGTCGTAATAAAATAAAACAACGAAAAAATATGACAAAAAATTTATTTTCGTCATCAAATAAAATAGACTATTAACGTACAATATAGGTCATAAATAAAACACGTCCATTCGGAAATTAACAAAAAATCTAATATAACTCAATTCACTCAACTGAGTGAATTGAGTTAAAACTCTCAAACGGCGCTCAACGCAAACAAATCCGTTAACTTGAAAATGTGCAAGATCTGTCCTAATTATCAAATAACAAGGTAGTTTTAGAACATAACACGTCTTGCTTTTGCAGATGCAAGCTCATTGATCATTTCATTGTGATCGATGGCTTCACATATTTTATTTTATTTTTTATTTTAGTAAATTCCAGTGTAGAAGTTACTTCTTATATTAGTTTACTGTTTCTTCCTGTAATCAAAGTTTACAGCTTTGCTATAATTTGATTTTTAATACCTTTAATGCCGATTTTTCTTCCAATTAGAATTGCGTTTTTGCAAGAGTAGCGAATAGATGAATTTGGCGCCCCTTAAATTGGGCGCCTGCGTGCGGGGCATTCGCTGCATACCCGCCAGAAACGGCACTGCCATTGTGCTTATATCCCCTCCACTAAAAATAATCGCCCAAATATGTTTGTTTTTTATCAAAACTACGTGGTAAAATAATTTCAATTTTTTTTTAAGTTACTCCTAATATATTATTCTAACAAATATTAGTTTTTCATCAAGATGGTGAAAGTCCTTCAATGAAAAAAAATAAAACAATGGTCATATTCCCATCCTTTCCCTATCTACCCTATGTAAAAAATGTCATTTTTAATTGCAATTATTTCATGTTTGGTGTGGTAAATCATCTTCAAATTTTAACAGTATGTGTATTATGCTTTTAATTACTTATATTCCAAGTTTCAAAGACTTCTTGAATTTTTACATTTGTGAAAGAACTACCTTAATGCATATGTAATTAATTTTGGCAAAAATCTTGATAGAGTCGACCTACTGTTTCAAAGACAAAACGTCCAATAGAGAGTAGAAGCCTGTTTTTTAAATTATATACATAGACAAAATTTAATTTGGTAAAGGTATTGAAGAGTAGCCCCACCTATTTTCTATTATAATAAATAAACTAATAGATATTGACGTGCTTTTTTTTTAATAATAGTATTATTCGGGGGATTAACGAAAAAATAGCCCAACAATCTAAAATAATTATTTTCAAGTTTTTTGGGTAAAAGAATTTTCTTTCATTAACTTCCTTTTAGTGGTGACGCTACGGGCATTAGGCTCAGTCCGGTTTTTCAAGGTCGGTTCGAGATTAGAAAAAATAATAGGATCTTAATAGTCATGTGGATTAATTTTTATCTAATCAAATTGAATTAAGGAGACAACCGAAGGCTCATTAATATTTTAGTAGTTTTAAAATAAGTGTTGATCGGTTTTTAACAGACTTCAAAAAAGGAGGAGGTTCTCAATTCGACTTAATTTTTTTTTCTGTGTCTATGTTACCTGATATCTTCGCCAATTGTGAACCGATTTTGATGATTTTTTTGAATTGGGTTCAGTCTAGTTTCCGATTGGTAAAAATATAAATTTCATTGGTATTGGACCTTTTTTGTTATATTTGTTGAGGCATAACTTCTTTGTTTATGAACCGATTTTAATGATTCTTTCTGCGTTTGAATCAGTATAGCTCCAAGATAGTCAAGATACCTAACTATTTATTTATTTTATGTATGTTCAGCGAGAACTTTTTGCGACATGGACCGATTTCGATGATTCTTTTTATTGGAAAGGGGTTACCTTAGGGGTGGTCCCATATTAATTTGGTCAAGTTCTGATGATATGATCAAAGACGAAATAACGTAAATCTCCAATTCTTATGATCAAATAATCGAAATTATAATAAATAAAATCTTTTATAAAAAGAAATCTTAAAACATTCATTTAAAACCCACAAATGTTTCGAGAGAATTTCTCTATTTATGAATTGAATTTTATTTTCAATTTATGATTCATTCGCCCGACGCTTTCTCTTACGAGATGCATGCAAGGTATTATATTAAGTCACTATTAATAACATCTCTAAAAAGAGAAAAATAAAAATAATTTTTAGAAAAAAAAAATAAAACTGACTTCAAAAAAATTAAATGCAACAAAGAAAATAATAAGAATTCAAAAATCTAATAAAATGCACTAAAAGGTATAAAATAATTATCTAAATAAATATCTAGTTACAACTAAACGACGAAATATTAACATGAAATCACTTTTTGAAGTCGGTGCTAAACAAACTATATAACTAAGTAAGATCCGTCGAGTGCGATTCATAAAATGTATATTTTTGGCACCGACTTCAAAAAGTGATTTCATGTTAATATTTCGTCGCTTAGTTGTTTTATTAGATAATTTATACCTTTTATTGCATTTTATTTTATTTGTGGAATTTCATTTTTTTGAAGCCTGTTTTATTTTTTTTTTTTTATAAAAATTATTTTTATGATAAATCCAGTTTGGCTCGATTCTTCGGTTAGGATATGTCTGATATCGGACAGAACTAGACAATCCTAATCGAACTGGATCTATCAAAACTGAATCGATAGGATCGTTTATACAAAAATAAAAAAATATATTTTTTTACTTTTGACTACAAATATAATGAAATTCGACCATTCAATCAATCATTCGATTAAAATTTTAATATGATTTTTAATTTGTGGGGAAAATACAAAATGAATTCATAAAACTTTGGAATTTTATCCTATTTAGATTACGAGCTACAATGGCTCTGACAGATGAACATACACATTATAGCGAAAGTACAGGGTCCCGTTTTACTTTTTTAAGGACGTTTCCTAATAAATCGATTTTCTTGCAATCCTTTTAAAACTTTGAATACACATATTTATAAGTGTCCTTTATACGTAGAAATTTTTTTCAATAGTCCTTGCGGCACTAAATTTGTAAATATTGACCTTTGAAATTTGCATATTTAACCCTATCCCGATTCATGTTAAAGCGACTGTTTCATTAAATAACAATGGTGATTTTCTTGAAATTATTTTGAAAAACTGAGAATCATTAACTGAAGATATAACAAATATTTTTTTGTTAAAATAATTATATCAAACGGTATTCGTTTTGTATGAAAAATGTTAAAAGTTAGGTATTTTTGATGGTTTTCATTTTTTCTCTCTTGGAATGGCAAGTGAGAGATGGCGACTTGGCAACGTCGCACTAAAATCACTCAATTTTTCCATATCTAAAAAACTTCTGCAGCTGGTGTATTTGAGATTTTTAGCTAATTCTCTCAACGGTTCTCATCTGGAATTTCGGATTGAGCTGTTTCATCAAGTGTTTTTTTTTTATTCTTTGTCTTTTAGCATTCGTAAGAATTCAATGTTGCCAGATCCGAGAAACGACGCAGTGAAAATATTTTTGCCTTTCTGCACATGTGAGAGTAGGGGAAAGAGCGGACTGCTTCTGAGCTATATTAGGGAACGTCCTTAATAGAACCCTAAAAAAGGAAAGAAAGTGTTGCGTGTTTGCTCACGCAGCAAAAAGTCAAGCCCCGAGGGCTGAAAAAATTTAACCAGCTAAATGTAACTCGTACACCAATTTACACTGAAAACACACGTCCGCCCACACACACACACTATTAAAAATAAAAAGTATCATAATGTATCTGGGTAAATAGATTAATATATGTGGCAAAGAAAAAAATTATAAAAAATTTTATTTCAATTGAAGTCTTTCATATTACATTTTTTATTATTATAATTACAATATGCAAAATGTTAGTAAAGGAAATAAAGAAACATTTGGAGAAAAATATTTAAATGAATATACCTACACTAATTAAATATGTATTAATTTAAAGGGTTTTATTGCAAAAATTTGACGAAATTAGTCAAATAACGAATCGTCATGATGTTCGGGTTCATCTTCTTTCACTTTTTCATCGAGCATTTCCTGAAAGAAATAAAGTTGAACATTCTTATTAATAGTGAAATTGAAAAAAGAAAAATATAAAATTCATTCAATTCAAATGTTGAAAGAAAAATTCAATGAGGTTATCCTCTGCTTAATGCAAATAAACATAGATGTACCTATATATAAATGGGTCTATATATATATATATATATATTCCTATCACTGGCGGGCGGTGATTTTTCAACTAGGGGATGCTGTCAAAAAAGTACCCTTTTAAATTTTAATTTATTCTTCGCTTTTTTGCAAATTTCATCGAATATGGATGGGTTCATAGAATTTTTCAAATTTAACATTAGGTTTTTTTATGACAAGTTATGAAATACCCTAAATTTTTTTGCACAGCATCCATGGACACGCCACTGATATCTATATGGGTTGTGGGTGTATTTATATTTGTTAGAGACTATAGATACGAAGGCTTGGTCTGCATCTTCAGTCTATTTTATTAAAAATATTTTATTTTTTCTTGCCCTTTGGGTACAGGTAACCGATTCGATTTAGAGAAAAAATGTATTTGTACATAAACTTAGTTTATGGTATGCCATTAAAGAATATTAGTTAAGAAAAATTATCGCGTGAAGGTGATGAATATTTTCTCGGGTACAAATGTGAAGTCTTTCCTGGAATTTGATATCCACTCTTTCGAGAAGTCCGCGATCGATGTTGCTAATTTCCTGTCGTATTCCGGCCTTAAACTCTTCTAGTGTTCTCGGTTTCCCATGAAAACACGCTGTGAGGTAGCCCCATAGGAAGAAGTCATTTCAATGGAAGCTGTATAAGCTTTATTTCTGAATTGAATCATTTCCCGATTCGGCGATATTTTTTGGCCTTCCCCAGGTAACACACAATATCCTCAGAATATTCTAAGAAGATTTAAATGTCCTTAGAATATCCTTAGAATATTCTGAGGATATTGTGGTTACCTGGGTCTTGACCGCCAGACCTGTCGTCCTGCGACTTCTTCCTCATGGAAGAGTTAAAGGCCGCAATATGACAGGAGATCGGTAACATCGAACGCGAATTTCTAGAAAAAGTGGATATCAACTTCCAGAAAGACTTCAAATTTGTATCAGAGAAAACGGTTGACATCTTCAAGACATAATTTTTATCTCGTCATATCATATCTTTCATTGCATACCATAATCTACATATGTTTTATATACAAATAGATTTCTTTTTTCTCTAAAATATTGAGGATGTACTGCTCATTTTTAAAATCGACTATTTCCGTGACTCATCCAGTAGATGCAGGTCTCGGGGTCGTTTGAATGATTCCGTTAGTCTAGACCAGTGATTCTCAACCTGGGTTCCGCGGAACCACAGGGTTCCACAGAGGGAGGTTTGGGGTTTCCCGCGCCTAGAGGCCAACAAAAGAAAAAAGAGAAAAACAAAAATAGTAGTTAGTAGTATCACCCCTCAAAAAATTTGCCATGTTAAGAAAAAAATGTTAAATTTAGAGCTAAGTATTACCTTATAGTCAAATAAAACCATTGATACTTAAGAATGCGATGAAGATCACTATTATTGTCTCAGTGATACCATTTTGGTTGCTCTAAAGTTCCTTAACTTACTTCTAATACAAAAATTACGTTACATTAGTAGCAAAATGAAAATATTATTTAAATTGTTTTATTATTATTTTGTTATTAATGACGTTTAAAATAATATTGCTTTTCAAATAGATGAGAATATTATTTATGAGTAAACAATGAATATGTAAAAAAAAAACCTGTCCGATCCGAAAGGGGCATGTCGTCGAGTGTAAACCTGCTAACTGACAACAAGGAAATTTTACAGGGCAGAGAAAAACAAACACAATTTAATATTGTTGTTAAGGAAAGAAACTATTTTTCACATTTTTTTTCTACAACTTACGATCGTAATTTTAAGTAGCAGTTTTACTGGGCGATGTTGCATCTCTTTTTCTTTCGAATGGTATTAAGGTAGTTGTTTGGCGACAATACTAGCAAAAAGTTAATGCTAGAGTATATAGAACAGACAATAAGAATTCATAATTCATAAGTCCTAGCTAATCCCGTGCTCGTTTGACAAATCTGGCAACACTGTCCGAACTTGTATATATTTTATCATAGAAATTTCAGATAAAGTACATTATAAAGGGAGATTTATAAAACAAAAAGTTCTTAATAACCGATTGAAAGCTGTTGCGACAATGGCTGAAGCAAAAAACGTCAAAAAAAATACTAAAGTTAACCCACTTTTTAGATTAAATACATGTTTTGTTGCCAGCTTGTTTTTAGTGTAAATTTTTCATTATACATTTTTCATTATTATCTCAGAAACTGGGTTGTAACTATGAATTACAATTTTCTTAAAAAATGTATTAGTTATTGTTTAATGTTGGTTTAGTTTTTTATAACAATCCTAAGAAGAGTTTCTTAATTATAATTAAATATGTATGTAAACTTTCCTATATACCCTATAGTGCAATGTATAAGATTCTGAAAAACTCTTATCTTTGGAATTTAATATCTCCGGAACTATGTATATTGTTCATGAATTTCGTTTTGTCACCAATCGATGCAGAAGTATTTAAATAATAATCTGTCTAAATTTCAAAACAATCCTAAGAAAAGCCATATGATGAAACAACTACCTTAATATGTTGAAAAGTTTTTGTTTTGCCGAGAGTAGCAGAGTTGTTGATTCACAAAGAGAAACAAAGAGATTGTCCTCTGCTTGATGCAAATAAACATATACACATATATATCAAGATGATATATCTGTATATATATAAATATATATATATATATATATATATATATATATAAATAATATATATATACAGATATATCATCTTGATATATATGTGTATATGTTTATTTGCATCAAGCAGAGGACAATCTCTTTGTTTCTCTTGTGGACCTTAATATGTCATATATGATAAAAAATGGAGTTAGCAGGTTTACACTCTAAACCGACCATATGGGTATCCCAATGACATTACCAAAAAAATTTAATAATAATATTCATGAAAATAAAAATGTTAGGTATTGTAATTTAAAATACACGTTTTTTGTACCAAATTTCCCCAAAATCTAGCAAACTTTTAAAATCTGGCAACACCGTCATCGGCGGCGATATGTTATATTTGGAAGCTATAAAAGTAGCATGATGTTGATATTTTGACGAAAAATTTAATATCTCATATTTTAGTGCTAGGGGTTCCTCAGAAATAAATATAAGTGTTCTAGGGTTCCTCGCTCTACAAAAGGTTGAGAAACACTGGTCTAAACGTATGGGATCTATCTAAGTCTGCTTTTTATTTTGTTTTGTTGTGTGTGTAAAGGTTGAATGGGTGAGTAAAGAAGAGATAAGATTGATTGAAGGCATCGCGATATCCTGGTGTGCGGGATAAAGTTCCTTACTTCACTCTAGAGACGTTAGATGGTCTGCCTTATAAGCATTTCACGGGGATAGCCAATTGGCTTGTGATGACTAGTTTCTATTATCAGAATAAGAGAAACGGCGCACTCCATGTAAAAATAGATTAATTGTTCCCAAGAGAATAAGAAGATAAAATTTTCAGCTGAAAGTAATGGAAGGACAGCCCTGGAGTAGTGAAGAAAGAAAAAATAAACTGCAACGGATCGTTGCTAAACTTTATCCAAATTCATTTGAAATATTAATATGTTCTAGAGTAAAATACTTTAAAATATAATTTTACTAAAAACTTTATTTAACCTTTTTTGTGGTTCCCAAGGTACTTAATTAGGATATTAAATTTCAACAAAATTGGTTAAGTCATTTTCAAGATATTTAGAAAAAACTAAAAAAGTACTGAAATAAAGTACTAATGTTTGTGGACCGATATGTACCAAAAACTAATCAGCGCTTCTTTTTGTTAAAATACTGGCAATTTCAATTCATTCGGCGCAACGGTGTGGAAAAATTCGTGGACGAAAAAAACGATAACACACACACATCCATCCATCCATCCGCACGCACTTCCAAAAAAAATGGCACTTTTTGGCCTCTCGGCGAGATCCCAGGTAATTTTTGGCAAAACCGTCACGTGCTAAAATTCAATCTCATTGAATACTTCAATTTGTGACCTTAATTGAGTCCATGGGTTCCGTAGTCTTTACCTGAGGACCCTTTGAAGTCGCGCTTGCCGCGAGAGCGATTCCAATACTTTCTCCCATGCTTCGCATTGGATAAAGTAAAAATATACCATTTCCAAATAAGGTGTATTTATTAACCGACTTTGAAAAAAAAGGGAGGTTATCAATTCAACGGAATGACTGTTTTTTTTTTTTTTTTTTGTGTTTGTTCATTTATTTCTCTTTACCATGTGGACCGAATTGGATGATTTTTTTTTCATTGGGTTTAGTCTCGTACCCGATTGGTCCAGTTTTTTTTTCATTGGTATTGGATCTTTTTTGTTATGTATGTTCACGCATAACTTCTTTGTTTGTGAACCGATTTCGATTATTCTTTTTTTATTGGAAAGGGGATACCTTAGGGGTGGACACAAATTAATTTGGTCAAGTTCTGATGATGTTTGTTCGTCGATTTCTTTTTACCCTGTGGACCGATTTCGATGATTTTTTTGCCTTGGGATCAGTATAGTCGCCGATTGGTCCCGTATAAATTTCATTGGTATTGGACCTTTTTTGTTATGTATGTTCACGCATAGCTTCTTTGTTTATGGACCGATTTCGATGATTCTTTTTTTATTCGAAAGGGAATTCCTTAGGGGTAATCCCATATTAATTTGGTCAAGTTCTGATGATATGATCAATGACAAAATAACGGGAATCTCTAATTCTTATGAGCAAATAATCGAAATTATAATAAATAAAATCTTTTATAAAAAAAAACAATCTTAAAACGTTAATTTAAAACCCACTAACGTTTCGAGATAATTTCTCTATTTATGAATTGAATTTTATTATCAATTTCTGATTCCTTCGCCCGAATCTTTCTCTTACGAGCTGTATGCAAGGTATTATCCTAAGTCGCTATTCTTAACATCACTAAAAAGAGAAAAATAAAAATAATTTTTAGAAAAAAAAACCGACTTCAAAAAAATTAAATTCAACAACTAAAACAATAAGAACTCAAAAATCAAATAAAATGCACTAAAAGGTATAAAATAATTATCTTATTTAGTTACAACTAAACGATGAAATTGTTACATGAAATTACTTTTTGAAGTCGGTGCCAAACAAACTATATAAGCGAGCTTAAGCGATATTGTCTTCATTACCCGCCAAACGTACTAAGTAAGATCCGAAGAGTGCGATTCATAAAATGTATATGTTTGGCACCGACTTCAAAAAGTGATTTCATGTTACAATTTCATCGTTTAGTTGTAACTAAATAAGAAATTATTTTATACCTTTTAGTGAATTTGATTTGATTTTTGAGTTATTATTTTATTTGTTGCATTTAATTTTTTTGAAGTCTTGGTTTTTTTTTCTAAAAATTATCTTTTGATTGTAATTCCTTTCTTTCTTTCCTCCTTTTCTTTTAGACCGACGTTTCGGAGCATTCTTTCCTCCTTCTTCAGGGTTTCAAAGGGTCAATGAAAGAAACAAACAAGATGCTTCCTTCTTCTCTCCTCAGCAGTGTTTGAAATTTTTACCTTCCTTAGCAGAAGGATTAAAAAAGAAAAAAAACCTTTTCCTTAATTAAATTTTTTTCTATTTTAATGAAAGGAGGAAAGAAAGAAAGGAATGTCAATCAAATAAATACACCTTATTTGGAAATGGGATATTTTTTCTTTTTTCACTACCCCTGGGCTACCTTCTACATATTACTTTCAGCTGAAAAATTCTACCAGTGTCTCTTAAGAGAAAATTTCGTTCAGAAAATAAAATATTTTTAATAAAAAAGCCTTCAATAATTATGATATGAGTTATCTGAGACAAAGAGTGAAATAAGTTTTTTTAATTTAGAGGTGCTCGAAAAAATATTGGCTTAGATTAATGAGAACAGTATAATATGAAAAAATTATTTCTTTATATATTTTTACTAAAGGTAAAAAATGAAAAATGAGGCGAATGTATTAGGTTTGTTTGTTATATGTTATATATGTGAAACTTACATTTAGAAGATCAGTTAATTCATTGGCTTGTCGAAGCATTTCTTTAAGGGTATTATTTTTTTCTATTTCTAAGTTGCACTTTTCATAAAGGTCCTCATTTTCGGCTAGGGTCTCTTCTAAGGCAATTCTTCGTCTTTCTGCTAAAATTTTCCAATATTTAAGAGATGATTCGTCTGAAAATAATAAAATTACGTATTAATCAAAATTTTTCAAAAAACAAGTTTTTTTTAATCTTATTATATTAAACGAGCAATTCTTGTGTATATATATGTTAAAGTTAGATGAACGCGAAAGTTAAAACTTTTTATCGGGCCACTGCCCTATTTTGGTGCAATTGGGACCAGACTCGTTTTGATACTGAACCAAGAGTTGAAAAAAGATACAGGACCCAGCCGGGTATGATCCGACATCTTCTGCGTTAAGCCCGCAAATGCCTTTTCCATTTAAGCGATGGATCCCCTGACCAGATCCTATAATCAAATTTTATATATATTCAACTCTTTAGCTCAGGCGCGCTTTCTCCTATTTTCCTAATAGTATGGTTCTTATAAATTTACTACAAAGCCCATCTGTCTGATTCTTTGGGGAATCGAAACAGATGAATTTTTGTTCAGATATTCAATAATAAATTTTATTTAGAATGTTTATATGTTAACGTTAGATGAACGCGAAAGTTAAAACTTTTTATCCGGCCACTGCCCTATTTTGGTGCAATTGGGACCAGACTTGTTTTGATATTGAACCAAGAGTTGAAAAAAAGATACAGGACCCAGCCGGGTATGATCCGACATCTTCTGCGTTAAGCCCACAAATGCCTTTTCCATTTGACATTCGATCTGTCACGGTCTCATCTTCAGGTAAGTTGTTTTTGATGGGTTTTTTGTTAATTGAAATAATTATTTATAGGTGGTTGTCTCGATAAAAATGTATAATTACATTTTTTTATTCAATTTTCTTTTAATAATTAATTGGTTTTTAAATTTTAAATCCCATTAATAAATCATTATAAATATTATTATATATTAAAATTAATCAATTTAATTAATATATAGCTGGTACCAAAAATTTAAATCAATTTCAATCATTTAAATAAATAAACTGCAACGGATCGTTGCTAAACTTTATCCAAATTCATTTGAAATATTAATATGTTTGTTCCTTTATTATTAATCAGATATCACTTGCAATTTGTAGTTCATATTGACATTAATTCAAAAATAATTCTCATTTAATAGTTGAGGAATAACCATTCTACATTTGATTTTTGACATTTCGGTTATTATTGTAACCATTGCTGAAGACATGGAGGAATCGACTTAAAATCAAAAATAGCCATCGATTCTCATCTAATACTTGAGGAATAACAATTCTACATTAGGTTTTTGACGTTTCGATTATTATTGGTAACCATTGCTGAAGGCATGGAGGAATCGACTTAAAATCAAAAATAACGATCGATTCTTATCTAATACTAGAGGAATAACCTTATTGCATTCCATTTTTGATGTTTTGACTATTAATGGCAACCTCTGCTGAAAACGTGGAAGAATAGACTTAAAATCAAAAAGACTAAATTCTTTTATGGCAAACAACTCAAGCTTGAGTTGTTTACCAAAAAGATTTTAGTCTTTTTGATTTTAAGTCTATTCTTCCACGTTTTCAGTAGAGGTTGCCATTAATAGTCAAAACATCAAAAATGGAATGCAATAAGGTTATTCCTCTAGTATTAGATAAGAATCGATCGTTATTTTTGATTTTAAGTCGATTCCTCCATGTCTTCAGCAATGGTTACCAATAATAATCGAAACGTCAAAAACCTAATGTAGAATTGTTATTCCTCAAGTATTAGATGAAAATCGATGGCTATTTTTGATTTTAAGTCGATTCCTCCATGTCTTCAGCAATGGTTACCAATAAAACCGAAACGTCAAAAATCCAATATAGAATGGTTATTCCTCAAGTACTAGATGAGAATCAATCGCTATTTTTGGTTTAAAGTCGATTCCTCTATGTCTTCAGCAATGGTTACCAATAAAAACCGAAACGTCAAAAATCCAATATAGAATGGTTATTCCTCAAGTACTAGATGAGAATCAATCGCTATTTTTGGATTAAAGTCGATTCCTCTATGTCTTCAGCAATGGTTACCAATAAAAACCGAAACGTCAAAAATCCAATATAGAATGGTTATTCCTCAAGTATTTGATGAGAATCAATCGCTATTTTTGGTTTAAAGTCGATTCCTCTATGTCTTCAGCAATGGTTACCAATAAAAACCGAAACGTCAAAATCCAATATAGAATGGATTATTCCTCAAGTATTAGATGAGAATCAATCGCTATTTTTGGATTTAAAGTCGATTCCTCTATGTCTTCAGCAATGGTTACTAATAAAAACCGAAACGTCAAAAATCCAATATAGAATGGTTATTCCTCAAGTACTAGATGAGAATCAATCGCTATTTTTGGATTAAAGTCGATTCCTCTATGTCTTCAGCAATGGTTACCAATAAAAACCGAAACGTCAAAAATCCAATATAGAATGGTTATTCCTCAAGTACTAGATGAGAATCAATCGCTATTTTTGGTTTAAAGTCGATTCCTCTATGTCTTCAGCAATGGTTACCAATAAAAACCGAAACGTCAAAAATCCAATATAGAATGGTTATTCCTCAAGTACTTGATGAGAATCAATCGCTATTTTTGGATTTAAAGTCGATTCCTCTATGTCTTCAGCAATGGTTACCAATAAAAACCGAAACGTCAAAAATCCAATATAGAATGGTTATTCCTCAAGTATTTGATGAGAATCAATCGCTATTTTTGGTTTAAAGTCGATTCCTCTATGTCTTCTGCAAAGGTAAGGGATAAGAAAACAACGCAGTTGCTATGGTTACTTATAAAATTTCCTCCCAAATTTTTAGCATTTCACAGAGAGAAGCCTATCCATTCTTATTTAAGCAAGGCTAAATGAGCTATATTAAAAGGTTCAAATGAATAAATTTTAAAGAATTTAAAAAATTAAAAAAGTACTCTCTTACTCTTGAGTAAAGTACTTTAAAATATAATTTTACTAAAAACTTTATTTATCCTTTTTTGTGGTCCCCAAGGTACTTAATTAGGATATTAAATTTCATCAAAATTGGTTAAGTCATTTTCAAGATATTTAGAAAAAACTAAAAAAGTACTGAAATAAAGTATTAATGTTTGTGGGTCGATATGTACCAAAAACTAATCAGCGCTTCATTTTGTTAAACTAATGGTAGGTTTTCAATTTCATTTCAATCGGTGCAACGGTGTGGGAAAAAATCGTGGGCCAAAAAAACGATAACATACATACATCATCATACATCCATACATCCATCCGCACGCACTAAATGAAAAAATGGCACTTTTTGGCCTCTCGACGAGACCCCATGTAATTTTTGGCAAAACCGTCACGTGCTAAAATTCAACCTAATTGAATACTACAATTTGTGACTTTAATTGAGTCCATGGGTTCCGTAGTCTTTACCTGAGGACCCTTTGAAGCCACGCTTGCCCCGAGAGCGATTACAATACTTTACCCATGCTTTGCATTGGATAAAGTAAAAAAATTAATTAGAGGTATTGGAGAGGTAGAATTTAATGCTGAATTGATGGAAAGGGTACCAAAGATAAAGAAAACTACTAATTCCGATTAGATTGAATTGAATTGGTATTGAATTTTTGACGTTTCGATTATTATTGGTAACAACTCATTGCTGAAGACATGGAAGAATCGATTTAATACAGGTCTCCTTTTTGGGAAAAAAATATTTTGATAAGTTTTTTAATAAAACTAATTATTAACAGGTGGTTCAATCAAAATAAAATAAATGGTTGATTAAATCAAAAATAAACACATGCATTACCGAGCATCGCTCGGTGTTTCAGGTACTATTTATTAAGATAACCGGATTAGGCCGAAACGTTGTTTTATCAAGCCACCAACCTATGTCAAAAAAATTAATTACCATTTGTTAAATCCTCATCGGAAAGTTCGTTATCAGTTGTATCTGCTTGAGTGGACTTATTAGCAAGTTTCTTTCTTTTAATTGCAACTTTTGGATCCGGAGTGTAAATCTCAGAATGTTCTCTGAAATAATGAAAAGTAAAAGTATAAAAAGAATGCTTTGATGTTCATTAAGAATAATTAAAAATAATGATTTATTTCTAATTGGCGTTGCACATAATTTCAAGAATATAATATTTGGTAATATGTAAAAACCAAAACCGTCTCTTAGTTGCAGAAATGAAAATTAAATCTTTGAGTGAAATATTTACTGCAATTCACATGACAGATGGGTCCAACTCAGAGGGAACCCAATTAGCCCAGATTGTTATTTTTGGCACTCGGGTTCGTTCCCAAGAGGGTGAACACAACTTTTCTGTGTTGTAATAAAAATTATTCATGATAATTCGGATTTAGGATGACACACTCTTGTGATTTCTTTAGAAAATATATATATAAATTGTTTGAGGGCGTTTCGGCTACGAGGCCATTAAGGCAAAAAGACAGTATTGGAAGAAGAGAGACAGAAACAAAATTTATATAATAGTTTAGGTAAAAACAAAGTGCTGAAATACCAGGTCTGTAACTTTAAAATGCGGGTTTTTTCCAATAGATGGCCCACAAATCCTATAGATTCTTGCGCCATAACCAATATGTTCTTTTGTAGCTATGATACAGCAAACGTCATATTTATTTAAGAGTTAGTAGCATATATTTTTTCGGTGGTAAACATGTCGAGTTTTGAGGCAAACAAAGAGCATTTGCGGCACGTGCTGATTTTCTTATTCAATCAGAAGAAAAAAGCAGCGGAACCACATAGAATACTTGTGGAAACATATGGTGCATATACTCTTTCTGTTGACAGTTGCGAATGGTGGTTTTAACGATGTCAGAAGGCAATGTCCGAGGGTTATTAACGAAAATCAGAGGCGCTAGTTAACGGGGAAGTACTTTAATGCATTATTCTTATGCGAGAATAGTTTGTTTCCGCTATAACTTTCTGTTAGTAGACGTCAGGACGGGTGAATTCACTATTACATTACATGTAATTATCAATTATATATTGCGAATATTTGTCACCGCTTTTGGTGATTTTGGTCAATTATAGATATTATTAGTAGAAGCTTTGCTTAAGGCCAGGGACGGCGGAACCCTGTAGTCAGCTGACCCCTCTGAGAAATTGTCTACGGGAGCAAGGGGTGAGCGGACCTCCTAAATAAATAAATTTTACCGTTACCTTAACCAAAAACAACTTTTGAACCCAAACTCAAGCATTATAACTACAAACAAAAATTTGAACTCTTTTTTCTTTCACTTTTCAATAAAACCAGTTACGAATTGCTTAAAAATGGGTTAATTGTACCAATTTGCTTAAAAATTTTCTGGGGGTCCATACCCCCCAGACCCCCGGTAGACTTACATCACTTTCCAAGTTTTGACCCCCCTGGCCTAAGATCGTTCCGCCGTGCTTGCTTAAGGGCATTTTTAATAAATGTCTATATTAAAATATCGTCTATTATTCGATCTTTGGACCGCTTGTATTCAAACCCAGATTATTTTCCCTAAGACTCTACTGAAATGCCATCTCAAAGGCGATACCTGTGAGCTAGGAACTCCCGAAACTAATCCTGGCGAGAGGTGAACCGCGATTGAATTAGGTGTACACCGTCTTTGGAATTATTTTGGAATTCATTAGATAATCTATTGTCATCTATTGTCTTCTTTTTTTTTTTTTTTTTTTTATGATATTGATGCGAGAAGGAGATACACCAGAAGGTGGATCTCCTAAAGGCCTGTATGGGCTGGCCCCTCCATCGTGAAAAGAACAGAGTAGAAGGAAAAGAAGCCGGGATCACGAGCCAATCTCAGAAACTTAGACACAATTCAATATCTAATTTACTAAGGTTTTAGGGGCTTCGAGCAGTGGTAAATTCTCCGCGCGATAAATTCGGTTAAATTTATCTCCCACTTAATTTTTGTTACCAGACCCTATACTTACAGAAAAAATGTCTGGGTATAGCCGGGAATCGAACCCGAGACCTCCGGGTTGCCAGTCAGTTATTCTGACCATTACACCACGGAGGCGGACACTTCTACTTGGAATTGAAAGTGGAAGTAGATGTACACGATTTTAGGTCGCGGTTCACCACTCGGGACCAGGTTACTGACAACTGAAGCTGCTGTAGTTTAACCATAAACTTCAATAAAAATAGAACGAGCAGAACAGGTAGAAAATTGCAAAGAATTTCGTATAGAAATTGGAAAGGTTTGACAGAAGGACCAAACAATCAATTCATCAAGGAAGAGGAAACCACGAATCGCCAAAGAAAGAAAATGAAACAGAAAATTACGAAATCGAAAGAAAATATGGCTGGCGGTCGAATACATAATTGTATCGTAAAACTGTTCTATAATATGTAATTCGAGGGGTGAACCGCGATTGGAATTAGGTGTACACCGTATTTGGAATTACTTTGGAATTCATTATATAATCTATTGTCTTCTTCTTGGAAATGAAAGTGGAAGTAGGTGTACACGATTATATGTCGCGGTTTACCCCTCGATGTAATTAATAAAATTATACTTACTTTAATAATGAGTCTTTTGAGCTACTAGCATTATATTTAGAAGCTACGATATTTTCTTTATCTGTAGAAGGATTTTGAAGGACCTGAAGAGACTTCCGATGATGTTTAAAATTATCCTTAAAAATTTTATCATATAGTTTAATGTCATTTAACTTATTTTAAAATAAAGACAACAAATTTTAATGATTGCAATACCTGATCTGTACTGGGAAGTGTGGAAACTTCCGAATTTTTATTTTCTGTCTTCATTATAACATATAAATTGTTTGAATATATGATTTTATATTATAAATTTAATATTATTTCAATTCAACAGGTTAGAAATAATTATTGATTGGGTGATATCAGTTATGGCGCCAAAAGTTTATAGATCTTTACAGATGATTCATTTTAATATAAATTCATGAATTACAATGGTTCCTCTTTTAGTCGATAGAGGCATTTTTAGATAATTAAATTTTTGACGAAATTTGATTATTTTTAATTAGTTTGATTATTTATGTCCATCGATTAAATTAATAAGTTGTTGTAGGGAAATAAGGACAACAGCTTAAGAAAATAATTTTTATTTTTTGCCAACGTTTCGTCAACTTTGATGACTTCCTCAGGGCTCAAACAAATTAACTTCTTTGCATATTTGTCATTTTATAAATAGTACCTGGCCACCGAGCGATGCTCGGTAACTTTTTGCTTCAGTTAAAAGCTATATATTAATCCCCGAACCGCCGTCGCCCCCCGGACTCTCACCACTTCACCCCCCCAATTCTGCCCCACCCCTGAAACCACTTCCCTCCCTGTACCCCTCCACCACCGCACCCCCACATCCACCTTTGCCCTCGGACCTCCACCACTTAACTCCACTTCCTGCACCCCTCTACCTCACATCCACATACCCCCACCCAAATCCCCCCCAAACCCCTTCCCCCCGTACTCCTCCACCACCCCACCCCCACATATCCCACACCGTCACCTCCACCCTCGCCCCTCACCCAGTTTTTGCATTTCAAGTCTTGTGGTGGCCCACAGATTATGTGTATACCTATAGGTATTAGTCCAAGAGCTGGTGACACATTTTTGACTACGGATTTGACCCAACTAGAAATAATGCGTAATAGTACCGTCTATGATAGTTGTACAGGGAATGGCCAGTCTGGCTGGCTGTAGCAGAGGTGGACCAGGTACTGCGCATGGTGTAAGTGTAGTAAAAAATACATGTCTTAAAAAATATTTTTGACCCACAATGAAATTATAAAAATTATAATTTATAGTCAATTATAAACATAATATATTCACTCCAGACCATTTGAGTGGTGGGACGTGGAACCAGAGCACTCCAAAGTGTATTTTTACAACATGAAAAAAATTATTTGATGCTATTTTTTCATGTTGTAAAAATACACTTTAGGTGATCTGTTCCACGTCCCACCACTCAAATGGTCTGAGTGAGTATATTATGTTTATAATTGAGGAATATATTATGTTTATAATTGACTATAAATTATAATTTTTATAATTTCACTGTGGGTCAAAAATATTTTTTAACACATATGTATTTTTTACCGCACTCACACCATGCGCAGTACCTAGTCCACCTCTGCTACAGCCAGCCAGGCTAGTCATTTGTACAACTATCATGGACGGTACTATATACGCATTATTTCTAGTTGGGTCAAATCCGTAATAAAAAATGTGTCACCAGCTCTTTGGACTATATCTATATATGTATAGGTATATAAATAAATATCGTATAATAATTTTTTTAATTAAATAACAATTTTTTGAGTTCATCAATTAAATTGCCAAATTCTAATACATAAAAATATGCTTGTGGGATTTAAAATTCGATTTTTAATCAATTAAATTTATAAATTTTATTAAACCGATTATTTTACATGAATTTATGCATATACCTACATTGTTTTTGAGCTTTGACTCCGGAGATTACTTCTCCACCATCGACTGTCCTTGATCATCTTTTTAGTCCTCGTGTTTAATAAGAGGAAAAAACTAATTAAATAAAAAAACCTCTTTTCCGATAATTATTTCAATTCCATTAATTCCAATTCCGCCTCATCAATTAACCCTTTGCACTCCGAACAATTTTTAATATGACCTATCAGCAAATCCGACTCATTTTTCCTACGGGCTATCAGCTACTCCAGGCTATTTTCAATGGCGCGAGCGCGCCGCTGTAGAATATTGAAAATTGCTTTGTCATTAAAAAAAACGTGAATACACTTTAAAAATATGCTTTATTAATACAATATTACTATGAAAATATAAAAATACAATATATTTTATAAAAATCACTTTTTAAATTTCTTCATTTTATGGTATCTTGAAAAACAATCCCCAAAATGCATTCTTGGCTTATCAGGGCAATTCACTCGTTTCTCGTCTTTCACCTTTCTTCTGTCTATTGGAGCAAACAATGCAATCTCTTTTTTTACCTTTGCGCATTTCATGAATTTTTCCGTTTAACCTGATCTCAGATGATGACGTAGAGGCTCTAGATTTTTCTTGTCGAAAATTATTAATCAGTTGATCGACTAACAGTTTAACATATTTCAAATGTGTCAATGGTTTTTCGTTTTGTTTTGTTTTTTTCAATTTTATATAAGATATATGAATTAATTGCAGACACTTCCAGGTCCCAAAAAAACATTTTTCTCCACCATTTAAGAGACTTTCTCAAAAAACAATAGGTAGATGCATAATGATCAGTTCGATCTACACCACCCATAGAATTTGTCTAACTTACAACTACATTAGGCTTTCTATCGTAATATTTACTTCCGTGCCCCCTCGAAGAATTCTTTTGAATCTATCATTCCAGCATCTTTCCAAGTACTCAAAAGTGATACAATCCTTTTGTCTTTCCAGGCTAAGAACATGATTTTTCCTTTTTTACAAACAATAGTTTTTTATCCGAAAACTTAGGTTTTTTTCATAAAGGTCGGGATACCTTTCCTGTTAGCTTTTATAGTACCAGTCAAGTGGCATTTCAATTTCATTAATTCTTCTGCTAATGGTATACTGGTATAATATCTATCAGTCAACATATGGTAACCCTGTGCCTCTGGGATTTTATCTAGCAGCTTTTGATATAAATGCAGAGGAATTCTAGTGCTGACTGGTAAATCTGAACGAATAAGATTTTCAGATGTAATACTTCCATAATAAGGTAAGATAGAGGTTTTGTAGAACCAGAGATTGCCAGTTTCTGGAGCCGAGGGGCCGTTTTTTTATTATTTTCAAATAAATTCACTTTGCTTCTTTCTGGGATCGAATTGATTACGTCTAGGTTGATGTTCTCCTAATCGGATTAGAAAAGTTGGTGATTTAACCGATTGCGCTACCGACCCCTTTTACTATTAATAGTATATATTTCATAAATTAAAATGTATTTTTAAGCTTATCTATATAAATAAAAATGTACTGTTATGCTTAAGTGATACGTTGAAGGATCTCCGAAAGTTCTTCACCGATTTCTTTGAAATTTTCACACAACATTCCATTCATATACACGAGTGTTTTTATATATAGTGTTTTTCTAGATATCACACCTGTGGCATGTAAAAAATATTTTTTCAAGGAAACAACGCCAGCGCCTCTCTGGGGGAAAAGCAAACAAACAAGATGGTCGATAATAGCTTTTTGGAAATCTTTCAACTGTCAATATTATTTTTGGGCCGAAGGCCGGGTGTCAACTAGTTGAAAATAAATGTAGTAAAATATTTTATTAGCGACCCAATTTTTCAATTCAGAAAACTGTATTGAAGAGGATTTTCTACTGAGACATATATTTAAAACCTATCATGAAAATTTGTCCCTTTATCCATATCCAGTGACCTAGTTGGGGAGTTTTCCTAGGGTGGAGGGGGGGCAGCCGGAAAGCTACCATAAGGTTTCAATTTAGATAATCTTATCAACCAGCTTTTTAGTAGAATTGACAAATTTTGCAAGTAACAAAATAATTTAATGAGAAATACATAAGTGATGCTTCGTATTAATGGAGTTTCGATTTTTCTAGAGGGGCAATGAGTTTTGTAGGGGGCACTGCCCCCGCTAACTACGCCCATGGCCATATCTGTCCATATCCGTCTGCTTCTCCAGGCCTCAAGATTTATGATCCTCAAAATAACTGAATTCTTAAATGAAAAAAATGTTTTAAGGAAGTTTATGATTTTATTTAGGGCCGCATTCATTGCAGTCCTGGCCTGCGGGTAGGACAGCCCTGGTCTAGGACTGATATGATAGTTTTATTTTTTGAACTCTCCTAATTTCGGCCTTCTCTTTTTTATTATAGATTCATTTGTTTTGTTTTTTTAGTTTGAAAATCTTATAATTTTAATTTCTAACCCCCCTTCACCCTCCCTTAATTTTGGGTTCGATTTCAACCAAAATCTAATTAGCTCTTAATCAGAATGCACCATGAAATTTCGTTTTGATATTCACACTAGTTTTTGAAGTAGAGCGTACAGAAAATTGGCTAACTAAAGTACTAACAGACATTTTGACAAAATAATTAATATGTCGTAAAACATAATTTTTCGATGGTTTCACTCAAAATAATTTAAGAGGTTTTTGAGATATTTCGAAAAATCGAAGCAAAACCCCACTTTTTTCATGCACAATTACAATACTTGACCATACCCTGTAGGGTAAAGTAAAAATAAATTTTACTTATAATAAGTGGCGTAACTAATCCACCTTCAGCCTGCTCTCGCCAAACGCTTTTGTAGATCCCCTCAACCAAACTTAGAAATATTTACCCCACTAGTTATAAGCCTCGAATTATTATTAAATGTTTTTATAAAAATACTTTATATTGCATGTTATGTATGTTTATTTGATTTTAAATATAGTAAGAATATTTATACAGATATAAATTTATTTGTCTTAATGTACATATAAAATATTTATATTACATTTAATTGGAAGAAGATATAAGAATACAATTCTCTGGTTATAACTTAATTTTGGTGATAAATTCAAAATATTTCTCGATTTATTAGTTTTGAATTTAAATACATTGAATCTTATTAAATTATTTTATGCATAAAGAGATTATAAGACTAGTCAAAAATTAATTTCTTATAAAAAAAAATATAAATATAAATTTAAAAAAAATATCGTTACTCTTTTATAAAAAACATCAAAAGAAAAAAAAGTAGAAAGGAAATTTAAAAAATGAATAAGTATTATTTTTTTCAACATTTTGCACATTTTTTTAAAAAACTTGATAAATATTTAAATAAATATATATAAATATGTGTGAAATATAATTGTAAAAAACTATGTTTATCAATTAATAATAAATATTTAATAGATAAATTAAAAAGTCCTTTATTTTTAAATCTTAACCTATTCCCTCTTTATGTTACTAAAAAGAAATTCCTAAAATTATTCAGTTAATTAAATAGAGCATTCAGTTGAGAAACGTAATAAACGCTCTTTTCGTTGAACTTTTTCATTATAAAAATAGTATAAATATTTATTTTATAATAATATACAAGTTTATATACTCTCGTTTTTTAACATCAAATTTTCGATTTAATAAATAATTTACTAGCGCTTAAATATGCTGTTTCTAAGTTTATTGTGCGACAGTTTGCGTTACATCCAAAGGGGCTACTGGAACAACCCCAACACCGGGGACAGCAGTAGGAATTGAACCCACATTTGTTACTGAACTATTGGTTCCGGTAAGTGTAGCAATAGGAGTGACTCCAATCGTTTCCACATTGAGATGCGTAATAAATCTTAAACGCATTTGCAAAGCAGGACGTAGGCGTCGAATTATTGCTTGTAATTCATTCTTCATCATATCCCCAACAAACATGTATTTTATATGATACAATAGATCACAAATAGGATCCATGTAACTCAAATGAGGTTGACCTTTATCTACTTGCTCAAGTAATTCATATAGTTGTTGAGTCAATTCCATTATGCATCGAGGCCTGTCAGTATTAAATCGTTGAAGGAATGGTCCAACTAAATGACAAACGAAGAGTAATTGTTCTTCACTAAGTACAACAGGTCGAACTTTCTCATTAATAAATCTAAACAGAAAAAGAAAGTATTATTAAAAAAAAAATTAAATATTTTTCATTTATTCAGATTTTTTTTAAGGTAGTTCTTTCACAAATGCAAAAATTCAAGAAGTCTTTGAAACTTGGAATATAAATCATTAAAAGCATAATACACATACTGTTAAAATTTGAAAACGATTTACCACACCAAACAATAAATAATTGGAATTAAAAATGACTATATTAATAGGGTAGATAGGGAAAGGGTGGGGATATGATCATTATTTTTTTTTTTTTTTATTGAAGGACTTTCACCATCTTGATGAAAAACTAATATTTGTTAGAATATATTCGGAGTAACTTAAAAAAAATTGAAATTATTTACATCTTAGTTTTGATAAAAACAAAACAAAAAAAAACAACATATTTGGGCGATTATTTTTAGTGGAGGGGATATAAGCACAGTGGCTTGGAAAAGATCCGGCAAGTATGTGTGTATACATATAGAGATTTCGTAGTGTAAATGCTACAGTCACGTTAAAAAAACATAATCTAAAATTTTAGTTCCGTTCATATTTATAGAGTGGTTACGAGGCTAAAACTTTTTGTGTGGATTGTCGCGAAAGAACCTCCTTAAATATATATTATTAACAAAACAAGCATTAATAGGATGTAATCAATTAAAGAAAATATTTTTTTAATTTACGAAAATCACGATATATGTGGGGGTAAGTAGCCCCTGAATTATCTCCGCGCATACAGGTAGACAGGCACGGCGGAACGATCTCAGGTCAGGGGGTCAAAACTTGGAAAGTGATGTAGGCCTACCGGGGGGTCTGAGGGGTATGGAATACGTAGACAAATTCCCAGGGGGGTCAGCTGACCCTCCTGACCTCACGGTTCCGCCGTCCCTACAGGTAGACCCTGTATAGAATTAATAATTCAATGAAATCATCCCCAGACACCAGTGGCAATCACTAGAGGTGCTTTTTATAGAAGAATATTAGGAATTCTAACTAGAAAATTCTTAAGGAATATAAACAAATTCTTATGAGAAAAATTGTTTTTGTTTTCTACAGTAAAATAGTGCCTCAACGGATGCTGATTTTCGCTTAATAATTATTGAAGCCCGCCAACCGCGAATAACAAATATTCTTAGAGCTTATTTTTCAGCAATTTTTTTAAATTAATTTAAGTGGTGGTTTTTAATTAATCCAAATATTTTTGAAATTTTCACAATATTCCTTCTTCAGTGGATCTTTTTGAGCAAATACAATGAATAGAATGTTAGTTTTAGTTTTTATTGTATTTGCTCAAAAAGGTCCACTGAAGAAGGAATAATGTGAAAATTTCCGAAATATTTGGATTAATTAAAAACCACCATTTAAATTAATTTAAAAAAACTGCTGAAAAATAAGCCTTTTTATTTAACACCTATAAGAATCCTCAGGACCACCGTGAATTAAGAAACAAATATTCTTATGTGGAGAAAATATTTTGTTCTGTAGGCGACTGAATGAAATTTTCAGTGCAGGACCTTGTTGGACATTACAAATAAAAACAATTTTAATTTGAAAAAAGGCATGTTTCAAAATTTCAACATTACTACAGGGTCTATTTTCGCCATAATATAACTAGATTTTGACATGAAATCAAACATATCTAATAATATCCTTGATTCAGCCTTTCTTCTTAGTATAAAGTTAATTTTGTGGGAAATTCATTAAAATTGTGAAAAATACGATCTTTTTTCAAAAATTCAAAAAAATTGTTTATATTTAAAATAATTAATGTTTAAAAACTTACTGTGGAACGGTTGCGAGTTGACCAACTCCGGCATGATGCCACATAGAATGTACGAGTGCTAATGTATAAGAAAATTTATTCTCAAGCAAGGATTCATGGCTTCGAGAAAATTTAAACAGTTGAAAAGGTGTATTTTTATATGGCCAGAGAGTCATTTGCGTACAAGTGAGTACTTCAACAATACGTTCGTGAACAACACTCCTTTAAGAAAAAAAATATATATTAATATATTATTAGATAGGGCACTATTAATGTTTTAAATTAGAAATTTTGTGTTTGATGAGGCTCTTGAAAACCTTGGAAACAGGTGGAATGCCTTCGTTAGGAAATACAAGATTATAGTCTAACCATTTATTCTCCAGAAAAACTTTTGAGACGTTTCAGCGGATATTCTCAAGCCATCCTCAGTCTACAAGGGAAACAATCTTAATTACAGTCAAGAAATTTAACAATCACATGTCATTCTCAAGATAAAAGAAAACAAAAGTAGTACATTTTTCTATGCAGAAATTCATTCCTTTTGCACAGTTAACACATTATAATATGTATTTATTATGTTTTAATATTGTTTGTTATTTCTTATTACAAGCTTTGGTTAAAATACATATTATAATGTGTTAACTGTGGAAAAGAAATGAATTTCTGCATAGAAAAATGTACTATGTTGTGAAAAGCCAGGGTGAGTTTTCTCTTCTTTTGTTTTCTTTTATCTTGAGAATGTCATGTGATCAAGAAATTTAAATTTCTTGACTGTAATTAATAATAAACATTCCACCTGTTTCCAAGGTTTTCAAGAGCCTCATCAAACACCAAATTTTTAATATATTATACTATGAAATATATATTTCGTTTATTTGTAAAATAAATATATACCAATAAGATTCTGGAAGGGCAGCCATAACAAGTCCAACTGAGTTGATCCAAAGATGAATTTGATTTGAAGGAATGACAGTGTATCCTTTAGTCACTACATCTAGAAGACTGTTTCCAACCATCGCTGGAGTGACTGGGACGGCCATTAATTCGACACATGTGACATATAGAGCATGGGCTGCAGGATTGGGAAATTCGTTGAACCTTATTAAAAAATAAAAATACAACATAATAAAAAATGAGATTAATTGAAAAATAATAATAAAAGTATCAGCCAACTTCTCTTTATATTTATATAGTAATAGCAGTGATAACTATTATTAAGGAGGGAAGGAGACATTATGGTATTAGAAGCCGAATCGTCATAAATATACTAGAAAATTTTAATAAAGCATTAAAAAATATTATTGGATAAAAAATACTTGGTAGGTTTCACATTAGGTTCACAACTATATAATAATAAATTAGACAAAATTGACAAATTAGATAAATCAGGTGTATGACTTGTGACAATTGTTACGCAATCTACATAGGACAAACCGGACGCTCTTTTAGAACTCGTTACTCGGAACATGAAAGAGCTTTTAATAGTCTTAACAGATCAGAAGAAAGGGCTTACGTTTAGATTTTTTAGAGTCAACTGAAATAAAATTAGCTCTCTCAAATAAAACGAATATACTAAATAATCAATTAGAAGTTAAGAAAAGTACAATGATTGATTACATTCTTTAAATATTTGCAATCTTGTTTTCATTAATTCTTCCCCCCCCCCCCCACCCCACCCCACCCCTACACCTACACCTACCTGAATATAGATCCTCATTTCTCAGAAGGCCATTCAAAAATTAAACTAAATAGACTTCCTACCTTTCTCCCTCCCCTAATTTTAAATATTTACCCTTTTGTTATTTAAAATAAATTTTACCATTGACTTGTATTCAAATTCGACTTTGCTCCTGAAGATGGGTTAGCCACCCGAAATATATATATCTAATCATTTAAAAAATGTTTCACCAAGTACCTACACCAAATTCCTTAAAAACCATTAGAAAATAGTAATAAATTTTCTGATTTCCCCATGAGTGGCCAAACCCGAAAATCTTTCAAATCAACATTAAGAAGTAAAGCACTTGCATTTAAACAGGAAGGTGATTTCCAATAAAAAATAAAAAATTTAAATTTTTATTTTGTCTAAAATATTATTTTTATTATTTGTAGATGATTAAATTTATATCTTCGGTTTTCAGAGACTTAACTAGAAAATAATTAATAATTGTATTCAAAAGAGAGATTGTATAAAAATAAGTAAATACAACTTAAGAGAAAACAAATTCCGCAATCTGGGAAGTAAAATCACATGGAACGGGAGGAGGTAAGAATAAATTAAATCTAGAATCGCTCATGGGGAAATGGAATTTAAAATTAAAATTATTATGGTTCTCCTTAATTACATAGTTTACAAAATAAGAGGTTGTTAATGAAGATATATGCATCGCCATGCATGGATGTGAAATCTAGAGTATTCGAGGGGCACAGAGAAAGAGACTGAAGGATTTCGAAATATCGTGCTACAGAAGAATGTTAAAAATTGAATGGGTGGATAGAATCACAAACTAGAAAGTATTTGATAATAAAATTAGAGAAAGAATAATCAGGAGAAGAGAAGAGATAATAGGTCAAACGTTGGGATTGGTTGTAATGATAACACTGCTCGACAAAATTAAACAAAAGTTTGTACCAGTAAACCTAACAATGGATTCCGGTAGAGTTTTATACACTGATTGTCATTCAATTCTCCGATTTTTTACAATAGGTCAGAGTTTCGAGTTATTATCGGTCAAAACGACGAAAAGGCCATTTTGACCTATTTTTGAGTCCTATAGATATTAACCGCCATTGTTAGGTTTACTGCCGCACTGAGGAACGAGTCCAAGTAACCAAGTATAGATATTAAACAGCAATATTTGAAATCAAAATATTTTGTTGACGTAATAGTGAACAAGCTTCCTTTGATTTTCAAATTACCACTTGTTTTTAGCTTAATTAGAACTCGAGTTATAACTAAAAAACTAAAACTACGTGATTGTAAAAGAGAATAAACATAGATAAAAACATATCGTCTTAGTTTTTTAGTTATAACTCGAGTTAAAATTGAGCTAAAAACAAGTGGTAATTTGAAAATCAAAGATGAAGCTGTTTTCTATTACGTCAACAAAATATTTTGATTTCAAATATTGCTGTTTAATATCTAAAGGGACTCGAAAATAGGTCAAAATGGCCTTTTTCGTCATTTTGACCGATAATATCTCAAAACTCTGACCTGTTGTAAAAAATCGGGAAACTGCATGATAATCAGCGTATAAAACTCTACTGGAATCCATTGTTAGGTTTACGGGTACAAATTTTTATCGACCAGTGTAATTAAAGGATGAGGTGAGGAAGAAAAGGGAAGAGAAAGACCTAGATAATGAAAAATATGGAACGTGGGGCTTTTAGAGAAATTGTCATGGGAAAGAGGATGAGAAATTCCTAATTTACATTAAATTTTTTTAAGATGGTTGAAAATGTTTTATTTTTTATTTAGAAACATTTCAAGTCTTTGGATGTCAAATTATGATGACAAGTTCAAGTTTCGAAATTTAAGAAGTGAGATGAAGAAAGAAGAAATCCGACATTATTGGTAAATGAGATGTTGAAGTAGAAGTGAGAGAGATTAGGGGAAGATGGTGACATAAATTAAGGAGCAAACAGAAAATATAGTAATTATGTTAGTATTAAGATATGAATCTTAAAAATTAAAATATAGAATAATTCGATATAGAAATAAAGATAAGAGTAAATAAATATTATATTTAATATTCATTTACTATGAGTTAAGGATTCTTGGTCACAGTTATTTTCTGTACTTCCTGAAAATGGAGTAATGTGTCACTGGTCTATCTCGCCTGCTAGTGCTGACTCTGGGTTGCTCACTGGGCTGGGAGAGTCTTGCTCATCTATATCTTACTATATACCTATATTCTTTCTGTTTATCATTTAAATCTTGCTATATACCTGTATTCTTTCTGTTTCTCATTTAAATGTTACTATATGTATGTATTCTTTCTGTTTGCTCATTTAAATGTTATATATGTTATATCCCTGTATTCATTCTTTCTGTTTCTCATTTAAATGTTACTATATGTATGTATTCTTTCTGTTTGCTCATTTAAATGTTATATATGTTATGTTTGCTTACTTAAATGTTACTATTTGTATATATATATATTCTTTCTGTTTCTGCTCTACGAGGTAGCCACCTCAGAGCATTGTTTTAAATAAATAAATAAATAAAATAAATAAATAAAATGGGTTTGATAGCCCGAAATATATATATATTGAAAAAATTTTTACATCTTTTAATTTTTTAATTTTAATGTGAAACAAGTGACCAAGAATCCTTAACTCATAGTAAATGAATATTAAATATAATATTTATTTACTCTTATCTTTATTAAAGATGTTTCACCTTGCACCAACACCACAATCTCTACTAATTATCCATATAGAAATGTTTACCTCCAATCTGTAGCAGGAGGAAACTGAGCTTTGCCAGACATGGTGTCTACGAAACGTCGAATGAGTCGTATATAGTAATCGGGTTCCGGCACCCAGTTCGCTTCATCCACTTGCATCATGTAAGCCTGATAAGGTTCCGAGAGAGCCCAACCACCTGGGCGGATATCTCGTAACGATCCCAAAACAGCCGAAACTAAACGCCGTTTTAATGGTGGACGATCCCTTGAAATTAAAATTATTTTTTTTTTAATTAGAATTTTGTAAAATTTTCGTTAAATTAATTCTAATGAATAAGTGAAATACCTTAATTTACGATCATAATAATGTAACGTATTATAAAGATAGGTTACAGGTCTATCGTGAAATTTGTATAAGCAACCTAAATGTTCTAGAAGAGTCTCAAGGGATTTTGTCACCGGTGGTAATTCGAGATATCGATGAATCACAATATCAAAGACGGGAAGAAACCTCAGACAAACATTGCCAAAATATACGGGCAAAGCATGACTACCACCGGATTCTAAAATGCCTTCGGGTGCAAATTTTTCGGGATACTTTCTATGAAATGCGAGATGTTTTTCATGACAATTGCTTTGTTTCCAATGTTCTGGTGAGTTTTCTTTTACAAATTCCTGTACCCGATTTCGAAACTCAGCTGCTTTCAAAAGAAGTAGCTGAATAATGAAAAAACACACTTGAGCCTCGCTCCCTTCCTGTGTCCTTAAGGCTAAACAAAGTACTAAGCGATCAATGGTCACAATATTATATTTCCACATCATATCATTTATAGCATCAACGCATTTATTTACATGCTGTCCACCGCCACTATTTGCAAATTCGTGCACCAAATAATCACAAAATTTTCTTAAATGAGCAGACAGAGCTCTGGCGCCAATTCTTTCCAGAATTTTATATGCTACAGGAGAAATTCGATCAGTGTCAAGAATATTTTTCCATAAGACACAGAGGAAAAGTGGAGGGGTTCCCGAAACACTGAAATGCGTTATTAGATCATTTTCATTGTTCATCGATGTCCAATTTCTATACTCTTCTTCTACTGCTTTTTTAAGCTGTTGCTTATTTTCTTTGACCACTGTGTTGTGCATAAAAAATTCATTAAGTACCGGTGGGAAACATTGAAGAGTGTGATTGGCCCAAGTGTGGGGAGTGTTTTGAACAATCGTAGTTAAGAGATCTTTACACCAAGTTCCGGAGAGAGCTTCAAAGCCAGTTCCTGTTACATGCATGGATCGTGCTAAGGTCAGGACTAATGCTCGGTTTAATTCTTCTGATTCAGCGGACACTAATGTTTTCGGTTCGGAAAGGAATCGTGAAAGTTGAGGCTGTACTTCAGCACTTCCTAATCCTAAAAAAGTAAAAGTGGAAATTTATAAATTTGCTCTAAAAAATTTGTTTTTCAACATTTTTATTTTAAAATATACAAATAATAATATTTTTAAATTAATATAAAAATTTTAAATCGTCCATATTTAAGGTAGTTGTTCCGCCAAATGGGTTTACTTAGGATTTTTTTGAAATTTAGACAGATTATTATTTAAATACTTCTGCATCGATTAGTGGCAAAACGAAATTTATGAACAATATAGTTCCGGAGATATTAAATTTCAAAAATAGAGTTTTTCAGACTCTTATACATTGCACTATACGGGATATCGGAAAATTTACATACATATTTAATTATAATTAAGAAACCCTTCTTACCATTTTTATAAAAACTAAACCAACATTAAACAATAACCAATACATATTTTAAGACAATTTTGATTCATAGTTACAACACAGTTTCTGAGATAATAATGAATAAATAATGAAAAATTTAAATACACAAAAAACAATTTGGCAACAGCGCATTTATTTAACCAGCGAAAGATGTATAAAGCGCCCATGCGCTAGATTTTTTCAAAATTATAATTTTCATAAGGTGTAAAGTAGGCGTTGATTACATTTTTTAAATAAAGTAAAAATAACAAAACGATTTTTATAGAAATAAATCGACCTTTAAAATGTATTTTATCTGTCATTTTAATATAAAAACATTCAATCTCTTAGAATGGTGCCAGAATTATCAAACGAGCACGGGATTGGCTAGAATCGGTACATAAACATCAAAAAGTTTTGGGCTTATGAATTATGAATCCTTATTGTCTGTTCTATATACTCTAGGATTAAATTTTTGCTAGTATTGTCGCGAAACAACTACCTTAATAAAATAGTTTAAAATAATCAATAGAAAAGGTAAATGTTTACCTGTAATAAGCCGAAGGGCAGTAGATTCTACACAGAGATGTAGTTGTGTCTGATTAGTTTGAGGTACTGCGGCAAGTGAATGTAAATGGGATAAAAGTTGTACTCTAAAAAGTTGAATAAATAAATCATTTGTGATGAATTCTTAAAGAAAAATTTCAAATTCATATAAAATAACTTGCCTATAGTGAGGTTGAATATGATGCATTCGATATGAAAACATTTCTAGAAGTGTATAAAGAATACCCCAAGCGTGATTTTTGAAAACGTTTGGCAATAATTGAGATATGAATCCTTTTATCCCGAGGGATTCTATTTCTGTGTAGACGAGTAAACGAGAATAAGTTTCGACGAGAGCAGGCGCTAAAGCGGAGTTTGATTTTGACTGGGCTAATTTCATTACGTGGGTGACAATCGAATGGATTAGCGACATTTTACTATGCACAGTTAACGAATCAAGTACAGACATGGAGAGAGGAGTAGTAGGTCCCGAGGCAAGGGCTGCATTATTGGGCGCTCCTCCAGCTCCGCCACCTGTGACGGTTCCAGTGGGACCAGAGCCACCTGGACCACCAACTACTCCAGCTCCACCAGCTCCAGGCTTTTGGGGTCCAAGAATAGTATCAATCTAAAAAGGTTTAAAAGGTTATAGTCATTTTATTTTTAATACAATCGAAAGCAAGAAGGAACATGCTAGGAAGATGCGGCCCCTTTGAATCTCGAAAAATCCCTGCATTTTCGAATAGAAGGAGGAATAGAACAAGAGGATAGATGGAGGCGTAAATGTTTATGCATTAGGGTTTTGAAGATTTGAAGGTCAGTGCCGGATGTAGGGTTCTTCGGGCCCAATAATCTGCTCAAATCTATTTTCAATGTTTTTAATAAATTTAAACTTTCCAGACTTCCTTCTTGTTTTGCCTTAATGACGGATGCTTGTAGACGTTCCGTATTCCATTTAAATAATCGAACTTTCCTTGAAGCCATTTTTAATTTATAAAGAAAGAACTATAAATAGATAAATTTTTCAATTGCAGTTCAAATTTCAAAACGCTGCGTTGCCAACTCAGCTTAAAACCAAATATATTTTTCTGCCCCCCCCCCCCCCCAAAAAAAAAAAAATTAAACACTTTTTTACTACATAAAGAGAAACAAAGAGGTTATCCTCTGCTTGATGCAAATAAACATACACACATATTATATCAAAAATATATATCTGTATATATATATTATTTTCATAAGAATTTTGCTGGCTTGGTGTGTACTGGATATATTAATTTTTTATTGTTAAAGGATAAATAAATTGAATTGTTCTTTCCAGCAATTTATTCTACTATTCAAATGGTTAATCCAAATATTTCGAGAGCTCTTTCGGCATCTCTTCCTCAGTGGAAACCACTCCCCCAGAAGAAAGAGCTCTCCAAATATTTGGATTAACCATTTGAATAATAAAATAAATTACTGGAAAGAAGCAATTCAATTTATTTATTCTTTAATAATAAAAATATATATATATATATTATTTATTTGTTTGAAACTATAGTTTCGAAGACTGGCCTTCATCATCAGTTTTTTTTAATTATAAATATTATTTTTGATGGGGTCAGTATCGCATGGATATTGAAAAATTTTTGATCTTTACTTAGCCGAGAGCCAGTTGAAATTATTTATATTCCATTTTTTTATTCATTAGCCATCCAAAAGTCTCCTATCCATTCCGCAACGATGTATTCCTGTCTGTATAAGCAACCAAAGAACAACAGTATTAACTTGTAAACTCCTGATGATGGACTAATAATCCGAAATATATTGAGTTTGTATAAACCTCGTTGAGTTTTATTTCATTCACTGTGAAACTACACACCCTTTACTCTATTAACCAAAGAACAACTGACGAGTTAACACGTCAACGTAGTGTGCACAACCCGCCTGACGCTGACGTGTTAACACGACCCGAAAAAAACGTCAGCACTAGTGTTAACACGTATCGTCAGTGTAGTGTGGATGCGGCTTAAGCTTCCCTCGAACTCATGCTCAAAGAATCTCTCTAAACTAAGTCTCTAAACTGAGCGTAAACGAGACGAGGCGAGGGCTACAAGTACAGTCACGCACTCTGATGCTCTCGCTTTGCCTCGGCGAGAATATACAGCTAACAAAATAATTATCTTACCAGAGCAGCCATAGGCCTTGAGAAGAAATCTTGATTAGTTGAATATGCATTGCAAAGAAGAGCTATTCGATAATCCTGTCCCATACATAGACCAGCATTGGGCATTACTAAATGTTGAAGAAATTCATGATGTACCTAAAAATTATTTTTCAAGTATAATTTCAATATTAAATTGAATTGGTTTTATAATTGAGAATTTTATTTTATTTATTTTGAAAAAATAATGATAAAATCATAATATAATATTAATTTATTATCTGTTTGATGGTCAGATTGATATGCATTTAGGTGTTCTACTCAGATAATTTTTAAAGAGTTAGGTGTCGGTTCAAAGTGAAACATTTTTAATAAAATGTAAGTAAAATTTCAAGGAGGTTTCACAAAATACACAACAAATATGTATATGTTTTGAGTTTTTATCTCGATATATATATATTTCGGTTTTTGGAGTCCATCATCAGGAGATTAACATAGATCTTTTCTATGTTAACTTGTTAACTTCTGATGATGGGCTCAAAACCCGAAATATATATACCTATATATTGAGATAAAAACTCAGAACATATACATATTTGTTTTATTTTGTGAAACCTACCTTGAAATTTTACTTACTTTTTATTTGTTCTAAGAGGTAAAGTTTGAATTTAGAAGAAAAGAAAAATGTAAAAAAATAATGAAAAATAGATTAATTAAAATTATGCACATTTTCATTATGTAGCTTCTGAGAAAGGGATATGCGCAAAAAAATCCACTATCATAAAAACTAAATAGGTATCATACTCTAGACTCTCTAGAGACTATATTTTAATTTTTTTTTTCTTTTTTTTTTTTAATTTTAAATTTATATAATAATAATAAAATATCGCCCAAATTATCAATTTTCAAAAGTCAATACTTTATAATTTTATAAAAAATTTTTAACAATTCTTTGTTTTTTAAAAAAGTTCTAAAAAAAAAGTATGGGATAGAATTTTTATTTCTTACTTTTAATGTATGAGGAATTGGCCTATGAATATTAAGTTGCTCATTCTGGGCTTTTTTAAGGAGGTGAATCCAAATACAGGTCATTGCCATTTGATGAGTACAAGCTGGTTTATTAAAATCAGGAACTGGCAAAGGTTCCTTTTCAGGATATAAAAGGTCATATAATTTAAGAACTGGCAAGAAATTATTTAGCTAGAATATAAGAAATAAAAATTATTTTTATAATAATAATAATATATAGTAAAATAGTTATTGTAAACATACCGGGTTGCGTTGAATACTTCCAGAAATAAATTGAAGTAAAACCCACATGAGATGATCACGACCTTTTCGAAGATCACGCAAAGCCAGCTTTAAGATAAGTTTAAATTATTTATTGTATATTTTTGATAATTTATTTAATAAAAAGAATATATTATATTTACCTTTTTATGTAAGTCCATAACGATACTAGAAAAGGATGCAAATTGGAATAACTGGAAATAGATAAGCTGGGAAGATAAATGAAGCCAAAGCCAATGACTGCTATTAGCATCTGGATCAGCATCCCCCTCGATTTCAGATCTTTCCATAGCCACCATCACAAGCTCTACTAGTTGCTCTTCCAAGGCCTCGCACCGTTGTTTGTGCTATAAAATATTTTGTATTTATAGAATTATAATATAAGGAGAAATGAGATAACTCCTAATCTAGATGGCTCCTGTTTTTGCTAAGGTGTCTTCGACACATAAGGGAACTGTGCGCCAGCACAATTAACTAGAATAATGTTTGGTATTTATTCTTACTCAATACTGTACACGGACTAGTAATGCCCATAAAGTTCATAGGGTCTATAGTCTGCCGAAAAAAATGTTGAATATTTTTTTTTTTTTTTTTTTTTTTTAATGATATTGATGAGAGAAGGAGATACACCAGAAGGTGGATCCCCTAAAGGCCTGTATGGGCTGGCCCCTCAATCGTGAAAAGAACAGAGCAGAAGGAAAAGAAGCCGGGATCACGAGCCAATCTCAGAAACTTAGATACAATTCAATATCCAATTTACCAAGGTTTTAGGGGCTTCGAGCAGTGGTAATCCTCCGCGCGATAAATTCGGTTAAATTTATCTCCCACTTAATTTTTATTACCAGACCCTATACTTACAGAAAAAATGTCTGGGTATAGCCGGGAATCGAACCCGAGACCTCCGGGTTGCCAGTCAGTTGTTCTGACCATTACACCACCGAGGCGGGCAATATTTAGGTTGATCCTATTTTATTGGATAAAAAATACTTGGTAGGTTTCACATTAAAATATTAAAATAAAACGAATTTATTTTTGGAGAGTTTAATCTCGATATATATATATTTAGGGTGGCTAACCCATCAGTAACAGGAGTTACTTTCTGTTGCTCCTGACGATGGGTTAGCCACCTGAAATATATATATCGAGATTAAAGTCTCTCCAAAAATAAATTCGTTTTATTTTAATATCTTTATGTGAAACCTACCAAGTATTTTTTAACTAATAATTTAAAAAATGTTTCACCAAGTACCAACACCAAATTCCTTAAAAATTATTGATCTTATTTTAGCTACTTTCCAGTTTTGAATGCAGCTCCTCTATTTTGTTGGAAATGCCGAAAATTAAGGTATACAAAGTTTTAGATTAATATTTTAATATTATCCCATGAAGTATAGCAATTGAATTTTAAATTGAATATACATAAATTTTTTCAATATAACAGTTCAAATTTTTTTAGCTCATTTAAAACAAATATAACTGTGTGTATCGGTTCACTAAATACAATTTATTACCCTTTAAAATAACCATAACGTCCGTTTTGAATAAAAAATAAAAAAAAATTATAGTTTTTTAGATATGTTTCGCTTAAACAATTTTTTTCAAATTTATATATTATTATATTTTCAAATTTTGAAGGACTCAGAAAAGGTTCCTAAAATGTATATCATTGCAAGTGAAATGTAAAATTAAATAAGATATAGCAAAGACAAACATGATAACTCTTAGTTTGGGCTAAAATCACATTTAATGAGAATGCATAACCTTTCGACACTTAGTTTTTTAAGTACTATGGCAAAGCCTAAAGATAGATTCAAGACTAGGTGGTTTCAGTCGAAATTTTTCTTTCGATAAAAAACTCAACCAGCAAAGCAAGAATGCGAGATAACTTTTATAACATATTATTCTACAGTGTTTTGTTTTTTATAAAAAGATTCCTTTAAAAACAATTGAAGGGTTTGCTGCAAAAAGGAGGTAGCTCCAATTTTTTCAGTTTTTGGGAAACCAAGGGGAGCTACATCTCTCTTGCAACGAACTAACAGGACGGGCAGCTCCATCTGTTGAGCAACGCTGGAAATAACGAGCTACATCCTTCTTGTACCAAACAAAAGGTTTTTTTTGCACAAGATAGTGTTAATATCTCCCAACATCAATAGGATGGAGCTACCTCATTTTTGCAGCAAACCCTTCAATTGATTTTAGAAAAAATGCAATAATTAAATAAATTAAAAAAAGGATCTAAAAGTCGACCGCACAAAGATCAAGAGAAAGACCGCCTAAGAGGTGGAACCCGAAACATGAGGCATTTTAAGAAAAACAGGATTAATAAATGAAAAAGAAGAAAAATGCATTTTTTTTTTTTAAATAATAAATGTTAAGACCTGTTTTTGTAGTCCGAGCATTGAGCAAACCATATCCCGAGAATATGGCTGTTTAAGAACATATCGTAAGAGTTGAGTTTGTGGTTGAAGTAATTCGTCATCGTAGGGTAAATTTCCTTTTAAAGAGAATTTTAAAGTAGTAGGATCCAATTTCCAAGGATTTATTAAATGATCTGCATAACCTAGGAAATAAAAATAATATATATAATAATACGAACAATAATAATAACAATGTTTCTTTTAATAAATAATGAGTTAAAGATAAAAGTAAATAAATATTTTGTGAGATATTAATTTACTATGAGTTAGGTTCTCAGAAAATATTTATTTACTTTTATCTTTATTAAAGATGTTTGTTTCACCTTGCACAAACACCACAATCTCTATTAATTATTAATAATGAGCAAAGTTGTAAGATTTGTGAGATTATTTCCGTAAAAGGCCCTTAGGGTAGGCACACACAGTCGATTTTCAGTCGACGCAACAATTTCGTTGGGTTGGTTTGAAATGGTGATGCATTATCAATTTATAACTAACTCTAATTAACTAAGTTCGATTTTTTATCATAAGTGCTGATCGATCCCTTTTGATTAAACAATCGAGTTGATCTTCAGTTGTGTTGTGTATGCACCTATTTTCTTTATTGGGCCGCGCAGGAGGGGGCCTCCTCTTACAGACAGAAAGTTACACATTTAGTCAATATATGGTCCAGTGGGATTTTACAAGTAAAGTTAAAATTTCATTAAACTTAATATATTTATGTCCATCAACTAAACTATGGCTCGACTGAAAATCGACTTTGTGTGCCTAGCCTTATCCCAATTCTTTCACAATTTGGGGGAAATACTTTAATCCAGGACTTGTAAAATCCCACTGAATCATATATTGACTAAATGTGTAACTTTCTGTCTGTAAGAGGAGGCCCCCTCCTGCGCGGCCCAATAAAGAAAATAGGTGCATACACAACACAACTGAAGATCAACTCGATTGTTTAATCAAAAGGGATCGATCAGCACTTATGATAAAAAAATCGAGCTTAGTTAATTAATTAGAGTTAGTTATAAATTGATAATGCACCACGATTTAATCCAGGACTTCACCTTCCAATTTTCTTTCCCACTTCGCCGTCTAAAATATCCCTTAGTAAACCTCCGTGTCTTAAAGAGTGCCGTATTATTTTGATCTCTTCCCTTCTTTAAATTCTTGCACACTGTTCCCTTTTACCTAATTTTATAAAGAACTTCCTCGTTTGTAATTCTATCCACCCATTTAATTTTTTAAATTCTCTTGTAGCCTCACATTTCTAAGGCCTTTAGTCTCTTTCTCACTGCCTCTACAATCGTGCAGGTTTTCTAAGCCGATTGAGCAGGAGTATATTAATTTTTGTTCAGGGCTAAGTGTGGAAAAGAAAAACAAAGTGGAAATGAACTGATAAAGATCTGATAACTACTCTAGAAATAGAAACGGAAACTTATATTTGATAATAGTTTGAATGTAGTGATATAACAAAAAAATGCAATAATAGACAAAGTAATAAGACATAAATAAAACTAAACCCTAATAAAATAAAAATAAATGATATATATTTATAATAAATTACCTGAATGTTCTACAACTGGAAGCATTTTCGTATGCCCTATAATTGATACCATTTGAGCAGTTGGACGAAATGATTCAACAAAACTCAGAAGTAAACCAGCCAATGTCTAAAGCAAGATACAAAATTTAAATTGAAAAATTATTTTGTTAATAAATACATTTGTTTTTAAAAAGAATTAAAAAAACAAACCCAATGAGGCCAGGTTCTATTGTCCGGATAAGCTTTTTGTATTTCATTAATAATAAAATATCCAGGAAGTAAACAAGCATTTCTGTCGAAAATATATTTAATGACTTGTTCCAGGGCATCTAATTGAGGCATATTTGATGTATTTAATCTTGATGGAATGGTCTGTGCTTTTTCTCTACAACCCTTTAAAAAATAAATGGGAATTTTGATTAAAAAAGATTAAACAATGTAGTTGTATAAGAGTAAATATTTATGTATTTAATACCTTCATGATTTCTCTAACACCTTTATAGTCCACACCTCCGATAATTTTCCTAATAAGGCAAAAACATTGAATCCAAAATTCACCTTTTTGATATATCAGCTTATCACATGATAAAATACATTCACAAACTAATCTGAAATTGAAAAAAAATATGAGTTTTGATTGAATTCTATCATTTCCCTTCTCAAAAACGGGATATGAAACAAATGCTGAAGATTATTGGACTTGGTAATAAAAGATGTTGAATTAATGGACAGGACTCATTAGACAATTTTGTTAACAGGAAAAGAATAAGAATGATTGATTAAAGCTTTAGTGGATGAATAGATTATTATAAAACGTTTTGAAATAATAATATCACATTATGCCCTGTCTAATATATTTATTTAAACACTAACATAGGCGGGGCACATAGCTAGTCAGAAATCAAGTCTCTAGTTTAGGACAAAATAATGGTTCTAAAGCCAGACTGCGAACAGTTTGAGTTAGAAAGCTGAAGGCTTTCGATTAGGTTCGACAAAAAAATCTTGCTGGAAATATAGTTTTGCATTAAAATACTCGATTTTTCCTAATTTTTTTTCATGTGGATATTCTAAAGCTATTGAGAGTTGAATCTAATCAGTTCTTTGCAATGGAAATTCGAATATTTTGAAACCAGAACAACTTGGCCAATGATTGCCCGAATAGCATTTTGACACTGTTCAATTCCTAAGGGAGTGAAATCAACCATTCTGAGATATAAAATAAATCATCCCAACACCAAGGATTCAGTAGTTGACAATCTCTTATGTTTTTTTTTTGTAAAAATTATGTTTGAAAAATATTTTTCTTCTCATTTTAGACATATTTAACAGTTGGAGTCTAGCTTTTGGATATTTCTAATCACAAATTTGGAAAAAAATTTAGTATGTTATTCTACACTTTAAATTTTGCTGACAAGAACTTGTCAGGTCTAAGTGCAAGGACAAATACGAAAATATTAAGTCGTCTTTGGTGAATAAAACAGGTAAGTGCAACTCAATATATCATTCTAGAATTCTTTGTTGTAAGAAGTGGATTAATATTAATCCTTTTCTGTGTTGTAGTGATTGTTATTCTACAGTTTTGGTTTTGTCAAAACCGGATAGCTAATAACTCATAATTAGAGACCGGATTTTTATGCAGCAAAAACTGCCAAAATATGCAGTTAAAAAGGCTGAAATATGCAAGTAATATGCAGAATACGTTGAAATATACAAATATATGCATTAAAAATTCGCAAAATAAATTTTTTTATGCACTAAAAAATTAAAATTGAAGACAAAAAGACTATATATTTGAAGGAGTATTATGAAAGAAATAAAATGTTAAAGTAAGCTATAGATACCAAGTGTCAAATATGTACTTTTATTGAGTAAAAAATTTCACAAAATTCTCATTATATTTAATATATTAAAAAATCTTTAAACTCAAAGAAATAATAGGTACACTTGAATAAAATCAACACAATAAATATAATAATGTTTCAAAAAATGTGATCGAAAAAATACGGGGGTGGGGTAGTTTTATTTAACAGACCCGGATCACCGAAAACTCGCACTTTTTTGATATTTTCTCATTTTGACCATGAAGGAGCACCTTTTCGACAAAGACCACTCTATACATTATTAAACTAGATTAAATTTGCTACAATTCAAAGAAAGTTTAATCTTAATTGGATAAATGGTAATCCGTGCCTCAATGAGGTTGAAGTTTTGAAAAACTGTAATTTTATGCAAAAAATCGGCAATTTTTCCTTCATAAAATGAAAACCACTCATCCTAGAAACTTTATTTCTGTCTCATTCTCTAGGAAATTTTATTGACTTGAACGTTTACCTGGAGCACTTTTTTGATAAAACTCTTAGATTTATAGATATCCAGCATTTTCCATGACAGGATATGATCAGAATCCTCAGAAGTCTCATGGAAAATGCTGGATATTTATAAATCTAAGACTTTTATCAAAAAAGTAGTCCAAGTAAACGTTCAGCTGAATAAAATTTTCTAGAGAATCAGACAGTCTTAGATTTATAAATCCAGCATTTTCCATGAGACTTCTGAGGATTCGGATCATATCCTGCCATGGAAAATGCTGGTATCTATAAATCTAAGAGTTTTATCAAAAAAGTGGTCTAGGTAAACGTTCAAGTCAATAAAATTCCCTAAAGAATGAGATAGAAATAAAGTTTCTAGGATGAGTGGTTTTTATTTTATGAAGGAAAAATTGCAGTTTTTCAAAACTTCAACCTAATTGCGGCACGGATTACCATTTATTTAAGATTAAACTTTGAATTATAGCAAATTTAATCTAGTTTAAGAATGTTTAGAGTGGTCTTTGTCGAAAACATGCTCCTTCATGGTCAAAATGAGAAAATATAAAAAAAGTGTGAGTTTTATGGTGATCGGGGGGGGCTGCCGAAGTCGAAAACTTGGATTTTGCGCTTGAGCCCGAACGGTTGGTCGGATAAAAATCTAAGTAATGAAATTTGAAGGAAATTTTATGAACTTTCATTTTGAATAGGAAGGTTAGTTATTTACGAAAAGTTGATAGTTTTCGAGTTATAAGCGAAAAACCGTCAAAAAATTGAAATTTTCACTTTTTTTTTTACATTTTCTACAATGTTGCGTCACGAAATTTTGGTGGGAGACCTCAGATTTGGATTCAGCGGCCCAAAAAACATATATATGCAAAAAATCAGAACTACCTCAAAACTTTCCCCATAGGGCCCCATTTTAACACAATTTGACTCGACTATTTGCATTTTTAAGTTTGTTATGAATAAAAATGATTTTAAGTTAAAGATTTATTATTTCACTATCTATATACTTCTTAATTGTATTTCAGTTTAACCCTCTAGGTTTCCGAAAATCATATTTGGCACTGACATTTAATATCTGGACTTATAAAGGGTCCCATATCTCAAATAGCTTAGGACCTTATCAAGTCTAAATCCGGCCCTGCCCCTGATCTAAAATAAATAAATAAATCTTTATTCCTCGACCTGCTTAGAGGCACAAGTCCTCGGTGGCTAGGTCCTCCAAACATCAATACAATCTAGCTACAATACATAAACAAACATCAATACAAATTAACTACAAAAATTTAGCAAATAATAAACAAGTACAAAAAAAGAAAAAAAAATAGAAATGTATGCTCATTAACAAATAACATGACCATAGATTTCCATCAAAAGACAAAAAGTAATTTAAAAATTCCGCGCAGAAATCCGATACCAGGAGCAAGCGACGCATTGGCCATCCCCGCATTTGCCATAAGTTGTTAAGGAAACCTGGTCAAAACCTTAACAAGGATGGTATGACATCTCTCTACCTCAGCTAATCTCTGCTTGTGAGAACTAAATAAAATTTTGTACAACTCTAGAACTTTAGGACTTGACAAAATTTATAATTGATTTAATCATAGGAGACAGAGGACTATAATCCCAAGTACCTAGTAATAAATAGACTTCCACAAATCAATGACAGATCCTACAAATGAATGCAAACCTACATATTAATATCTGAATTAACTAACTTGTAAGAACCAGACCTATTTAAATTAATACCATTCTTCCCTAAATCCTTATAAACTAAATAACCATCTGAATCATCCTCATAACAAAAACCACCACTGGTTCCAACACCTATACCTATACTTCTAGTCCCAACCCTGGATTGACTCTCCTTTCAAACATATTATCTAAAATAAAAAAAATAAAATTATTTTAAAAATAAACAAAATATTTGGGGGGGTCGGTAGGCTAGGCGGTAGCGTGACAGCGAGCTAACCAGGGGACCCGGGTTCGAATCCGACTCGAGGCAGCCAGCTAAAATCTGACCCCCGGGGGTAGAGACAAATTTTAAAAATATAGCTAGTATCGTAATTGGGCTTATGGCTAGAAAGGCCGAAAAGCCAAAAAAAAAAAAAAAAAAAAAAAAATATTTACCTTAGCAACGCCGAGATTTCCTTATTCCAGCCTAATTTCAAAACCAACCCTTGCTTTTCCTATCTCTAAATGGAAAGAAGAGTTAACACTTTGCACGGCAAACCCTCACTCCCGAATAATCGAATCAATGTTGCCTCCTCAATCACTCTCGACCTAGACAAACTGAATAAATGGGGCTCTCAAAATTTAGCTAACTTTAATGCAAACAAGACTCAATGTTGTCTAATTTCTAGGCGCGAAAATAAAAATTTCCCTGATATTCACTTCGATTCGAATACCCTGAAAATGTGTGACAGCCTATCCATGTTGGGCGTCTCTGTCGCATAAGACCTGTCTTGAAATGAACACATCTCCTCTGTGGCGAAATCTGCAGCAAGGAAGATTGGCTACTTATCCAGGTCCAAGCAATTTTACAAGCCCCCACATCTTCTCACCATCTACAAGGCCCAAATCCGGCCCTGTCTCGAATACGGCTCTCATCTATGGAGAGGAGCCTCTAAATATTCTCTTGCTACCCTGGATGCAATTCAGAAACGAGCCGTCAGGCTAATTGACGATTCTACCCTCACCGACTCCCTCGACTCGCTGGCTCATCGAAGAAATGTCTCTGCCCTTTCCCTTTTCTATAGATACTATCACGGCAGGTGCTCTGATGAGATAAAATCAATAATTCCCCCCAAAGCATGCTTTGCACGTAGCACGCGTTTTGCCGACTCCCAACACTCTTTCGCGGTCAAATTAGAAAAGTGCCGGACCACTTCATTCGCCAATACATATATCACCATGACTTCAAGGAACTGGAACTCTCTCCCAGCCTCCATCTTTCCCAGCACCTATAATCTTCAAACCTTCAAAACCCGAGTGCATAGACACCTACGTCTACACCCTCTCACTTAATCAACTTTCCTTTCTCTTCGGTAATGTCAAGGTCTTTCGAGATCCATAGGGGCTGCATCTTTACTGGTGCACCCCTTCTTGCATTCGATTGCATTAAAAAAAAAAAATCCCTCCCCAAAAGAGACAAAAAAAGAACTAATAAAAACCTACCAAAAAGCTTCAAATTCGTAAGACAGCTTTTTGTTTACCCATCAGATTTCAAAGAGATCATAATGCAATCCCTTCTTAATTGTATTTCAGTTTAACCCTCTAGGTATCCGAAAATCATATTTGTCACTGACATTTAATATCTGGACTTATAACGGGTCCCATATCTCAAATAGCTTAGGACCTTATCAAGCCCCTGATCTAAAATAAATGCAGTATACCTGGCTGGTAAGATTCTGTTTGCAACAAGTTGTTCCAGCAGAGTGAGAAGCATTTCAAGGCGGGCATGGTTTGTCATTCCAGCTGCTAATGTTAAAAACTGCCGAACTCCAGCTTCTTGTTGTTCTGTGGTGATTCCAGTAAAAATGGCTTGAAGTTCTTTCGAATGGGCTCGATTTTTCTCTTCATAATCAGATCGATGAACAAGAAAACAACTAAACGCTTCTTCAATGCCTTCCACTTTCTAGACAGATGACAAAATAACATTTTGTAAGAAATAATAATAATTAAAATTAAAATTAAAAAAAACAAAACATTTACCAGAATTTTGCCAACCACAAGGGCAACTTGTTCTTCAGTTCCCATTTTTCTTGGTTTTCTTTTTAAACCATTTGGAAATGATTATTAGACATAATTGGGGATTTATTTAGTTTTATCTTATATAATAATTTAAAAAATAAATTTTTATTGATTACAGATTAAATGAAAAATAATATAACTGTTGATTATACAAAATTGTAATTAAAAGGACAATATTAGAGTTGAAAATAATAAATAATAAAGTTGGTTATAAACTGAGCTCACTATTCCAAAACTTTCCCCATCGTTAGTGGGCATGCGCAAACAGAACGCGCGAATAACAGTTTAAAATGAGCGTGCTATACAAATAGAAATAATTTTTTTCTACATTTAAGGAATACAAATTATGTACCATTAAAAAATGTATTATTTGTTTCTATATTAATTAATATTAGTATATCCAAACGCCTTCCACTCGAGTGCGAACCCAAAGGTCGAAAATAATTTTTCTTCTTCACTGCAGGGCGCCAACCACAATGAGGCCGCGTCGAAAAAGACAATTATAAATTAAATTAAATTAAATTAGGGAACGAAGAAAAGATTTTTTATATTATAGACAAAAGGATCAGCCGGGATTCGAAACCGGGATCTTCGCATGTGCGCTGCGATGCCTTTATAAGAGCCTTAGCTCTTATCCTCTCGGCCACTGATCCCCGAACCCAAGCTGATACCTAATGTCTATATGAATTTAGAATTTCATTTTTATTTAATCTTTTAATCTTTTCCTCGTTCATTTTTTGCAGCTCTGTAGTCGGGGATCAGTGACCGAGAGGATAAGAGCTAAAGTTCTTATAAAGACATCGCAGCGCACATACACATGGTTGATCCTTTTGTCTATAATATAAAAATCTTTTCTTCGTTCCCTAATTTAATTTAATTTATAATTGTCTTTCGACGCGGCCTCATTGTAGTTGCGCCCTGGAGTGAAGAAGAAAATTATTTTCGACCTTTGGATTCGCGATCGAGTGGGAGGCGTTTGGATATAGTTTAATTAGTCAAGCCAACTACAGAGCTACGAAAATGAACGAGAAAGAGATTAAAAGATTAAATAAAAATTAAATTCCAAATTCATATAGACATTAGGTATCATCTTGGGTTCGGGGATCAGTGGCCGAGAGGATAAGAGCTAAAAGGCTCTTATAAAGGCATCGCAGCGCACATACGAAGATCCCGGGTTCGAATCCCGGCTGATCCTTTTGTCTATAATATAAAAATCTTTTGTTTGTTCCTTAATATAATTTAATTCATATTAGATTTTTGGCTTCTTCTGTCCCACACGATTTTAGTTGCAAGATAGCGAAATTAATGAATTCTTTTAACATATCTCTGTCACTTCTCTACAATAACGATATTATTCCATTCACTTGCTCAGCTAAGAATCTAGGTTTTACTATTTCGTGCAATTTATCTTGGAAAATTCAAAGAAATAATATATGCCCTAGTGTTGATGGGGCCCTTCACTCACTGAAGCGACTCTCTTATCTCACGCCGAGGGGTGAACCGCAATTGGAATTAGGCTTACACGTCTTTGGAATTCAATAGATAATGCCCCTTCATCTATTGCCTTCTACTTGGAAATGAAAGTAGAAGTGGGAGTAGGTGTACACGATATTAGGTCGCGGTTCACCTCTCGTCTCACGCCATATAGTCTTCGCCTCAATTTAAGTAAGTCTTTATTAGCACCCCTTTTGTATTGCAATATCTAGATCTAGACACACGGCAGTGTGTCAGCCAAGTTCGAAAAAAGGCGACGCACCGGCCATGTGTATATTTACATAAACCATTTCAATATACTTTGGACCTCCCCCCCCCCCCCCCATATCTCAAAAACTATTAGACCTACATTGTACCGAACTTGGCTTCTTTTTCACATTTATGTTCTTGGTCATAATTTTTTTGAATTCCCTCGATAGTAAATCAGGAAAAAGAATAGAAATGGCTTTAAATTCATGCACCGCTATGTCTTAAATCTAAAAGCACGTAGCCATCTTTCGGACCAGGATAAAAAACTCATTTTAAACACACATCTATCTAAATTTTACGCTTGGCGGTGTTGTGTGATTATTTATAAGCTATTAAATTCATTTGCCCGTGTTACTTAGAAAATCTATTTGTCGTCGGTCGCTCCATCAGGAAGACAACGCCAGTGCAGGTGCACTATAAAACTAAGCACTTCTTTCATTCCTTCAAATTGGCGGGTGCAAGGCTTTGGAATGAACTTCCATCCAAATTTCATGCAAACCCGACTCTTGGTGCTCTCAGGTCTTCGTTCTTTATGGATCCCAATAACTGATACTCCTTACTCTTATTTCCTTTTTGTCTTCTAATCTTTCTCTACTTTTTTCCCTTCAAAATTTGTGTATTGGTATAAACTCTTTTGCCAACTTTATAAAATATTGTAACTAAATTGTTGTATAAACACTAGGTGGGACCTAAAGCCTAGTTCACACTTGGATACAAAGTCGAACGATTGTCTCTAGACATGTATAGGAACTGTCTATAGACAATGTATATAGACAAATGGGAGACAAATGTTCTGCGATTTTGTTCGAAATACGTGTCTATAGACATGAATTTGTCTCTCGATTCTTTAGACAATCGCTCAACTTTGTATCCAACTAGGCTTAAGGTCCTATGTTTGTATTCATTGATGAAATAAATAAAATAAATAAATTATCTCAAAAAAATGCTTTGTTTGCATACATATTAATTTAATTTCTATGAAAAAATCTTTGTATCAGTAGATTTACTTGTCTCAGAAACTAAATACAACTTTTATTCCTTATTCATAGAGAAATGAAATAATTGATGGATTCTCTAGTTTAAGGAGAGCATTTTCTGATCATTTTCAATTTTTTTTTTAATAATATTAATGCAACACCAAGAAGGTGTAGCTCCTCTCTGGATTACGAAAAGAAGGAGAAAAGGAAGAGAGAAGGTTCCTGTGAATGTGGGTCTTGAACAACTGAAGGTGGCGTGAAGCGAGTTTCAGTCTCTAGAGATCATAGGGATAAATTATTTTCGAAAGCGTTGGATCGTATTCATTTTATCAGCTTGGCTACTGTTGGAAAATCAAGTGTTTTTTATAAATATTGCTCTGATTTGTAGGAGGGTTTATGGCTCGTTATATCCTCCCCGGTAAATAGTGAACATGACAGTAGTAGTTTGGCTGCACCGAAGACTTGTTTTCTCTCTATTACTACAGCACTTCCTTAATAAAAACATAATTTTGTTATTCATAATAAATTTTATTCCAATAATAAAAAATATATACATCTGTATATAATTTCAGAGTACCGAGGCTAGACTTAAAGAGATTCAAGGGGTGAATTTAAATGATATCATCGCCAAACGATATATCGTCGTCTTAGAGACTAAACCTACTAACTCACAACAAGGAAATTTTACAGGGCAGAGAAAAACAAACAAAATTTAATATTGTTGTTATAGATAAAACTATTTTTCACATATTTTTTCTACAACTTAAGATCGAAATTTTAAGTGGCAGTTTTACTTGAACGATGCTGCCTGCATCTCTTTTTTCTTTCGAACGGTATTAATATGTCATATATGATCAAAAATGGAGTTAGCAGGTTTACACTATAAGCAGACGATATTCGAACTGATCGCCCGTCATCTGATAGTTCGAATATGAGTCCTATTCGATTGTTAGATCGAATTATATTGAACTCGTAATTAAACTCCAATTTTATGCGTTTGGTATTTCTAATTAATTTTTTTCAACTAAACGCATTTCAAGATTATCGATCGATAATGGGTGACTATAAATTTTTTCCCTTATTAGCAGCCATAAAATTTGGTTGGTCACATCTGCCTTTCAGCTTTGCGGCTAGTCTCCTTAAATATTATTTTGATTGTCGTGAATACGTCTTTAAATGCAGAAAGAAAAATTCTAGAAATCTAAGCCTATACTCGCCGGAAAGTATACGATCGGAACATAGTTGAATTCTTACAAAAAATCGTAGGCGCACTATATACAAAATGTTAATGAATATATATACTAAAAAATCATTTTAATAATAACCCCACACATATTTGGGATTTCCTAGGACGCACTTAGAAATGTCACAGGGGACACTTGGCTTGCCTGGGCACACCCTTTGAGAGCCACTGCCATAGACATATGATACGTCTTTTAATTTATTTACACATTCCAAAACATTTGTAATCCGATGGCATCATGTATCGACGTAAAACCTCTCCGGTCATGATCCTGATTTTATTAATTTCCAAAAGTATATGCTATATTTATAGTTGATATAGAATAAAGTTCACTTCAAAGTAAAACATGTTTTTAAAAAATTAGAATAAATTAAAATAATACAAAGTGGTGTTTTTTCTTAAATTTATTAAAAATAGATACATGTTCGATTTTTACAAAGAATAATATTATAGATACAGTAAATGTACAAATAGAGTAGAGTAGTTGAACAAAAAATAATGAATACAAAGAATAATATACTAGATGAAGGAGAGTATCAGCCAAAGATGGAATCACACTGGGTCTCAATAAAACACCTTTAACGAGACGTGCTTCGGCCTAAATTTTACTCTGGCCATCTTCAGTCAATTAGGAGTTATACACAAAATGCATGGTACACATATGTGATCGAACCAAGCCTCTGTCAAAAATAAAAATTTCTTTTAGCTTCATGCGAATTTTTATTTTTGACAAGGGAAACTTGGTTCGGTCACATATGTGTACCGCATTTTGTGTATAACTTTCCTAATTGACTGAAGTTATGGCCAAATAAAATGAAATGAGACGCCATCACTAAAGGTGTTTTATTGGGCCCAGTGATTCCATCTTTGGCTGATACCTCCGCCTTCATCTAGTATAGTTTCATCAAGGCCAACGAACTCTTACAAAATACAAAGAATAATATATCAAATCATGATATTTTCTATAACTTTTAAGGAGATAGGTGTTGGTTCAAGGTGAAACATTTTTGAATAATAAAAAATTAAGTAAAATTACGAGGTGGGTTTCACATAAATTAAAATAAAACAAAAAGTGAGTTTTGATTTCGATATATATTTTGGGTTGTCGGCCCATCTTCAGGAAAACTCATTCTAATTCCTGAAGATGGGGTGACAACCTGAAATATATCGAAATCAAAACTCACTTTTGTTTTATTTTATTTTATGTGAAACCCATCTCGTAATTTTACTTAATTTTTTATTATGATATTTTCTGTTTTAGAAACTAGTTTCATAATCAATCATAATCAACACACTTTCATTCTTTTTGGAATTATAATAAAAATTAATTTATATAAAAATACATTATTATTATTATTATTAAGTCTTTATTTACAATAAATTGATTGATACAGTGTATTTTTAACATAATTTTTTACAAACATTTTTATAATATTGTTGAGCCCATTATTGGGCATAGGCCTCTCCATATATATTATATAAATATATATAATATTTTAAATAACATAGAATTATTTAATAATAGAAATTGTAAAATCATGTTGGTACTAATTTAGATTTTAATACCTGTAAACTTATAAATATAGCTTCTTCTGTTCTAATTGTCCTTGTCCCTTGATTAGAGCAAGTATTTAAATAAAATTTAAAAAGGTGTGCTGGATCTTGTTCAGTTAAAACTGGATCGTTTTCTAATGCTGCTTCCAAACCTGAGAGTCCTCCAAAAGCAATTAATGCATGTTTATAAGGCGGGATTGTCTTTTGATCTAATTGTTTTATGTTTGTTCCCTTATCCGAAGTTCCTATAGTTAAATCATATCCTCCAGAATATGGACATTGATTAAAAACGGAACTCAGATTAGGAGCAATTCTAACTGTATAACCCCAGTATGTGGAGGTTTCCAATTTTGGTGTTGTTGGCGCCACAATGATACCCCTCATTTTTTTAGATCCTTCTTTTGGAGGAATTAATTTTACGGTTACTCTAAGCCACGGAGGTAACACTTTGTCTACTATAATGTCCTTGGATAATCCAACATTTACTAAAGAGCCCTTTTCTGGTGGTCTTTTGACAATTATTCCTTCCCTAAAAGATAATAAAAAAAATTAAACTTTTAAATAAATGTTTTGATTATATATGTACGGTCAGAGCGATGGATAAATACTGGAATAATAATAATCGGAAAGTATTAATACATGTTTGGTAAATGTAAGAAATTATCCATAATTGAACAAAGTTGGGGATTATTATAGATATAAGATATAATTGCAGGCGAGATATAATCAATGTGATCAAAAATACACTTCATATTGATTACTTCTTGAATTCTTTATTAGTATTAATTGCATTTAGTTAAGAAAGTATAATTAATAGAGATTCTGGTGTTGGTGCAAGGTGAAACATCTTTAATAAAGATAAAAGTAAATAAATATTATATGTAATATTCATTTACTATGAGTTAAGATTTCTAGGTCACTTGTTTCACATTATATTTCACATAATTTTTAATGTGAAACAAGTGACCTAGAAATCTTAACTCATAGCGGAGCGATTTGGCGTCGGGGCGGGCTCGGTCAGGTCGAGGCCATCACACTCGTGGAAGGGAGTGTGGTGGCATAAAGCGGTAGAGTCCCTCATCGCCCTGGGTATATCCCAAAAAACAATAAACGATTTGACATATAGGGCGATGAGGGGATCTCTTCTTAATTTTTACACTTTCGGCAGAAGAACATGGAGAGCGGGTGGCGTATGATTATTTTTTGTGAATAAAAAAAAAAAAAAAAAAAAAAAAGAAATGTGGAAATGTGAGCCAGGATTAATCCTGGCTCTCTCAGCCACCCGCTCTGAATCTGAATTAATTTGTTCTGAAGCCGAAAGTGTTTAATGTTTGTAAATAAATTTGTGCAATCATCCATCTTTTATCTTGTAAGAGGCGGCCCGCTCCTCGGAGGTCCAATAAATAAAATTAAAATAAATGAATATTGCATATAATATTTATTTACTTTTATCTTTAAGAAAGTATATATGTTGGCATCAATGTGTGAAATAAGAAATTGAATATATTGAATCGAAAATCTTTAGTATGGTGTAATTAAAATATCAAAGTATGAAACTTTTAATATTTCACATAAAACTTTTAAATAAATGATAGAAGTTCTTATGCAATGACAAAAAGTAAACGGGGAATTCCATCAAAGACTATGGAGATGAGAAAATGGTGATTATGGGGTTAATATTTTGTGTACTTTGTTTTATAATATTGAAAATACTGTTAATGTGAAATTGGATGTAATTTGAATCTGGAAAAGTGGGGGATCGGGTAGGCTAGGGGTTAGCATGTCAGCCTGCTAACCAAGTGGGCCCGGGTTCAAATCCGACAAAAACCTGACCCAGGGGGAGGTAGAGACAAATTTAAAAAATAAATAATTAGTATCGTAAATTGGCTAGAAAGGCCGAAAAGCTAAAAAAAAATTGGATGTAATTTGAATCTGGAAAAGCAGGCCAAAAACATGAAAATAAGCTTGATAAAAAAGTACATTAAGTCATTTGGACATGAAGCGAATTATGGTCTGGCATACATTTTTTCACAATTCATTGATCAGTTCCAAGTCGTCCACTGTATCTTGCTTCTCTATTGCGCGAGTTCCATTCCTGCGCCAACAAGGAACTTGGGTGAATCTGATGGCAGTTGCTATAAGATTGACACAAGACGGTTTTTAGCGACTTGGAACTGCTCAATGAATTGTGAAAAGACTAGACCACAATTCCCTTATATTCAAATGACTTAATCTGAGTTGAATTTGCTGAAGGCCACAAAATGTTTCTTCGATCAGCAGCTCAGTCTGCAGGAAACGGACAAGAATAGGTGAGATGTATGTGCAAAAACAAATACCAAAATATTAGGACCTCTTGGGTGAAAAAGACAATTAAATGCAACTCAAAATGTCATTCTAAATTCCTTGTTGCAAGATGTAGGTTAATACTAATCTTTTTCTGTTTTTTTTTTTTGCTAAGAAAATCTTGAAATTTATTTTGTATTTACTTTAAAATTTATACGTCTACCCCTTTTGATGATTCTCTTTTCATACTTTGGCTAAAGATTATAAAGTATATAGTAAGGATATTAAAATAACACCGACATTTAATGCTTTGGCTAAAAAGATCAAATTTTCTATGGATTTCCTAGTTATTATACATATATACAATTCATGTATTTTACACATATGAATATCCTATGTTATGCTAAATGTATGAAATCGGGAAATATGCACAATTACCAAACAAGAGATTAGTTAAATGCAAGTTTATTAACTTAAATCTTTATAATATGTACATTTTTGAGTGAAAATATATTTAATTGAAAAGTTTTTGTTTTGCTGAGAGTAGCAGAGTTGTTGATTCACAAAGAGAAACAAAGAGGTTGTCCTCTGTTTGATGCAAATAAACATACATACATATATATCGAAATTATATATCTGTATATATATATATATTATTTATTTGTTTGAGACTATAGATTCGAAGACTTGGTCTTCATCATCAGTCTTTTTTTAATTATAAATATTGTTTTTCATGGAGTCAATACCGTATGGATATTGAAAATTTTCGATCTTTACTTAGCTAGGAGCCAGTTAAAATTAAAATCATCTTCCAGTTCACATTCATATTTAAACACATGTATCCATTTTTTTTGTATGTTTATTTGCATCAAGCAGAGGACAACCTCTTTTTCTCTTTGTGAACATATATTTATTCACACCACAAAAATCCTTTAATTGAATAATGTTTTTAATCCAGTGAACTGGAGAGGCAAACATCTGAGAGTATTTGTCCTTGAAATAAACTTTTAATTATTATTATTTACCAATGAATGTATCTATTAAGATTTTTCACTTCAAACTATCCATTGGGATTATATTAATAATATCCAATTAATCATCAAAACAGTAAAATATAAATATGAGTTGCTCAGAAGCCAATGCGGTTAAGTCTATAAAACAACAATCGATAAAAATTCATGTTTTTTAAATCCCATTATAATGAAAAACATATTCAGAAGAAATGAATAGTAGGCCGTACTGGGAAAAACCGAAGCAAAGAATAAACCTAATTAGTTGGATAAGAATTTACAAAAATTTAGAAATTTTCCAAAATTGAACTTAAGGTAGTTGTTCCGCCAAATGGGTTTTCTTAGGATTTTTTTGAAATTTAGACAGATTATTATTTAAATACTTCTGCATCGATTGGTGGCAAAACGAAATTTATGAACAATATAGTTCCGGAGATATTAAATTTCAAAAATAGAGTTTTTCAGACTCTTATACATTGCACTATACGGGAAATCGGAAAATTTACATACATACTTAATTATAATTAAGAAACCCTTCTTACCATTTTTATAAAAAACTAAACCAACATTAAATAATAACCAATAGATATTTTAAGACAATTTTGATTCATAGTTACAACACAGTTTCTGAGATAATAATGAATAAATAATGAAAAATGTATAAAAAATTTACACTAAAAACAATTTGGCAACATCGCATTTATTTAACCAGCGAAAGCTGTATAAAGCGTGCATGCGCTAGATTTTTTCAAAATTATAATTTTCATAAGGTGTAACGTAGGCAACAAAACTATTTTTATAGAAATAAATCGACCTTTAAAATGTATTTTATCAGTCATTTTAATATAAAAATATTCAATCTCTTACAATGGTGCCAGATTTGTCAAACGAGCACAGGATTGAATAGAATCGGTACATAAACAGCAAAAAGTTTTGGGCTTATGAATTATGAATCCTTATTGTCTGTTCTATATCCTCTAGCATTAACTTTTTGCTAGTATTGTCGCGAAACAACTACCTTAATGTGGGCAAGACACAATGTTATCTAATTTTTAGGACCGTTGATAGAGATCTTCCTGACATATCCTTTTCTAATTCCTTGGGCCATCGTAGAACTGTCTCCACCCTTTTCCTTTATTTATAGATATTACCATGGTTTTTGATATGACGAGATAAAATGATTAATCCCTTCAAGAGTCTCTTAAGCGAAATAGGTACACAATTTCAAACATTTAACACACCTTCGTGATTAAATTGCTACTAATCGATCAAACGCATTCGCCAATTTTTTTATCCCTATGGCTTCTAGAGAGTGGGCCTCCCCTCGCCTCGCCCGCACGTCTTTACGGCGACATATAACCTTCAGTCTTTCAAGACCTCTATTCAATGGCGTAGTTAGGGAATTTTCCTAAAGGGGTGTGGCGACCGCCCAACCCAAATTTTTGTTGAAAAACTGCAATTTTTTGCAAAAAATCGGAGTTTTTCCTTAATAAAATGAAAATTACTGATCCTAGGAACTTGATTCCTATCTCATTCTGTAGGAAGTCTTATTGACTTGAACGTTTACTTGGACCACTTTTTTGATAAAACTCTTAGATTTATAGATATCCTGAATTTCCATGACGCATGAGCATTCGGACCATACATATCCTGTCCGAAAAATGTAGGTTATCTATAAATCAAAGAGTTTTAACAAAAAAGTGGTCCAAGTAAACGTTCAAGTCAACAAAAATTTCTAGAGAATGAGATAGAAATCAAGTTTCTAGGATGAGTGGTTTTCATTTTATGAAAGAAAAACTGAAATTTTTTGCAAAAAATTGCATTTTTTCCAAAATTTCAACCTCATTGCGACACGGATTACCATTATCCAATTAATATGAAACTTTGTTTAGATTAAAGCAAATTTGATCTAGTTTTAAAAAGTATAGAGTCTTCTTTGTTGAAAACGTGCTCCTTCATGGTCAAAATGGAAAAAATCGAAAAAAGTGCGAGTTTTAGGGATATTCAAGTGTTCCTGGGGGTTGTTTTTTGGATCCCCATTAAAAATCGACCTACTAGACCAATTTTGCATTTCTTTTTTTTTAATCAACGCGAAAATTTGTCCTCTTTAATTTACTATAGATTTATTTATAAAATATGAACTGTTTTCGAGTTATAAGCGGAAAACTAGAAAAAGTCCGAAAATTTCGAGGTTTTTCCCCCAGACTTTCGAGGTCGCAAACTTAGATTTGGCATACCCACACCATACCAAACGACCCTACAAAAAATCTTTTCCTGCAATTAATATAAGCTGAAACCCCCCTATTTACTGGGCTATATGGGAAGATAATTTTTTTTGAGATCTATATTTTTCAATCTGTATTGATTTTTTAAGAATAAAATTAATCTCATAGCATAAATAGTTATTGAGATATTGACTCGATTTTTCTAGAGGAGGCAATGAGTTTTCTAGGGGGGCAGTGCCCCCATGCCTCCTCCTCAACTACGCGCATGCCTTTATTCACAGATACTTTTAACTCCCACCCAATCTTTGAAATTTCTTTTTCTTCTTTTTACGATGCAAGGGACAACGAACCCGTACTAGAGATGTTGCACATTTTTGGAGCAACATTTTCTTGTATGAATATCATTGTAAAAAATAATGCAAAAGTTTCTGATCAACTCATAAATACATGTAAATATATATAATAAAGCAAAAATTAAAAACATTCAAAAATACCTAAATGGAAAATCTTCATCAGCCCGCAAATGGTGTGGTGCGTTAAGAGAAGGAAGTTTTGCAACAAATTTTAAATCTGGATGTGATGGGAAAAAATGCTTTCTCAAATAATATGGACACTCCAAATATTGAATAATTTTTGCCATTAGTAAACAATAATGTCTAGCAGAAATGTTATCTTCTTTAACATTTTCTTGATAATTGGAATCGGCCATATCATCGTAAACTATTACCTATAAAAAAAGTGAAATATATTAATATTTATTATAATAATTATAATGATATAATATAATTAATTATATGTGTAGAAATTTCCTTGGGAAATTTGTGAAGTTTATTTAGCCCAGGAGGTAGCTGGAGTTCCTCAAAAATTTAAAGAAATTTCTTTTTTTTATTTCAATCAAAATTATAAATCGGAAACAGCTACCTCGTGGGCTACATAAACCTCACGAATTTCCCAAGAAAATTTCTACACATAAAATATAGCCATTAAAGTGCATCTACATAATTAATTATTAAAAAAAGAATTTACATTTTAGGGACAATGTGATCTTAGTGAAAAATTATCTTAATGATAATTAATGTATATGTCATAAGTTTCCTGTATTTGATTCGATTGCGAATCGAATGCAGATGATTTTTGTCAAATATTGTAGTATATTGTGAAAATAATATCCGAATTTATATATTTCTAACTTGAAATAGTGAAGTTAATTTTCTCATTAATATATCAAAGAAAATTAACACATTAACGAGAATTGTTTTTGATCGCGCTTTTTAAACAATATATGTATCGCGAGACTACTGCTGGTTGAAGCTATTGGAGTCTACTGAGTCTGGACCAAGAGAGAATGAAAAAGATGTGATCCATTTGGCTATAGTCCAGGATCATTTTCGCGATTGGCCAGCATGATACTTTTTATATCAAACACTGATATGGATCACCAAATGTATTTGAAATCTGAGATGTTATATATTCAATCTCCAGTCCAGAACGCCCAAACTGTTAACACGTATGTTAGGTGTTTGCCATGAATTAATCATAAGTTTCCAGTATTTGATTCGATCGCGAATCAAATGCAGATAATTTTGTCAAATATTAAGTCAACATAATATCCGAATTAATATATTTATAACTTATAGTGAAGTTAATTTTCTCATTAATATATCAAAGAAAATTAACACATTAACGACAATTGTTTTTGATCGGGCTTTTTAAACAAGATATATATCGCGAGACTACTGCTATTGGAATATTGAAGCTATTGGAGTCTGCTGAGAGTCTTAAGTCTGGACCAAGAGAGAATGAAAAAGATGTGATCCATTTGGCTATAATCCAGCATCATTTCGCGATTGGCCCGCATGGCACTTTTTATATCAAACACTGATATGGATCACCAAATGAATTTGAAATTTGAGATGTTATATATTCAATCTCCCAGTCCAGAGCGCCCGATCTGTTAACACGTGTGTTAGTTATTTGTCATTAAAGAGGTAGATTGGCCACCTTATCAATGATGAATAAAAAGTTTCTATTTACCTCGTCTACACAATATCTATTTGCACATCTAGCAATACTTCCTGCTAGATCTGTCTTTTGTTCGAGAGTTTGAGCATTAGCTATAATTGAACCTGGTATAGCAATACTCAATGTGGACACTTCTTTGGGAGAATCATCTTCGTTTGACTTTGGATCAGATGGTGGTTCAATTTTTACTTCATCCTTCATTTTTGCTTTTAACATTTTCTTAAGAAGTTTTTCTTCTTTCCATTTTTTCCAATTTTGTTTTTTCTTTTTTCTTTCTTCATTTATTTGATTTTGATTTTGATTTGACATCATGTCTAACCTAAAAGATTTTATAAAATAGTGTGTTATTAAAATAATCTATTGGGTGATTTGGAAGTTCAATAACTTAGAGCGTAAAATAAATATAGTTAAAAAAAAACGAACGTGAATTTAATAAAAACAAAAAATATTAAGTGTTTTGTTTCAGTTGAAAATTTAAAATGAGAGCACCAAATTTATAACCAATGAAGTAAGGATACAGGAAAGTTCTACTGATGCCATCCAATCAGAAGTAGGCGGGCCACTTAAGCCGCCAGATTCGAACATGGACTTGCTTTATCGAAACTAACTTCTATTTTATAAATCTTAGCATATACCTCAGTGGCACAACCACGGGGACGGGGGGAGAGCTGAAGCCCCCCCCTCCCCCAGGACAAAGAAAAAAATAAAAGTAAAAATGAGAAAAATAGTTGGTAAATTTTAATAAATATTTTCACTAAAAATTAAGACAAAAAACAAAAAAAATTTCCATAAGTGAGACGGTTGCTTATTTTTAAGAATGCAAGTAAATATATATTTTTCCCGTGCTAGTCTTATTAAAATCCTGGTTGCGCCAATGCTATACCCGTCTATACCTCTTATATCTATTTTGCAAATATTAACATATATATATCGTCCAAATAAAATTTATTATCTGTTGCTTTCAATATTTTTAAAATTAAGAAAAAAATAGTTCAAATGATAAACAATTTTATTAAAATTTTTATAAGTATTAATTTTATATGAAATTTATTTAGTCTGATCTGATATTGATCTTAATTTATCTGTTCCTTTCAATTTTTTTTATTATTTAAGAAAAAATACATATAGTTTCAAAAGATGAATTTAATGAAAAAATTTTGTTTTGTTAATTTTATATAGAATTTATTTAGTCTGATTTGATATTGATAATTGTCTTAAAATATGTATTAGTTAGTGTTTAATGTTGGTTTAGTTTTTTATAAAAATGGTAAGAAGGGTTTCTTAATTATAATTAAATATGTAAGTAAATTTTCCGATATCCTGTATAGTGCAATGTATAAGTCTGAAAAACTATTTTTGAAATTTTATATCTCCGGAACTATATTGTTCATAAATTTCGTTTTACCACCAATAGGTGCAGAAGTATTTAAATAATAATCTGTCTAAATTTAAAAAAATCCTAAGAAAACCCATTTGGCGGAACAACTACTTTGATGTAAGTTAGAAAACTTCGATTTTTCAATTCTAATCATTTGGTGGTCTATCCAAAAAAAATTTGCCAAATATTACAAATACTGAACTTACTTTATAATGATTAAAAATTCTACATACAATAATTGGGATTGAGATAAATAAATTTATACTTTATATATTTAAAGGAAAGAAGAAAATAATTTTAAATTAGAAAGATTGAGAAATAAAATTTGATTATTTCCTGCTTGAATTTTTCAAAATTTGTTCTTATGGTAAAAAAAGAAAATCCCTAAAATTAATTTAGGGTTTTATTGGTAAGCATTTGGTATCTTCTATCTTACTTTCTAATTTAATATTTTCAAGTAATTTCTATACTTGTCAAATTTATAACAAAGTATCAAATTAACATTTAATTGATTTATTTAAAATAAAAAAAAACTTAATATGTTGTATATGGAAGATTATTTAGAAATGATCGAGCATCTACCACAAGAGTTAAGGGATCGTTTTACAGATATGAGAGAGATGGATTTGTCGGTTCAAAATTCCATGGACAGCTTAGAAAAACGTGTAAAGGTGTTCTTTTCAAATGCTAAAAGAATGAAACAAATTGAAAAAGATGACGAATATTCGGTAATACTTAAAGACTATTATAAGACCTTAGAAGATGCTGACGAAAAAGTACAATTAGCAAATCAAATGTATGAATTGGTTGATCGATATTTGAGAAGATTGGATCAAGAATTGCACAAATTTAAAATGGAACTTGAAGCTGGTAATAAAGGAATAACTGAAGTTCTTGAAAAACGTTCTTTAGAGTTAGACCAACCACAAACTGGGAGTACAAGCCAAAAAGAAAATCGTTATAGACTTAATGCAAGAGAACGTCGGGAATGTCGACGGGATTCTAGTTTAGATAGAGAAAAAATTATATCTTCAATCATAAATCCAATTGCTGAAATCAGAGGTCCTATTCAACAATCTTCGGTTGGTTATACTTTAGGTCAGTAGATGGTCCATGTAAAGGCTCATAAAAAATACTCAAATAGCTTTAATAAGCATGTTTATTCAAACTAAAAATCACAACAATACAATTAAATAATAAAAACAAAACAACAATAAACACGGCTAACTTAATCTCTACATCTTCCCTTTTTTAATCATAGCTCCACCGATCTGGAGGTTTTATCCTTCTTCCACTTCTGGTAGTTTTTGAAATATTCTGATCTTCATTCACTCTACTTCCATTTCCATCTATTACATTTTGATCTTCAATAAATTCATTCTTGTCTTCATCAATTCCATCTTGATCTTCACTTAATTCATTCCTTTTTTCCTCCGATTCATTCTTCTCTCTTCCTATCCTCTCCTTTTGTTTTTCTCTCACAAAATCTTTTTTTGACTCAAAGTTTTTTTTATATTCAGAATAATACTCATCTTCATCTTCAGTTCGTTTATTATCCCAAGTGTAGATCATTTGACTTGTATTTCTTCTCAAAACTCTTCCTTCAACTTCTATATCATAAGCTCTCGGTTCACTTATTTTCCTTTTTACATAACCGTATTTCTTCAAGGCAGGTACCCACACTTGGTCTCCTTCCTTTATCATCATCATTGAGTATACAGTCCTAAGACTGGTTTGATGCAACAATCCGTCTCCACTCGACTCTGTCCTCCGCCAGCTGTTTAACCTCTCTAAATGTCTGGCATCCCATATCCCCAATTATTTGGTTGAAATATTCTAATCTGGGTCTTCCCCTTCCCCTTTTCTTTCCCACCTCCCCCTCCAAGATATCCCTAAGCAGTCCCCCATGTCTCAGTGTGTGCCCCATCATCTGACCTCTTCTCTTCTTCAGACTCTTCCACAAGGTTCTTCTTTCTCCGATTTTTCCAAGAACTTCTTCATTTGTAATTTTATCCATCCATTTGATATTCATCATTCTTCTGTAGCACCACATTTCGAAAGCCTCCAATCTCTTTCTCTCCGCTTTTCCAATTGTCCAGGTTTCACACCCGTACATGGCTATGCTCCATACATATGTCTTCAATAGCAACTTTCTGTTTGCTAAGCTGATTGAGGAGGAGCATAGTAGTTTTTGTTTTGAATTAAACCCCATTTTTGCTTGGGCAATTCTTGATTTAATTTCGTTTTTGCTCCTCCCATCCCATGTTATTTTACTTCCTAGGTAGCGGAATTCCTTAACTCCTTCTAGGTTTTCTTGGTTAATTTTGATGCATTCCTGTCTCGTTTGTTCTTTTTTTGTACATACTAGGACCTTGGTTTTATTCTTGTTTACTTTCATTTTGATTTCTTCTATTAGGATTTGGTTAATTCCATTCAAGGCGTCCTCTAATTCTTTTTTATTGCTTCCTAGAAGGGCAATGTCATCGGCAAATCTTAACATAGCGATCTTTTGACCTTGGATTTCTATACCTGTATCAATTTTGTCTTTGAATTCTTTAATCGCTTCTTCTATGTATAAGTTGAAAATCATGGGTGACAGCACACATCCTTGTCTTACACCTTTTTTTATTTTGGCTTCTCTTTGTTCATCACCAATATTTATAATTGCCGTCTGGTTTTGATATAGATTGTAGATTAGTCTTCTCTCTCTGAATTTTATTCCCGCCTGTTTTAATATTTTAAACATAATTTCCCAATTGACGTTATCGAATGCTTTTTCTAGGTCTATGAATCCGATGTAGACAGATTCTTCCCTGATAAAAGCCCTTTCTATTATTAGTCTAAGAGAGAGAATTGCTTCTCGGGTGCCTCTGTTTCTTCTAAAGCCGAACTGGTCTTCCCCCAGATTTTCTTCAACTCTTTGTTCTATTCTTCTTTGGATTATTTTGGTTAGGATTTTGGAGGCATGTGAGGTTAGGCTAATGGTCCTGAAATTTTCACATTTATCCGCGCCTGTCTTTTTGGGAAGTGTGACTATTTTGTTTTTTTGGAAATCTTTTGGGATGATTCCCAATTTATAGATTTTGCTAATTAGTTCAAAAAGTTTGTCACGTGCCTTTTCTCCAGAGTTCTTTAGGATTTCAGCTTGTATATTGTCTATTCCGGGTGCTCTATTATTTTTTAGTTCCTTCAAAGCTGTCTCGAATTCTGACCTGAGTATGGGGTCTCCTAATTCGTTTTCATCCACAGATTCTTCTTCTTCTATTGGGTTCATTGTTTTTTCTTCTCCATAGAGTTCTTCTAGGTGTTCCTTCCATCTATTTGCCTGTTCGTTTTCGTTTAGAATAATGTGGCCTCCTTTATCTCTTATGTTCTTGCTTTTTGGCTTGTCTTCTTGAAAATTTCTTTTTATTGCCCTATAGGCTACATCAACTTTTCCCAATACTAGATTTTCGTTGACTTCTTTACATTTTTCTTGAATCATTTTTTCTTTTGCTTTTCTACATTCTCTTATAACTTTCCATCTTAATTTTTTATATGTTTCTTTCCCTTCTTCGTCTTTTCTGTTCTTAAATTTTCTTCGTTCGTCAATCAGTTGCAGTATTTCGTCTGTTACCCATGGCTTTTTAATTTCGTTTTTCTTTGATTGAAGGACTTCGTTGGCTGTTTCGGTCAGGCTTGATTTCATGTCATTCCATTCTTGTTCGATTTCATCTTCTTTATTATTTGTGTGTGTTTTTTCTTCCAGTTTCTTATTCATTACGTTTTCGAAGAGTTTTTGGGTTTCCTTATTTTTTAATTTAGATATATCCCAGTTTTTTCGCGACCGCCCCTTTTTTATTAGTTTTTTAGATTTTAGTTGGCATTTCATCGCAATTAGATTGTGATCACTAGATATATCAGCCCCAGGATAACTTTTGCAGTCCTTTAATTGATTTCTGAATCTTTGTCTGACTAATATGTAATCTATTTGAAATCTCCCCTTGTCTAACGGCATTTTCCACGTGTAGATCCTTCTTGGATGGTGTTGGAAGAGTGTGTTTGCTACTACTAGACTGTGCTTACTGCAAAATTCAATTAATCTTTCGCCCCTTTCATTCCTATTTCCTAGACCGTGTTCGCCCACCACTTTTCCTTCTTTGCCTTTTCCTACTCTTGCATTCCAATCCCCATAATTATTAAATTTTCATCCACTTTAACGCGCTTCATCAGGTTTTCAATTTGTTCGTACATTTCTTCTATATCTTGGTCCTCATATGATGTAGTAGGCATGTATACCTGAATTATCACAGTATCTTTCGGTTTCGAATCCACTGTAATCATACAATCCTTTCGCTTACCTGTAGATAATTCTTTACCCTTTGCCCTATTTTTTTATTCATATAATAATGCCCACTCCTGCCCTCCCATTCTGCCCCCCCGTGTGAATGATTCTATGGCTGTTTTCGAACCAAAAATCTCCCTCTTCTGGATATCTCATTTCACTAATCCCAATAATGTCCAATTTGTGTCTATCCATTTCCCGCTTTAAATTCACTAGTTTATCTATTCCCCTTAGCGTCTTAACATTCCACGCTCCGACTCGTAGAAAGTCATTATTTATTTTTCCCTTTATGATGGTCTCTCCTCGGGTAGCCCCTTCCCGGAGATCCGAACGAGGGGCTAGTTTACCTCCGGAATTCTTTACTCGAAGAGAAATCGTCATGTTGCATATTCTCGGGATTTGTAATGTGGTGGTTTCCCGTTGCCTTCCACATGTTGAAGAGAAGAAAAATGAAAAAAGGAAATCAACTCCTAGCCCTCGAAAACCTAATAGCGTCGGAGTCGGTAAAAAAAAAAAAAAAAAAACAAGAGTTGGCCTAGGGAGGCCGTATAGGAGAGAGAAAAAGAGAAGCCTGTAAGTGGAAGCAATGTCAGACTTAGCTCCGATAACCCCGTGGTCGCAATCCACGTACTCATCAGAAATGAGTTCCTGAGTTTCTTCTGCTGGAATTATAAATTTTTGCTACACTGGATGCAATTCAGAAGCGAGCAATTAAACTAATAGGAGACCCGGCTCTAACCAACTCACTCGACTCCCTGGCTCACCGAAGAACCGTTTCTGCCCTTTCCCTGTACTACAGATACTATCAGGGTGTCTGTTCAGTCGAGCTGAAATCAATTATCCCCCCTAATGCCCTCTTTGCGAGAAACACGCGGTTTTCAAACACTCAGCACCCCTTCGCTGTCAAATTGGTTAAAAGTCGAACAAGCGCTTTCGCCAACTCTTTTGTCCCTATGACCTTCAGAGACTGGAACTCGCTCCCTGCCACAATCTTTCCCGCGACTTATAACCTTCAGTTGTTTAAGACCCCTGTCCACAGATGCCTTCGACCCCCGCCCAACCCATAGGATTCTTTCTTCTTTTCACGATGGAGGGGCCAACCCAGGCCTTTAGGGGTTGCACCTTTTTGGTGTAACTCCTTACCTCATCATTATCCTTCCTTTAAATCTTCTATTTTTCTTGTTCTATTTCTTTTATTGTAATATACCTGACTCTTTATTTTCTTTTTGTTCTCATTCTTTCTTCATTCATCTAAATTAATTTCTCTGCTAGTATTTATTGCTGGGATGGTTGTTCTTATTCTTCTTCCGAACATTAATTCTGCTGGGCTCAACCCTGTTTCTAACGGAGATGCGTGATATTCCATGAGCCCTAAGAATACATCTTCACATTTCTTAAGGATGTTCTTTTGAATTCTCACCCCTCTTTCCACCAATCCATTACTTTTCGGCCATTCCGGTGTACTCATTATGTGGTTGAAACCGTATTCTTTTCCAAACTTCTTAAACATATAGTTATTAAACTGGGGTCCTCCATCTGACCTGACAATAACAGGTATTCCATACTTAGAAAACATATTTTTCAAGGTGACTATTACATCTTCTGTCTTGGTTTTATCCAACTTTTCCGATAAAATGTATTTTGAATAATAATCCATGACAATTAAATAATTTTTACCATTAAAATAAAATAAATCTACTCCTACTTGATGCCAAGGTCCAATCGGGATAGGTGACGACAATAAAGGTTCCTTTGAGCAGCCTCTATTTTCCAAACACTCTACAGTCCACTTCTCTACTTTCAATTAACAAATCAAATTCACTGCATGGATATTTATCACAAGCAAAATTAATTATTTTCAAATTTTGTAATTCAAATATAAATGATAAATTTTTCAAAATCTAATAAAATTCCATTTTTGTTTTTACTTTATTTTTTATATTTCATTATTCGTGTCCATGATTAATAATTAAATAATAATAATATGATAGAATATTTTTCTCTTTTTAGATCATAAATTATTTTATCCATTTTAAATAAAAGTGTATTTTATATACATAGTTTTCTATTTTTAATTATCAGTATGTTAATTTATTTCCAATGTGATTAGGTCATATAGGTGCCGGAAGCAATGCGATAGCGGCGGCAGCTTCTCAGGCAATAGCGGCCACACAGCAGATGCAGCAAGGACGTCGAACGGCAAGTCTTAAAGCTTCCTACGAAGCGATACACATTGGAGTGAATCCAATAAATGAGTTTAGCATTGGGAGAGAATTGGCTACGTCAGCAACGCTCCCACACGAGCCTCCCCGCAAGAAAAAGAAAACGTCTTCTTCCACAAACTCTTCAGCTGCTATGTCGTCTTTAGGACCTGCAATGTCCCAGGGGCCTCTTCACTCTTCGCCAGCCGCATTGGAAGATTATTCCGATATGGTTGATCCTATGATTGAAGGGAACCCTGATAGTATGGATTTTATGGATCCTAACGAGCCTCGTTATTGTATCTGCAATCAAGTCTCTTATGGTTATATGGTAGCATGTGACAATGTTGGATGTCCTTTGGAATGGTTTCATTATGCCTGTGTGGACATCGTTGCTCCGCCCAAAGGGAAATGGTATTGTCCACAATGTACATCAAGTATGAAACGTCGTGGACATCGTAAACATCAATAAGAAATAAAATTCCATAATTCGGAAAGTTTCTGTATTAAGAAATAATATATAATTATATATTATATATCATTTAATTAAGAAATAAAATATTTATATTCTTTAAATATATTTGTGTCTATAATTATTTTAAAAATTAAAAAAATATATATATAAATTATATATTATTTTTTAATGACATCCATAATATTTTTTTCTTTTTATTTTTAAGAACTGTGGCAAAATAATATAAAAAAAATATGATAAAACATTTTCTTAATTTAGGCCAGAAAATTTAATTTTATAAGGAATAGTCCATAAATCTGTTCGCAATTAGTGCCTAAAAGAAATTACTTTTCTGATAATGGTATAGCCATTGATTGTTTATATATTATGTCATGTTTTATAAGAAAAATAATTATTTTAATTAAAATACTGGTCGAATTAAAAAAAACCTTAAAATCATCAATTTTATCTTATTTTATTATTAGGTATTATTATATTATTATTGATAGGCAAAGAATTTTATTATGAGTATAAATGGTTTTATTTCTTAATTCAACCCTCAAAGTTATTTCAAATAGATTTTATAGAAAATTGTAGTCTAGAATTTGAAAAATGTAATTAATATTTTTACTCACTTGTTAAAATTATTGAGTGAAAACATTCAAATTGCAATTTAAATTAACAATAATCCATATAGTTTTTACCATCTAAAGAAAATTATTTAAATTATATAAATCGAAAAACATTGATTTTATTAAATTATATATACAGGGTGTCCCTCTCTTGAGGTGTATTTCGACCATACTGTAGCAACAATAAATTAAAAATTAGTGATCAGATAGATTAGTCCTGAAAATTAAACTAAAGACTAGAATTTCCAACTATGTCAAAGCGTCCTAAAGGCCACACAACATGTGGTTCATATAATAATAGTCCATGACTTGATAAACGGACCCAGTCAAAACTTTTGAACTTTTGTCCTTTTCTATGAATGTGCTATGTAAGTTGCCTAAAATCTATGTTCAGCTTATTCCTTAGCATAAAAGAAACTCTCATGTTGTGGTAAAAACTTGAGTAGGTGCAGCCTAAGTTGAAAATCCACCTTTTTTCAAGCCTATTTCTAAAAATTACTTCGTCCCCAAATATTTAAAATTCTTGTTCATATTTATACTATAGCAGAAAGACAATACATCTTGAGGGCCATCCTATATATATATTATGTTCATAAGTTAAATCTTAGCTTTGTATATAATGTTTGAAAATATATTAATTTCAAACGATTATCTCTAAAATCAAGTCTCTATATCATTTATTTAATAAATATAAATAGAATTATTAATAACTAAACAAATATAAAATAAAATACCCATGGTTTCTAATAAATCTCCATGGAGACAGCTCATTCTATTAACAATCACTGATATAGTGAAATATTTAATTTAATGTTTGTTAATAAATCTAATAAAAAAATGTGGCCTCTGTCAAAAAAATTTAACAAACATTTCAACTACCAAAGCTTCAAAAAATTTAATATAAATAGATTTATTTTAATTTTTTGTTATGCATGAACCTTAGTAAAATTTGTCTAATATTTATATGTAAATAGTCTAGAGAATTTCTTAATATTCATTTAGCTCATATTTTCTCAATAATAATAATATTAATTTTTCTATTTATCAAAATAATATTTAAGTTGATCAAATTTTTAATGTTTACTAGATCCTAAAACGAAATAAAATTAATTTTCTTTTGCTATTATATGGTTTATTTATTTATTAAAAACACGGTTTCGCTAGCTCCTTCAATGTACAATATTAGACCAATTTAATTACAAAAAAAAAAAAATTACATGATTTAATACAAATTGATAATTAAATTTGTTATGTGAACTAATAAATAAATAATTGGACTTAAGGTATTTGTTTCGCCAAATGGGTGTTCTGTGGGTTTTTATGAATTTTAGACAGGTTATTATTTAAATACTTCTGCATCGATTGGTGGCAAAACGAAATTTATGAACAATATAGTTCCGGAGATATTTCATTTTAAAATTAAAGTTTTTCAGACTTATACATTGCACTATATCGGAAAATTTACATACATATTTAATTATAATTAAGAAACCCTTCTTACCATTTTTATAAAAAACTAAAGCAACATTAAACAATAACCAATACAAATAATAAGACAATTTTGATTCATAGTTACAACACAGTTTCTGAGATAATAATGAAAAATGTATAAAAAAAAATTTACACTAAAAACAATTTGGCAAAAGCGTATTTATTTAACCAGTGAAAGATGTATAAAGCGCTCATGCGTTAGATTTTTTCAAAATTATAATTTTCATAAGGTGTAACGTAGGCGTTGATTACATTTGTTAAAAAATAACAAAACGATTTTTATAGAAATTTAAAATGTATTTTATCTGTCATTTTAATATAAAAATCTTCAATCTCTTACAATGGTGCCAGATTTGTCAAAGAGCACGGTATTGGCTAGAATCGGTACATAAACAGCAAAAAGTTTTGGGCTTATGAATTATGAATCCTTATTGTCTGTTCTATATACTCTAGCATTAACTTTTTGCTAGTATTGTCGCGAAACAACTACCTTAATTATCTGAATGCTCAAAAAATATAAGCTGCTAAGAAATTGATATAAAATTAAAAATTTAACTTATATCACATCATAATTTCTTTAAAAGATATAATTTAATTTTTTTGCAACAAAATTTTCTCTGGAGAGAGACGGACTGGTAGAAATTTTAATTGAAAGTAATGGAAGGCAGTGAGGAAAGAAAAATTAACACATATAAAATAAGGTGTAATTTATTGGAATCCTTCCTCCTTTCCTCTCAAACCGACGTTTCGGAGGATTTTTCCCTCCTTCTTCAGGGTTTCAAAGGGTCAATGAATGAAACAAATAAAATGTTTCCTTCTTCTCTCCACAGTAGTGTTCAAAAACTTTCTTCATTTGTAACAAAAGGCATAGAAAGACAAAAAAAATTTTTTTTTCCTTTTCTTAATTAGACCCTTTGAAACCCTGAAGAAGGAGGAAAAATCCTCCGAAACGTCGGTTTGAGAGGAAAGGAGGAAGGATTCCAATAAATTACACCTTATTTTATATGTGTTAATTTTTTCTTTCCTCACTACCTCTGGGCTGCCTTCCATTACTTTCAATATAATTTAATTATCATTTCTTTATCAAACTTCTTATTCTGAGCCATTGTGAAATTAATTTTTATTTTTAAAAAACAATGAGATGTTTGATTCCATTACAGTTTTTGTTTAATTAATAATTTTTTTTATGAAAATAAAGACTATTATTTATTTATGCTTGACTAATATTAGCGAATAGTCACGACAAACCGAAGCGATCTTGAACCTGAGGAAAGCCTATATATAAGGCATAAATTTGAAGTAGATTAATAAAACAAGATCTAGTAGACAAAACTAAATAATTAGTGTAAGAAAGAACACATAAATATTAGAAAAAGGAATAATTCTGGAGAAATTAAATTACAATTTGTTAACAAGAGTTAAAGTACTTAAATTCTGTTTTAGTCCAAGAGCTGGTGACACATTATTGAGTACGGATTTGACCCAACTAGAAATAATGCGTAATATGGTGTGAGTGCGGTTAAAAAATACATATGTGTTAAAAAATATTTTTGACCCACAATGAAATTATAAAAATTATAATTTATAGTCAATTATAAACATAATATATTCACTCCAGACCATTTGAGTGGTGGGCCGTGGAACCAGACCACCCAAAGGGTATTTTTATAACATGCAAAAAAATAGCATGATGCTTGACTATAAATTATAATTTTTATAATTTCATTGTGGGTCAAAATATTTTTTACCACACTCACACCATGCGCAGTACCTGGTCCACCTGCTTAGACCAGCCAGACTGGCCATTCCTTGTACAACTATCATAGACGGTACTATTACGCATTATTTCTAGTTGGGTCAAATCCGTACTCAAAAATGTGTCACCAGCTCTTGGACTATTTTCTCATTTATAGAGTCGAATTCTGTGAATTTTTTTATATTATTTTCATACAAAGTTTAGACAACACTAGAATAAATACAAAATACATCTAATTCTATTTATAATGCTGAATTCTAGGCTCTATATATTTATAATTTAGCTATTAAGAAGTCATGGCATACTTAAAAATGTTATATTAAATTCAAAGATTCCTAATTTTCATTTCTCCTGAAAATGTTGATGTTTTCCCCATAACTGCCAAAGATTTTTCTCAATATTTACTCAATAGATAAAAAGACTTAAAAAACTTACTCTTCTTCTGGACCTAATGACCTTTTTATTTCCAGGACCCTGCTCTATTGAAGACAGCCAACTCAATCCATTTAATACTATTGACGTTTCTTCCAAATAATGAAAAGGGTCCTTGCTCATCATCTCGGCACTTAAAATCAAATTAATTAATTAAAAGGCAAAACGGCTTTAGACATGATCAGTCTATGGGCGATATTCTAACATATAATATAACTCGCATATGGAATTAAAGAATAAAGCCCTCATGGCCAGAAAAGACTTTAGCGGTAGCTTTAGATATTTCAAAGACTAGATCAGTAGATAAAGTAAAGGGAGTGTAGTTTCACAGTGGATGAAATAAAACTCAGAGGTTTAAACAAACTCAATATATTTCGGATTATTAGTCCATCATCAGGAGTTTACAGATTAAAAACATCACTGAAACTACACTCCCTTTACTTTATTAATTAATATCATGTTTCATAACCTATGTAAAAGCTCATAAATAATACTCAAATAGCTTTAATAAGCATGTTTTTTCCAACTAAAAATCACAACAATACCATTTTTTTTTTTTTTTTTTTGTGGCTTTTCGGCCTTGCTAACCATAAGCCAATTTACGATACAATATATTTTTTAAATTTTGTCTCTACCGCGGGGCACAACAATACCATAAAATAATAAAAACAAAACAACAATAAACACGGCTAACTAAATCTCTACATCTTTCCTTTTTTTAATCATAGCTCCACCGATCTGGAGGTTTTATCCTTCTTCCACTTCTGGTAGTTTTTGAAATATTCTGATCTTCATTCACTCTACTTCCATTTCCATCTATTACATTTTGATCTTCAATAAATTCATTCTTGTCTTCATCAATTCCATCTTGATCTTCACTTAATTCATTCCTTTTTTCCTCCGATTCATTCTTCTCTCTTCCTATCCTCTCCTTTTGTTTTTCTCTCACAAAATCTTTTTTTGACTCAAAGTTTTTTTTATATTCAGAATAATATTCACCTTCATCTTCAGTTCGTTTATTATCCCACGTGTAGATCATTTGACTTGTATTTCTTCTCAAAATTCTTCCTTCAACTTCTATATCATAAGCTCTCGGTTCACTTCTTTTCCTTTTTACATAACCGTATTTCTTCAAGGCAGGTACCCACACTTGGTCTCCTTCCTTTAAATCTTCTATTTTTCTTGTTCTATTTCTTTTATTGTAATATACCTGACTCTTTATTTTCTTCTTGTTCTCATTCTTTCTCCATTCATCTAAATTAATTTCTCTGCTAGTATTTATTGCTGGGATGGTTGTTCTTATTCTTCTTCCGAACATTAATTCTGCTGGGCTCAACCCTGTTTCTAACGGAGATGCGTGGTATTCCATGAGCCCTAAGAATACATCTTAAGGATGTTCTTTTGAATTCTCACCCCTCTTTCCACCAATCCATTACTTTTCGGCCATTCCGGTGTACTCATTATGTGGTTGAAACTGTATTCTTTTCCAAACTTCTTAAACATATAGTTATTAAACTGGGGTCCTCCATCTGACCTGACAATAACAGGTATTCCATACTTAGAAAACATACTTTTCAAGGTGACTATTACATCTTCTGTCAGTAAACACTCTGATAGCTTTTTATCCCTCATTCCTACTATAATTCTATCCCTTATTAATTCTTCCTTTAAAGTCCCGTAATTACAGTTTTTTGCTAATGTAAATAAAGAAGTAATAAATTCATTGATGGGCTCATCTTCTCTTTGTATTCTCGAATTAAATTTGACTCGCTCGAATACTATATTTTTTTTGATATAAAATATTCTTCAAATTTTTCGATTACCACGGCGTACTTTTTATTCTCTTCCAACTGGAATGTCCTCATGATCTCTTCCGCCTTTCCGCCCATCTCGTATAGTAAATAATCAATTTGAAGGTCGTCTGTGTTTTTTTCTAAGCCAGAAATTCTTCTGAATCGCTCGAACCTGGTTACCCATTCTTCGGGTCTAAAAGAGAATGACCCAGGAGATCTAATTTGAAAATGTTCCATCGCATAAATTCTTAGCTTCGATGCAAATTTTTCACTTCTGACACCATGTAAAAGCTCATAAATAATACTCAAATAGCTTTAATAAGCATGTTTTTTCCAACTAAAAATCACAACAATACCATAAAATAATAAAAACAAAACAACAATAAACACGGCTAACTAAATCTCTACAACCTACACCACTTTCCCTAAGTAAAAAACTCTAGATCAGGACTGGCATAAATGTTTTGTCAAATTTCCTTCCTTTATAACATTAGCCCGAGGTTCAGCAAGTAGTTTTTAAAAACTATTTCAGTGTTTTAATTGATTGAATATCATCCTCTTCATTATATACTAATGCTTAAGTTTCTCATGCAATTTACCCTTCACTTTCCTTATCTCTATTAATGAATTTTTGAATCGGTGTTACTCACTTAATTGAAAAATCAAAACTTTCCCTTCATCAGGGCCATAAATGAAGTAGTGAAATTTGTGAGCCAAATTAACTAATAGTGACAATTCAAGGACACTAGAATGCTAAAATTTGACATAGTGTAATAGCTTGAAGCACTAATAAAGTGAGAAATCGGAAAAAAATCCTAAATCAGTAGGGTATCCATATTTTCCCAGGACCCATTCGGGACATACGACCATAAAAACAAAGCATTATTCTACCAGGAGTACTTTTAAGAACCCTTTGCCGCAATTAACAGTTCCTTATTATTTTCTATTTCTTTTAAAAAGTGACTACACTTTTTGTTGTTAAATACTCAACTTATAGCATTTACTGTGCTAATATCTAATGTATTTCTCTCATCTGACCATTGACTATTTATCAGTGAAATCGCACCTTCACAACCTACATTGTGACTAGGAATAGAAAATTCGTAACTGTACAAGCGAACAATTTCGTTTTTTTGCTCCAAATATTTAACTTTTTCAAATATACCTATAGATTTTCCTACGCTTCCATGTATCTTTGTTAGCAGCAATTTCACTCTTTATAATATCTTTAATATAGCAAAATTGGTTACAGAATACATCTTCAGTGAGGGAAATTACATTTTTTAATGATTCCAAACATATCGATAGGTCATCCGATTTCGGCACTTCTAACAACATCCATTGCAGAAACGAAAATTGGTTCAAGGGTTCAATCCATCTGGGAAAGTCAATCTTTTCTTTTAGTTAAACTTAAACCGGGACAATTAACCGTCCCGAAAGAATTTGTCGGGACACCGGGACCAGAAAGTTAAAACGGAGACAAATCCGGGACGTATGGACACTATTGATCATCCTTTAAAATAAATGCATGAATCTTGCAGGATAAATTCTCATCCAACATACAAAAAGAAATGAAATCCCAACAAAAACACCTGTGAAAAAAAGGCTGCCTATTTCAAAATCATCAATTTAGTAAACCATCGAGAATATAGTAACTTCAATTAAAACGCATGTTTTTCATTTTACATGCCCATCTATATTTATTGATTTCATATTTGGCTTTTACGCATTAAATTATTATTTTTGTTTGATAGGGCCTTCACCTCTTCCTTTTAGAAGGGCTTCCATCTTCTCTTATTATGATCCCATGATATGGTGATATACATAACAATGCGTAAAAACCAAGTTTTAGAAAAATAATTTCAACTAAAAATCAATAAATATAGATAGACATGTAAACGTTTTAATTGAAGTTACTATATTCTAGACTCGTTTACATTAAATTGATGATTTTGAACTCGGCAGCACAGTAGATCTCACTACTTTTTATGGCAAACGGTTTTTATTAATCAAACTTGGCCTTTTTTTTCACAAAGTGTTTTTGTTGGGATTTCATTTCTTTTTGTATGTTGGATGAGAATTTGCCCTGCAAGATTCATGCATTTATTTGGAAGCCTGATCAATAGTGTCCATACATACCGGTTATCCCAGATTTGTCTCGGTTTTAACTTTCTAGTCCCGACAAATTCTTTCGGGACAGTTAATTGTCCCGGTTTAAGTTTAACAAAACCATATTATATAAAAATAGATTATCTTATAAAGAATTATTAAAGATATTTAATTATCTATATAATATATTATAGATGCAATTTAAAATTGGAACTCGCTCCCCGCCTACAAGACCAGCATCCAGAGGTACCTTCAACTTACCCCAATTCCTTTCGATCCTCCTTTTCACGATGTGGGCCTCCACTTCGGATTACATTAAATTAATAGTATCACTTGACTCCGTTGATATTATTATTAGATTCTTCCAACACCATCACGACTAGACTTGGATCCAACCGAGGGGTGAACCGCGATTGGAATTCATTAGATAATGCCCCTTCATCTATTGTCTTCTACTTGGAAATGAAAGTGGAAGTGGAAGTAGGTGTAGACTATATTAGGTCACGGTTCACCCCTCGGATCCAACCCATGAATATTCCTAATGTTCTATTATCTTTGATTAGAAATGATTTACCTATTTCAAAAATACTTCATTTATTTTTCGAAGGTTGTAATAATTATGAACCAAAGAATTTTAACTAAAATCCTCAAAATTGTGATATTTCGCGATATTCTTATATCAAAACGTTCCGGCCGTAAGGCTAATAGATATCAACTAGAAATAGTTAAAAGACTGTAGAGTAATAATTTTATTATCCATGTTTGAAACATTATTTTTCTTTTTTTAACATAAGGAGCGAGGAACCACCCAGGACTGCCAAAATCTATTGCCCCCACCATTTATTGAATATTTGTTAAAATAATTTTTTATAGTTTGTAGAAAAAACTTGAGTCTCTTTCAGCGCCTCTGCCAACACGTATAAATAATCCTGAAACCTAATACTCAGGAGTTATCTCAAAATTGAAGAGTCAAGGGTTTTGAGAGATTGAAGATTGGAAAACATCAGCAAGATGGAAGCGCATATAAAAGAACTGTGATAGCTTTTATTAGAAAATAGTTATTAATTTTATGTAAATGACCAGAAAAGAAATTACTAAAATATTTGTTTTTTAATTAAAAAATAATTTATATTTTATAAATAAGTTATATTAATGTAAAAATTTTTAATTATATAACCTTAGGCTTTCAAGACCCGCATCCAGAGAGACCTCCAACCTAATCCTTAAAATTTCTATTCTCGATGTAAAGGTCCTGATTATAGGGGTTGCTCATTTTGGGTACATCCGAGGGGTGAACCGCGACCTAAAATCGTGTACCTACTTCCACTTTCATTTCCAAGTAGAAGACAATAGATTATCTAATGAATTCCAAAGTAATTCCAAAGACGGTGTACACCTAATTCCAATCGCGATTCACCCCTACATCTAATTACATTCAAATAAAAATAATTAATAATAATAATAAAATAGCAACTATTTCTTTTTCAAGCTTTAGGAAAATTTAAAAAAAATATTTAAAGACAAAAATTTTAACTGAACTAGATAATAAATATGATGATGCAAAGTAATACCTATTTATTGATAAAATAAAATTTTGTTAACTATTTTTTTTGATACTTATTTTAACTAAAAAAAATTATTAATCCTAGTGTAAAAATTTTCCATCCATTTTTTCTATATTGAAATTTATTAAATTAAAATAAAAAAATACATCTTTTATTAAACTAAAATTAATATAGTAAAAATTATTAATCCCACTTTGGAAATTTTCCCTCCATTTTTTCTAGATTGAAATTTATTTAATAGAAAAAAATGACATCTTTTATTAAACTAAAAATTATATAGTAAAAAATTTTCCTCCATTTTTCTAGATTGAAATTTATTTAATAGAAAAAAAAATGACATCTTTTATTAAACTAAAAATAATATAGTAAAAAATTTTCCCTCCATTTTTTCTAGATTGAAATTTATTTAATAGAAAAAAAAATGACTCATTTATTAAACTAAAAATAATATAGTAAAAATAATTTAATAATTCATTATTCTAGTAGTGTTAGGAGATGAAAAAAAACAAAAATATTTTTGTTAAACTAAAATTTATTTATATATTATTATAATAAACAAATTTATATATATATTTATTTTCAAATATTCAAAGATATATTTATGCATTAATTTTATTTCACGTTTGAACATACAATTTTCATGTGAATAAAAAATTCTAAGAAATTACATGATAATCTTACTTTTCTTGGAAATGGAAATACTTTTTAAAGTGATCAAGATTATTATATATATCATAATCAAACAAACAAGGTTAAATCTTTTTGAGACATTTTTTTGCGTCATTTTTCTAAAATTTTATTATTATATATATAAAAAAACTAATTCAAAAATAATGTATGTTATTAATAAATGTTCATTTCACGTAGCCATCACTCGGCTTCTTCTTCTTCTTCTTCAGCAGCAACTTCTGTATTCTTTGGTTTTGCAGTCTTCTTGGCCTTCTTCTCTTTGGGTGTTTTCTTCTTGGGCGAGGTTACCTTTTTCTTGGCAGGCGACGACTTTTTCCCTTTAGTAGTTTTCTTTTTAGGAGCTTCCTCAAAATCTTCATCGTCAGTTTCAGCTGCCGAAGCTTTCTTCGATTTTTTCTTGGTCAATCGATCTCCTATCACATTTTTCTGGGCCAACTCGACTTCGTTCATATTGGCGCCAGTTTTGGCGCCTCTTGGCGGCAATTGCCTGGCTGGCTCCCCTTTTTGTACTTTATTCTTTGAGGTGAGTGCATTTTTCGCTTTCTTCTGGCTTCCCTTTGCTGTAGAACTTTCACCTTCTTTTGCTCCTTTTTTCGCAGGCTTCTTCGCTTTGGCATCTTCCAAGTTCTCTCCATTTTCAACGATATCATTTTCCGGCGAGGGATCTTGATTTTCGTTTTCCTTGTTGCCCTTGCGTTTCTTGGGCGGCGTAGCACTCAATGGAAGTTCAGTTCCATTTTCTTCAACATTTTCTGCAACTTCAACTGCAGCTTGATTCCCTCGCTTTTTGGGAGGCATTTTTATCTATCAACAAAATATAAAAACGCAATAGATAACACTCAAAACTTAAATATTTTCAATTTATAATAGTTAAAAACTAATTTAAGCAGTTGATAACAAGTTTATAAACATAATGTTGATAAAATCAAAAGAGAAACACAATTGCAGGAACGCAAACGAATTTGAAATGAATAGAGCACAGAAAGTCGTTTGTGTGCCTACGCTATTGGAGGCAAAATGGTTCATGCGCAGCGTTGCCACATCGAACCTATACATGAATTCTGGCGGTCTTTTAACATAAAAAAAAAATATATATATATATATATATATATATTATTTTTGTTTAAATATTAAAATTTTAATAATATTATTTCTCTTAAAATTAAAAAAAATAATTCTTACTTATAAAAATTAATTTAAATAATTTATTTATTAAATTTTGCACTTAAAAGGTTACATTTTTTTTTTTTTTTTTTTTTTAATTTGTTTATTTACTCTCTACTCTCATCATCTGTGGGATAATATGAAAATATATTTTAATTATCTCCAATACTGATTATTAATAATTACAATAATTAAAATAAATTTCCGATTTTCTCATTTAAAATAAAATAATTAGAAATTATAGAAGATAATAATAATTTTAATGGGACAAAAATTAGAAAAAAATTAATCAAGATTACATTATTTCATAATATTAATCTATAAGGTTTTGTCTGTACATTGGTCCAAATCACGCGAAATTTTGGTTGCACACGTTACAAGCAAAGTTATGAACGAAAACACCCTCAACAAAATTCCTGTCTGTCTTTGTATGTCTGTATGTCTGTTTCCGTCGTTTCCGAAAAGTTGCTCACGATTCACGTAAAAACGGCTGAAGGGATTATTAAGAAATTTCATATTTACATCAGATGTCTTCTAACTTACGTTTTTTGCTATATAACGTTTTGATATTTTGACCCCAGAAGGGGGTTTGGGGGGGCGCACGAATGAATATTATCAAATAACTCCTAAACTATTAACCCTACGGCAAATTTTATAATAAACAAAGTTGTAGAGGATGTGATTTCTGACATCTTTTGTTTAAAAAAAATTTCTTCAAAAACCATCCAAAAAGGGAGGGGGGGGGGTGAAAAAAATGTAAATTCTTCCCCTTGGAGCAAACTCAACCAAATTTTGTATACATAAACCCTGGGCCTCTAGAGAGCTAGAAATGCAAAAACTAACCACCCAAAATGTGGGGGAGGGTCAAAATATGAAAATTCTTTCTCTTGGGCCAAACTCAACCAAATTTTGTATACATAATCTGTGGGTCACTAGAAGGCTAGAAATGCAAAAACTGGGGGCGGAGGGTGGGTGCGGGAGTAGAATGGGGGTGGGGAGAGGTGTGATGCGGAGTAGGGTGGGGGCGCAGGGGATGGTGCGGGGTGGAGTCCAGGGGGCTAGACGGGGGTAGGGTGTGGAGGGTTGGAGGGCACGGAGTGGGGTCCAGGGTGGATGGGGTGCGGGTGGTGGTGTGTGGGCGGAGGTTGGGAACGGGTGCATGGTGCGTGGGTGGGGGTGCTGGAGGGGTTTCGGAGGTGAGGGGGGTTAGGGTGCGGAATGGAGTGTTGGGGTGGTGGCGTGGGGGCTGGGCATGGTGCGGGGTGTGGGGTGCTGGGTGGGTATCGGGGGGTGTGGTGGGTGAGGGTGGGGTTCGAGGGCTGGGGGTCGAGGGGGCGTGACCCCTGGCTAGCAAGAGGGCCGCCGAAGGCGTGCCTTGCAGCTAGTATATTATATAGGCACCTATATATATATATTGAAGTAAAACCCATTTTTAGTAAGAAGGGTTCTTACTAGTTAAAACGCGTTTCACCTTTGTGGCAACTAGAATTTACTGATGTTAGTTGAGTTTGGTTCAGGGGTCTAGAATCTTCATTTTTGACCTTATCAAAATTCTTTTAAACGAAAATGTTAAAAATTAGATCTTCATTAGAGCAAAGTTGTAGAGGATGTAATTTTTGACATTTTCGTTTAAAAAATTTTGAAAATAAACACCCAATATGAGACGGAAGGTCAAAAATGAAGATTCTAGATCTTTGGACCAAACTCAACCAACAACAGTAAATTCTGGTTGCCACAAAGGTATTCAGTGCAACGCGTTTTAATTAGTAAGAACCCGTTCTTACTAAAAACGGGTTTTTACTGCAACATATATATATATATATATATATATATATATATATATATATATATATGTGTGTGTGTGTAAATATATATGTACATTTTTTTGCAACGAAATTTTCTCTGGAGAGAGACGGACTGGTAGAAACTTTAATTGAATTTTTTTCTATGCATTTGTTAAAAATCAAGAAAGTTTTTGAACACTACTGTGGAGAGAAGAAAAAAACATTTTATTTGTTTCATTCATTGACCCTTTGAAACCCTGAAGAAGGATGGAAAAATCCTCCGAAACGTCGGTTTGAAAGGAAAGGAGGAAGGATTTCAATAAATTACACCTTATTTAATATGTGTTAATTTTTTCTTTCCTCACTACCTCTGGGCTGCCTTCCATTACATTCAATATATGTAAATGTATGTATAATATGTAAAGTTTAGTGGAGGTAATTAAAAAATATCTCCATATTAATAAGATGAGAATAGAGACAGTAAATGTAAAAAAAATTCTGATTTAAAATAAAATAATTAGAAATTATAGAAAACAATAAAAATTTTAGTGAGACGAAAATTAGAAAAAAATAATAGTCAATATTAATTGCAAAATAAGTACCTAGGTTATAATGAAAGGCAGTCCATCTCCTCTTCTTCTTCTCCTGGCCTTTTCCCATTTCCTTTTATTTGGGGTCGGCTCTCCTGATATGAAAGGCATAAATTATTTAAATTTTATTCAAATTCCGACGTTTCGGAGACTTTTTCTCTTCTTCAGATTATTGAATAGTTATTGATGGGTGAGTATAACTCGGTTCCGATTTATACTCACCCATCAATAACTATTCAATAATCTGAAGAAGGAGAGAAAAAGTCTCCGAAACGTCGGAATTTGAATAAAATTTAAATAATTTATGGACTTCCTTTAATTATAACCTACTTATTTTGCTTACCAGTCTGTCTTTCTAAGAAAATAAATAAAATTAAATTAATTGCAAAATTATCTATCTACTCTCTTAATAAACGAGCAAAAATTGTATATCTATCTATCTATCTACTCTTATTAAACGAGGAAAAATTGTTAATGTATTTGTTTATATATATTTGTATCTTAGTTCTATTTTGAAAACAAAATCTACCGATTTTGATGAAACCAACTCTATTAACAAGTTTTGAGGGTGAGAAAACTACCTGTCTAGGTCTGGACCTCGACAAATTTCATCTTAATTGATCTTTTCTTAAAGTAATTATCGATAGATGAAAATCTCAATAAAAAAGTTTGTTTACATTTTTTCCAATTATCTTTTATTTTTAATTGGTTTTTTAATTTTAAAACCCACGAATACTTTATAACAAATATTAATACATTATATTAAAAATAGATTTTTTTAATTAACTGGTTAATTCATAACAAAACAGGTGTGTTTACAAATAAAGTGGTTGAAATGGCTTTTTTTTTATATAACTTGGAAACAAATCTTATTTAATTTTATGTTTTTATTTCAGATCCTATACGATTATTTTTTTATTATTATAACTAGCTATAAATACAACAGCTCGGCAACTTTTTGCTTCAGTTAAAAGTTATATATTAATATTATTTTTAATTTAAAATTCTGATAAAAACCACTGTACCTATGGAAAAACTGGGTGCGGGGGTGAGGCGGGGTGGAGATGGAAGTGGCGGGTGGGGGTGCAGGAGATGGGTGCAGTGGGGTCCGGGGGGGGGGCGAACTGCGGGGTATCGGGTCGTCCATATACACTATATATAGTGTACTATCTATATATATTTGTATTTTTATCAGAATTTTAAATTAAAAATAATATTAATAGGTATATAGCTCTTAACTGAAGTAAAAAGTTACCGTGCATCGCTCGGTGGCTCCAGGTACTATATATAGTCAAAATTAGAATAATTAAATTATTATATTAAATTAGGGAATAAAGAAAGAATTGTATTATAGACAAAAAAGGGTCAACAGAGGTTCGAACCCAGGCGATCCTTTTTTGTCTATAATACAATTTTTCCTTTATTCTCTAATTTAATTTAATTCATAAATTTTCTTTAGTCGAAACATTGCTTGTGATTGCACCCCAGGATTAACGTATGATTTTTAATTAAACATTTCTATTGATTGTTTTTATAAAAATTGTAATTAAAAATAAAAATTATTTGTAATTTTATATAAAGGTATGTATATTTATATTTATTTTAGGTTGAGTTGGTGGTGTTTCACAAGGAAACACCACCAACTCCAACTTAATATAATTTTAATATTGTTTCGCTATAAACCAACACCGCTTTCCCTAAATTCGATTGTATATTTATATATTATATCAAACACAAAATACACCCTGATTATGATTTATTCTTTATAAATTTAAAACCTCTGCTACTGTCTGCAAAAAATATTTTTATTAATATTACTAATAAAATTATAATAACTAGTGTAATTCCAAAAAATGAATAGGAAATTATTTTAATTAATGCATTAAATATGATTAATTAAAATCAAGCCAAAAAATACGTTTTTTTTTTAATAGATATCTACGGTGATCAACTTTTGATCAACCAATTTCCGAACATTAGCATTAAAATCTCGTAACACAACAAGAATTACCAGAACTTTAAAAAAATTGTATAGCCGAAATGAATATAATTAGTTTCTCATCAGTAATATGTTCAGGACTCGCTGACATACAAAATTTTGCTTATTTAGGTCAATATCACCTGAGCAAAGGCAAAAAACAAATAATCATTAAGACCGCTTTTACATTGGAGCACGAAAGCGAACAAGGGAAGGCGAGCACGCATGAGCACGGAAATACGAGTATATGAGTGTACGAGGTGAGGCAAACAGCCTGGGCAGCCTAATCCGAACGGATGTTATCCGAAGCTAGTGGAATACCAAGGTTTTGCTTTACCCTTGCTATTTCCACTAGCTGTTTATTCGTTCGCGTTTTTAATCAGGTGTCAACAATTAAACACTTAACCTAGTACTATAATATTGTTACAAAAAAATTACAGAACATTTATCATGAACTAAATTTAATCACTCATTTATTTATTTATTTTTATGATTACAATGCAAGAAGCCATACACTAAGAAGATTCACTACCTATAAGACTATAGACTCTAGTATTTCTGTAAAGTATATACTAGGTATATTGTATTATTATCAAAGGCTGCTAAGAATCGAAGATATTTTATACATCCAGACTTTAGAGCTGAAGATTGGGTAACTCGGGAAAAAGAGAGGCAGGGAGAGAATTTTCTTCAGTCTCTATAAGTCATGGGAATAAATGTATCGACTATAGTTGAATAGGTTAGACATCTCCCTAATTTTATTGCGAAGGATTTAATCAATACCCCAATCTCCAGGAATAGAAACGTTTTCTCGAACACTTACACATATTTACTATATACATCTGATTAGAAGTTTCCATAAATAAATTTACTTCATTTTCTTATTCTATCTAAAGTACCTGGCGGAGCGAGCTTCTTTACATCCTATACGTATAAAGAAGTATTTCGTCGTCTGTTCGTTGCACGATCATCGTTAAGCACTATTTCTTTGTATTTCCTAAGGAGCTATTTTCCTCCGAGCGACTGCCGGTAAGGTACGTTTTCCTCGTTGCACGATGATCGTTCAACAATCATCGTGCAACGAGCTTACCGGCAGTTGCTCGAAGGAAAACAGCTCCATAAGAAATACAAAGAAATAGTGCACAACGCACGATCATCGTGATAGTCGCACCGGGGAAAACGTACCTTTACTCAGTAATTTTTTACTTTAGTTAAGGTATGTTTTGCTCGATGTGACTATCACGATGATCGTTTAACAATAATCGTGCAACTATAATCGTTGAGCACTATTTCTTTGTATTTCTTATGGAGGTGTTTTCCTGCCGGTAGAGTCGTTAACGACGGTCGTTCGCCTGGAATAGACGTTCAGGAAAAGGGTGAATATAATCGTCAGTAGCTAACGTTTATTTGTAGAGAGAAGACCTAGTGTACCACGGGTCCTACATTTTCCGAAGCGAATGATGAAATTCTCGTGGTGGAAGTGGCGAATCATCCCTCACTGTGGCAGTTATCACATTTTTTTGACGAAAGCGCACCACAAAATGAACAAAATTTTAATGAATTCAATAACTATATTACGCAACATTGTGTAATTCGTATGCAAAGTAAACAAAGAATTTAGTTCTTTCATTCAGATCAATCGTGAAATTTAATTTGATATTTATATATTTTTAAATCAATTAAAGTCAGCTCAATGGTTTTTCGGATAGCAGTTTGACACATGAAAAAAAAATTTAATTAATTTTGGTCGGTTCTATTAACTTGGCGATCTTGCCAGCCTAGCCTCCCATCGGTGGTGAAATATACCTACAGCAAACGAGTCTCTTACTTCAAATCCTTCTAAATTAGCGTTTCGGTGAACTTTTTGTTGTCTTCGCGCAGATGGCCAGTAACTAATTTTTCCCTTTTTTTTAATACTATCGAATGGAAGAAGGGGCGCACCAGTAAAGATGCAGCCCCTATGGATCTCGAAAGAGCCTTGCATTATCGAAGAGAAGGGAAAGTTGATTAAGTGGGAGGGTGGTGACGTAGGTGTTCATGCACTCGGGTTTTGAAGGTTTGAAGATTATAAGTGTTGGGGAAGACGGAGACTGGGAGAGAGTTCCAGTTCCTTGAAGTCATGGGAATATACGTATTGGCGAATGAAGTGGTCCGGCACTTTTCTTATTTGACTGCAAAAGAGTGCTGGGAGTCGACAAAACGCGTGCTACTCGCAAAGCATGCTTTGGGGGGGGGGGGAATTACTGATTTTATCTAATCAGTGCACCTGCCGTGATAGTATCTATAGAAAAGGGAAAGGGCAGAGACATTTCTTTGATGAGCTAGTGAGTCGAGGGAGTCGATGAAGGTAGAATCGTCAATTAGCCTGACGGCTCGTTTCTGAATTGCATCCAGGGTAGCAAGAGAATATTAAGAGGCTCCTCTCCATAGATGCGAGCCGTATTCGAGACAGAGGCGGATTTGGGACTTGTAAATGGTGAGAAGATGTAGGGGCGTGAAAAATCGCTTGGACCTGAATAAGTGGCCAATCTTCCTTGCTACAGATTTCGCCACAGAAGAGATGTGTTCATTCCAAGACAGGTTAGATGAGACAGAGACGCCCAACATGGATAGGCTGTCGCACATTTTCAGGGTATTCGAATCGAAGTGAATATCAGGGAAATATTTATTTTCGCGCCTAGAAATTAGACAACACTGAGTCTTGTTTGCATTAAAGTTAACTAAATTTTGAGATTCCCATTTATTCAGTTTGACTAAGTCGAGAGTGATTGATGAGGCAACATTGTTTCGATTATTCGGGAGTGAGGGCTTGGCGTACAGGGTGCTATCGTCGGCGTAACAATGAGTGAGGTTTGACGTTTGATCGATAAGGTCGTTTATGTATATTAGGAAGAGCGTGGGGGAGATTACCGAGTTTTACTTATGGAAAGTGGTGTAGGTTTTAGGTGAAACATGATGTTAGTTAATAGAGTAAAGGGTGTGTAGTTTCACAGTGAATGAAATAAAACTCAAAGAGGTTTATACAAACTCAATATATTTTGGATTATTAGTCCATCATCAGGAGTTTACAAGTTAATACTGTAGTATTACTGAGATTACCGAGCCTTGGGGAACACCAGCATTTGTGGAGAAAGATTCAGATGACATTCCATCTACTACAACTTTGATACTACGGTTTGTCAGAAAGCTTTCTATCCATTTGTGAAGTGTTGGTGTGCATCCAAAGGCTGTCAGTTTGGCAAGAAGATTTTTGTGCCAAATTTGGTCAAAAGCTTTGGAGATATCTAGGGCTACAGCGAAGGTTTCTTTTCCTCTCTCTAGAGTTTTGTTCCAGGTGTGGGTGACATAGGTTAAGATGTCGCCTGTGGAACGATTTTGTCTAAATCCATATTGCCTATCGTGAATTATTTTATTATTTTCTAAGTGACGAAGGACGTGTTGGTTTATAACCATTTCCATTATTTTGGAAAGAACAGAGGTGATCGCGATAGGTCTGTAATTAGAGATTTGTGAAGAGTCACCTTTTTTAGGAATATGGTAGGTGACTTTGGCTATTTTCCAGCTTTTGGGGAATATGCCCGATTCATAAGAGAGTTGGAATAGCTTAGATAAAATAGGGCCAAGTTCGGGGCGCATTTTTTAATGAGAATTGGTGGGATGTCATCGGGGCCAGCGGCTGAGTCGGATTTCAATTTTTTAATGGCTTTTTTGATTATTTGGGGCCTGAAAATTAATTTGCCCATGAGGTTGGTTTGGGGGGTATAAGTGGGTGGGTTAAGCCCTTTGTCATCTAAAGTAGAGTTAGTGGCGAAAAGGAGGCCAGTGATTCAGTTTTTTCAGTGGCCATCGTGGCCACTGAACCATTTGGGTTGAAGAGGGGCAGAAGTGAGGGAAATTTCTATTTATTGTCTTGAATAAAGAGTAAAAGGCCCGATTTCCATTGGGGCAAGATCCGAGACGGTCAGCTATTCTCTGATCGAATGATTTTTTGGCCTCTGAGATAATTTTTTTGCAAGAACTTCGCGATTTGGTAATTGCAATTCGGTCACATTCTAGACGTGTAAGATGCCATTTTTGAAAAGATTTTTTTTTTCACGGACGGCATCTCCACATTGTTTACCAAATCATGGTTTAGAATCCTTGTTTCCCTTAATCGATTTTGAGGGGACATAGTTTTCTAGGCCTTTCTGTATTGCCTCGTTAAAGGCGTCGGCGAATTCTGAAGCTTTTTTATCTCTGATGCTTTGAGCTCAAACATATGGTGTTTTTTGTCTCATTTCATCCTATACGTATAAAGAAGTATTTCATCGTCTTCCATCTCCTCAATCAAAAGATATTTGAATAATAATCTTTTACTCAAATTTAAACTCATTTTGGACGATGTGACTGCGAAATAAAACAAACAACTAATGAAAAATCAATAAACTGCAGACGTTCTGAGCAAAATTGGTAACCAACGATGATCGTTCAATAATAATCGTTGCACGATCATCGTGATAGTCACACCGAGCAAAACGTATTTTCAAATGGCAAAAGCGATTGGGCTGTCTTTGCTTCAATTTAGCAATGAGTTCTACCACTCCATTTTCAATAGAAAATAACCCTAATTAATTAAATTTCCTAAATTTAATATATAATAATATTTGTAATGAACTATTAAGAGATTTATGATTAAAAAAAAAATATTATAAAGAAATTAAAAAAAAATATAAATTTTTATTGACACATATTTCTGAACTTCATTTTCATTCTCTTAAAAAACCCTGCGATTCGGGGAATCTTCGTTTCTTCTTCGGGGTTTAAAAGGGTCAACGAAGGAGCCTCCGTGTATATTAATCAGGGGAGCCGGGTTTCGAAAATAAGTGGGGGTGCTTACAGTCAAGCAACGTTCTGCTGTACAGTTTGATGCCGGGGTACCATTAGCGGCTCCAGGCGGGTCATGTACCAGGAGGCTGCCGACCCCGGAAAATTCTAAAATTATGGCCTTCAAAAGTAGTTTTTAGAGGCGATTTTTAGCCTCTGGAAAATTTAAAACAAACATAAAAAGAGAGCACGAAGAAAGGAAAAAGGGACAGGGCTACCTATTGTATGTATGTATAAAATAATATACTTAGACTATAGTTTCATAATTCAGTTCTTCATATTTATATAGAAAACTTATAATGAAATTATTCGTCATGTATATATTCGTATAAAATGATTTTCTTAGAAAATCATAAGATGGTCTCATCTATTAAATCCGATGGAATGGATTATTTTTAATTATGTCAGACGGGTTGTTTTTCACCCCCTCGGGAATCGAACCCGAGTGCCAGTAACAGGAATCCGGGCCATCTGGCTCACCCGTGAGGTGCAAACCCCTCTGATATATGCAAAACAACCCATCTGACACATAAATTAAAAACAATCCCTTCCATCTGATTTAATAGATGACACCATCTTATGATTTTCTAGGAAAATTTGAATTTATTACCATCGGCAAATTGAAATCTTTCATATAAAATGAGTGTTTGCATGATAGAATAACATACGAGGAACGTTCCGAAAGAAGTTTCGCCATTTTTTTTTTCACACGGAAACTTTATTGGTATAAAAAAATACAACATGGCATCATAAACTCCACACCTTACACTATTTTTCGACATAGTCGCCACCGACATTGAGGCATTTGTCGTATCGTGTAATCAGTTTGAAAAAACCACTGTGGTAAACCTCGATGCCCAGCGATGCAAGGAATTGTCGCACAGCCTGCTCCACATCAGCCTTATTTTGGAAGTGAAATCCGGATAGGGTGGTTTTAAGTACAGGGAAAAGATGAAAGTCCGATGGAGTAAGATCAGGGCTGTAGGCCGGATGATCCAGTCTCTCCCATCCAAAGTGACGAATATGATTTTGTGTGTTTTAGTTGTTATTCAAGAGCAAAACACCATCACTCAAGAGCCCTGGTCTTGATTTGGTTTGGTTTTCCCTGTACTGAAAGTCGCACTCTCAGGATCTCACTTCCAAAATAATGCTGAGGTAGAGCAGGCTGTGCGACAATTCCTTGCATCGCTGGGCACCGAGTTTTACCAGAGTGGTTTTTTCAAACTGATTGCACGATACGACAAATGCCTCAATGTCGGTGGCGACTATGTCGAAAAATAGTGCAAGGTGTGCAGTTCATGATGCCATGTTGTATTTTTTTATTTTACAAGCTTTTGTTTATTATACCAATAAAGTTTCCGTGTGTAAAAAAATGGCTAAACTTTCGGAACGTTCCTCCTATGTTAATAAATTGGTTGGGAATACTAATAGTCTCAAATTCAGAGGGGGAGGAAGCAGAGTTCTTTGGTAAATGATTATAAATTATTTTATTAAATATAAAAGAGGGGGGAGGGTTATGCTAAAACCATGTGGATGGCCAGATCAGCTTATTTTTAATTAACAAGTTTTTAGTTAAACGATGAGAGCAAGTATACAAATTGTAGAAAATAAACCTAAAATTTGTATCAATTTTTAAAGTTTAGTCGAGCAAATAGAACTTAATACGGAGATTGAGGATTCTTGAAATTAATTCTGTAAACAATCAAATAAAACAAATAATTTGTACAATTGTAAAATAGACTAGCCGCGGAATTGTCCAAAAGACGAAAAACGTAATAATAATACACATATCAACGAGAAATTCAAGGCCCAGGGCCGTGGTTACAGGGTGGTTCAGGTGGTGAAAGACACCAAAGCGCTCAAGCACGAGAGGTGAACTTGTAAAGTCCAAACCAGAAAATTATATTTAGTTATAATATCAAGAATTTTAAGAAAATATTATTTAAATTTATTTTCAATAAAATATTAATATAAGCCAGAGAGTCCTAATCGAAGAGAAACATTGCCTGGAATTTTGATGGGACAAATTGTTCCATTGTATATATTGGAAAAGGGCGGCGAACTCTATTATCCACAAACCCAGGTCCAAATTTGTTTGGGGGAAGGTATAGAGAAATTTAATAAAATAATTTAAAATTATTTACTAAAGAACCCCGCCCCCTTAACTTGTTGTTCAATTTTAACCAAAATCTAATCAGCTCTTAATCTCAATACACTGAAACTACATTTGAAATTTCGTTTTGATATTCACACTAGTTTTTGAGCTAGAGCGTACACAAAATTTGGTGTCGTACTAACTAACGTACCTAGTAACAATCGTAATAATAGACATTTTGAGAAAATCACTAATATCTCGTCAAATATAATATTTTCGATGTTCATTAGGGCTTTTTATAGAGTAAAACGCCATGGCTTTGGTCAATTTTTTTTTTAAACAAAATAGTTTCAGCCGTTTTTGAGATATTTCGAATAAACGAAGCAAAACAAAAACACTTTTTTCATGCACGATTACAATACTTGACCATATGGCCCTGTACATAACCCCTCAAAATGAAAGTCTGGAGCCGCCACTGCACTCAACTTCAACTCAATAAGTCAAGTCGTTCCAGAGATATAAATTATCTAGTAAAATAAACAACAAATTATATATATATATAAATTAAAAACTAGCTGCAAGGCCCGCCTTCGGCGGCCGTCTTGCTAGCTATGTACACAAAATTTGGTTGAGTTTGCTCCAACGGCAAGAATTTACATTTTTTCACCTCCCCCTTTTTTGGGTTGTTTTTTCTGGAATTTTTTTAAACTACATTATATTTCTAGCAAAAAATCTTATATGGATGATTTAATTGCCCAAACTCTACCAGTATGCCAAATTTCAGCATTCTAGGATCAGCGGAAGTACTTTAGGTTTTTGATATGTCAGTGAGTGAGTTAGTGTTAAAAATGGTACTTTTTAGAGCTTAATAACTCAAGAACTATAATAGATTTCTTCATGAAATTTTTTTTTTAGGTGTTCTAGTGGGCCTTATTAGGCATGCAAAATTTCAAGTGTGTAGGTCTAATAGTTTTTGAGTTATGGGGTGGTCGAAAATAGCACGAAATGGTCAGTGTAAATATATAGTACATCTCAGCAAAAAAATTGTGTAAAAAAAGGCCAAGTTCGATTAATAAAAACCGTAGTGAGATCTAATGTGCTGCCAAGTTCAATATCATCAGTCAAGAATATAGTAACTCCAATTAAAACGCATGTTTTTCATTTTACTTGTCCATCTATATTTATTGAATTCACATTTTTAGTTGAAATTATTTTCCTAAGATTTCGCTTTTACGCATTAAATTATTATTATTATTGTTTGATAGGGTCTCCACCTCTCCCTTTTAGCTCTTCCATCCTCTCTTATTATGATCTCTGATATGGTAACATAATTCGTGACATACATAACAATGAGTAAAAGCCAAGTTTTAGGAAAATAATTTCAACTAAAAATGTGAATTCAATAAATATAGATCGACAAATAAAATGAAAAATATGCGTTTTAATTGGAGTTACTATATTCTTGACTCATTTATTAAATTGATGATATTGAACTTGGCAGCACATTAGATCTCACTACTTTTTTTGACAAACTGTTTTTATTAATCGAACTTGGCTTTTTTTTCCACAAGTGTTTTTGTTGAGATTTCACTTCTTTTTGTAAGTTGGATGGGAATTTAACCTGCAAGTTTCACGCCTTTATTTTAAAGGCTGATGAAGATCTTTTTCGATTTCTCACTTTATTAGTTATTCAAGATATTACATTATGTCAAATTTTATCATTAGTGTCGTTGAATTTTCACTATTAGTTAATTTAGCTCATAAGTTTCACTCCTTCATTTTAGATGCTGAAAAAGGGAAAGTTTCAGTTTTTCGATTTCACCCTTTATTAATGCTCTAAAATCTACTAACATGCCAAATTTTAGCTTTTTATTGCATTTGAATTTTTACTTGATTAGAATTTATATTATAAACTCTCCTTCATTTAAGATGGTGAGGAAGGAAACGTTTCGTTTTTCGATTTTCTTCTTTATTAAGCCAACCTCTACCAGTATGTCAAATTTCATCATTCTAGAGTCATTGTATTTTCACTATATGTTAATTTAGCCTATAAATTACACCCCCTTAATTTTATGTTCTGAAGAAGGGAAAGTTTCGGTTATTCCAATATTGGATGTAGAGCAAATGGACTTGAATCAATGACAAATGTCTCTGATAGGGCGACCACCCTCCCGATATAACATACCAAAAGAATTATAAATGAGAAAGAAATCGATTTCATCTCTCTGGTGGTTCACAGTACCTTTTTAATATAATAAAATATCATTTTGATTAAGAATTTTTTTAGTTTAAAAGAAATTTTATGAAAAGATCCAATTTCTTCTCTGCTGGGAGCGAATCAACTAAAAATGCCGAAAGGTTTTATTTTTTCTCATTACATATCGAATTAAATCGTTTGAAATTATTAATAATTAATTGTTTTATACTCCTAATATATATTAATTTCATATTTAAAAAAAATTTCAACTGAGTTATTAGCGTTTTTTCAAATTGGACTTAAATAAACCACACTTTAAAATGCCAATTTCCTAATAATAATTATTTGATATAAAATATAAATGAAAATAACACATAGATATGAAATTTCAATAGATTTGAATAAATATCTAATAAGAAAAAAATAAAACTTGTCATTTCTAGTTGATTCGCTCCCGGAGAGAAGAAATTTAATCTTTTCATACAATTTCTCTTGAACTACAAAATTCTTAATCCAAATGCTATTTTCTAATATAATAGACATACTGTGAACCTTCAGACAGATGAAATTGATAAAATAAGATCGTTTTATTTCTCATTTATTTTTATTTTGTTCAGTTTTATCAAAAGGCTGGGTCGTAATCATTAGGGGTATTGTTATGGATTCAACAAGTACATTCAGTCCACAGTATATATCAATACGAAATATCTTTTAACATTATATTTTAATATATAGAAATGTACGATTATATAATATAATATATAAATAAATAAAATAATTTAAATACATATTATATACAAAAAGCCATGAGCTGGCAACCACAGACCCAAGACTCAGAAGGTAGAGCAAAGCTACTATATTATCGTATTATTAGTTTTAAATAAATGATTTTAGTATTAAATAATTCTAATTATTATTATGGAATCATCAAATTGCTAGTACCGCCTACAGTTTTAAAATAAATTAATCTTTTCTTATATTCTCAAATTCACTAAATACAATAATATAATATTTACTGGCCGTGATAAGAAAGGCTCGCTTCAGGAGCTCAAGACTCCGAAAATAAATATTATCTTATTAGTATTGAATAAATAATTTTATTATTGAATAATAAAAAGTAATAAGAGAAGTTTATTTAAAAAGATGGCAGAGCTACGAATTTAAAAATGGCAATCCTTACACGAAAGTGAAGTTTGCCATTTTTATCTGCAAATATTCTAAATTTTTCTTCTTTTCTGCCCAAGTTGTGTTTTCATTCCTGTTAGAACATCAATCGGCACAAGCGCCCAAGATATTCGAAGCAATCTTCCAAACACCCATATTTCACAGGCTTGTTTTTTTTTTTATTTAAAGAGAAGCAAGTCAACATAAAAGTTATATATTTTTTTTATTTTTAAAAATTTAATGCGAATCAGTTTTTTATGTTTATATCCCTATTTTTGATTAGCGATTTTCACTGGTTAATTAGTTATTATTTATTAATACTTCTGTAATTACTTTTATTTAACTTGCAAATCTATATAATATAAAATTAAGGTTTTGTCTATACATTGCTCAAAATCACGCCAAATTTTGGCTGCACACGTTTCAAGCAAAGTTATGAACGAAAAGACCCTCAATAAAATTTCTATACATAAATTTGTATACATAATCTGTGGGTCATTAGAAGGCTAGAAATGCAAAAACTGGGTGCAGATGATGGGTGCGGGGGTGTAATGGGGGGGTGAGGAGTGAGGCGGAGTAAGGAGGGGGTGCAGGGGGTGGTGCGGGGTGGGGTCCAGGGGGCTAGGCGGGGCTGTGGTGCGCAGGGTTGGAGGGCACGGGGTGGGGTCCGGGGGTGGGTGGAGTGGGGGTGGGGGTGAAGGGGGTTAGTTGGTTAGGGTGCGGAATGGAGTGGTTGGGGTGGTGGTGTGGGGGCGGGGGTTGGGCATGGTTCGAGGGCTGGGGGTGCTGGGTGGGTTTCGGGGGTGTGATGAGTGGGAGTGGGGGGTGAGGGTGGGGGTCCGAGGGCTGGGGGTCCAGGGGGCGTGCCCCCTGGCTAGCAAGAGGGCCGCCGAAGGCGGGCCTTGCAGTCAGTATCGAATAAAAATTTTCTGGTTCCTTTGTTTCTGAATTTTAATCACTTTTAATTATCCGATCGAGCTGAAACTTGAGGAAGCCTAGAGTACTAGAAATGCAAAAACTAAAGCAAATTTTGTACCAAACTTCTTAGGAAGTTCATTTCTAAAGATCGTTATTTTTGTTAAATAATGCCAGCAGTCAGTCGAGTAAGATATTATTGGCTCGACTATTGATAAGTAAATAATTTAACTTGAGTTGCTTGTTGCTTTTCAATTATCTTTTGAATTCTAGACGTTTAATATTCTTATTTCTTCTTACTTTACTATACAGGGTGTGGTTAAGTCTTGTAATCGTGCATGAAAAAAGTGTTATTTTGCTTCGTTTTTTCGAAATATCTCAAAAACGGGTGAAACTATTTTAATTAAAAAAATTGAGCAAAACCATTGCGTTTCGGTCTACAGAAAACCCTAATAAGTGAACATTGAAAAAATTATATTTTTCGACATATGTTAATATGTTTTGTCAAAATGTCTGTTAGAACATAGTTAGTGCGTTAGCAAATTTTTGTAGACGCTCTAGGTCAAAAACTATAATGAATATTCAAACGAAATTTCACAATTATCTACTTTTAGTGCATTGAGATTTAAGGGCTGATTAGATTTTGTTTGAAATCGAACCCAAAATTAAGGGGGAGGAGGGGATAAAAAATTAAAATTATAAGATTTTCAAACTAAAAAAAAACAAGAAAAATGAAATATACTATAAGATGAACCGAGGGGTGAACCGCAACCTAATATCGTGTACACCTTTTTCCACTTTCATTTCCAAATAGAAGACAATAGAATACAATAGATTATCTAATTAATTCCAAAGTAATTCCAAATAATTCCAAAGACGGTGTACACCTAATTCCAATTGCGGTTCACCCCTCGAGATGAACTTATAACGAAATTTTTTTTATTTTTTTCTGGGGCCAAAATTGGAAGGGGGGGCGGGGTAAAAATGAAAATATGGGCCCTTGGACGAAACTCAACCAAATTTTGTATACATAAATCAGTGGCGGTTAGTTTTTGCACTTATAGACTTGGGGGCCCACTGATTATGTACTTTATCTACAATATTATCTTGAGCTTGGTCCAAGGGTCTAGATTTTCATTTTTTAAACCTCCTTCCCTAAATGAATATAAATGATTTTATTAAATATTAAATATAAGAGAGGGTATGGTAAAGTCATGTGGATGACCACATCAGTTTATTTTACATCCGATTTTCCTAATTACAAATTACATTGTGGGGGAGATGTGGGGGTGCAGTGGTGGAGGGTTACGGGGAGTGGGGAGGGAAGTGGTTTCCGGGGGGGGGTGGAGTGGTGTAGGAGGGGGGGGGTGATTAATATATAGCTTTTAACTGAAGCAAAAAGTTACCGAGCATCGCTCGGTGGCCAGGTACTAGATTCCAATATGTGTATGTTGTATTTACTTGTCTAGATATATTCATTATATATCTCGTATCTCCATATTAAATTATTTATTTAGACATTCAGCAGTTGAATTCTTTGTTCATCTACTATTATAATATTTTATTGTTAAATATATTCACCATACAAAAATAACAGGTCGTCAATGACCTCGTTCTTTTATCAGTCCTAGGTATACTTAATTATCAGAAAATTTGTTCTAATCTCAAATAGAAAATTACTATAAATTATAATTTGTAAAAATTATTTCTTTACATTTACTCTATATTTAAGGATGTGGATATTTATACATACTACAGGGAGGGGGGGGGGTTAAGACGCAGAGTATGTCATTGAAATATCTGGAGGGGGTGGGGGTTATAAAATTGTTACATTATATTATGCTAAAAATAAAAACGGTCAAGTTTTATAGCTTCAACAAAAGGTAATAAAAAGCTCTTCTAATTCTTTAGATGTGAATAAAATAGGGGTGGGGTGGGGGTACTTTTCTTGAAACTCGGGGTGGAAACAACCCCAGCTGTATGTATATTATAAGGAGAGTTGACAAATGTTATTTAGAATGCAAACATTTCTAGCTAACTAGTTTGATTTATTAAAGTTCAATTATAAATTATTAAATAAAGCAATATTTCTGGTATAACTACATTTTAGGTAGTTTGTAAACTTTGATATTTAGTTCATATAATTTGTTTCAAAGTCCAAAATGTTCTTTTCATCCTAATTTCGAAAATAATCTACCCACATATCTTTGGAATTATCCAAATTCTAATATAATAATAAAACTTGAGAAAGATACGAGGTAGGTTTCACAAAAAAGAAATAAAACAAAATTGAGTTTTGAATTCGATATATTTCGGGGGTTAGCTGGTAGTGGTGGTAGATAGATGGAATCACTCCTGCTATACAACAACAACAATTTAGGCTCCCAATTAATTAACAATAAAATAGACAAAATTGATAAATTAGACAAATCAGGAGTGTATAAACTAACTTGTCAAGATTGTGATGCTTTTTATATAGGGCAGACAGGCCGCTCATTCAAAATACGTTACTCCGAGCATGTAAGAGCTCTTAATCATCTCAATAAATCCTATAACATTAATTTAGATTCGACCTCAGCCTTCGCAATTCACTTACATGAATCCAACCATTCAACCTCTAATAATAACCCTATCCCCATTCATTTCGAAAGAAAAGGCCTTAAATTGGATCTCTTGGAATCCACCGAAATAAAAATAGCCCTCTCTAATAATTCAAATATTTAAAATAATCAATTGGAAGTGTATAAAAATACAATAATTGATTATATGTTATAATAAATTAACTAAACATTCCTTCCATTGTTCGCACATTGAATATACTAGGGTAATTGTACTCTCTCATGTACCTTTCAAGTTGCACCTTTTCAGGTACTTGTCCATTCGTTATTATAATAGCACGTATAGCTTCCTTTTAGCCAGTTCAAATCTTAATAGAAAATATTAATTCTTAGAACAACTTCTCCTCTTCCCCTACTTTCCCCTCACCACATACATTTAAAAAATTTTTTTTTTAAATTGTTACTTGTAAAATTATTTTTCCAATATATAATCAGTTTTCTTAGACTCCTGATGATGGGCTAACCCCCGAAATATATCGAATTCAAAACTCAATTTTGTTTTATTTCTTTTTTGTGAAACCTACCTCGTATCTTACTCAAGTTTTATTATTATATAAATTTTTTTATTCCACAAGACAAAAGATTGTTCAATGGGGGACATTTTTGATGTGGGACAAGAAACCCAATGTGGGGCAGTCCCACTTAATGTGGGACGTCTGATCACTTTATTCTTGTCCAAATAAATGTATTACAGTGAAACCCCTCAAATCCGAACTCGGTAATCCGAACGCAAAAAAGAGAAACTTATTTATTTAGTCATAAAACAATTATGTATATATTATACATTATAACCTTATTTTGCATAATTAGTTGAAAAATTAACAAAGAAGTACAGTTAGCAACCCTAATAAAGTGTAAATCTGTCTACATACTTATGTCATCCAGGATTGAAAAACTGAAAAAGTTGGTTATTGAAATTCTTTAACTTAATCACTTTTAAAAAACAATGAAATAATAATAGAAACACACACAATATCACTTAATCTTTCACTTGATATCAGTTATCTTCAATTGTCAAAGCTGTTTTCAGTTAATCCGAACAGATTGAAATCCGAACAGGCTACAGTCCCAATTAGGTCGGATTCAAGAGGTTTCACTGTAATAATAAATATGCAATTTTTTAAAAATATTTTGGTGATAAAAATATCTCTAATCAACACGTCGTCGGTTTTTATCAAAACTTTACCACAATTACAAATTTAAAAATGATTGAAATAATAAAAAGACATTATAAATATGGACATGCGTAGGAAGTGTTCACTCGATGACGACATTATTGTAATAATAATATGTAAATTTCTACTTTTGGAAAATAAATAAATTTTGTTCAAAAAAAATCTCTCTAAAATGAGTCGCTTAATCTGTTAATCTTTTTAACCAACTTTGAAAAAAAGAATGAGGTTATCAATTCAATTTTTTTTTTGTGTTTGAAGATTTATTTCACTTTACCATGTGGACCGATTTGGATGATTTTTTTGCATTGGGTTCAGTCCCATACCAGATTGGTCCCATTTTTTTACTTTACCATATATGGGTATGGTCAAGTATTGTAATCGTGCATGAAAAAAGTTTTTTTCCATATTTTTTTCAAAATATCTCAAAAACGGCTGAAACTATTTTGATTAAAAAAATTGAGCGATACCATCGCATTTCGGTCTACAAAAATGCCCTAATAAGTGAACATCGAAAAAATTATATTTTTCGAGATAATAATTGTTTTGTCAAAATGTCTGTTAGTCTGTCTGGTTGTCTGTGCGTTACCAAATTTATGTGGACGAGCTAGCTCAAAAACTAGTGTGAATATCGAAACTAAATTTCACACATAGTTTTGGTCCATTGAGATTAAAAGATGATTAGATTTTGGTGCATATCGACCCAAAATTAAGGGAGGTGGGGGGGGGGGGGGGGGTAAAAATAAAAAATCTAGGCCATTTGAGCAGACTCAACCAAATTTTGTATACATAATCAGTGGGACCCCAGAAGTATAAAATGCAAAAACTAACCGCCCAAAATGGAGAGGGGAGGGGGGTGTATGCTCAAAAAATGAAAATCTAGTCCCTTCTACCAAACTCAATCAAATTTTCTATACATAATCAGTGGGCCCACAGTAATCTAAAAATGGAAAAACTAACCGACTCCCCTACAATATTAAATATAAGTGAGGCGCCAGGTTGTATGGTAAAGTCAAGTGGATCAGAACACGTCAGCTTATTTTTTTGGTATTGGACCTTTTTACTTTATTTGTTATGTATGTTCACGCATAACTTCTTTGTTTATGGACCAATTTCGATGATTCGTTTTTTATTGGAAAGGAGACACCTTAAGGGTGGTCACATATTAATTTGGTCAAGTTCTGATGATGTTTGTTTGTCAATTTCTCTTTACCATGTGGACCGATTTCGATGATTTTTGCCTTGGGTTCAGTATAGTCGCCGGTTGGTCCCGTTTAAATTTGGTATTAATTTGGTCAAGTTCTGATGATATGATCGATGACAAAATAACGGAAATCTCCAATTCTTATGAGCAAATAATCGAAATTATAATAAATAAATTCTTTTATAAAAAAAAACAATCTTAAAACGTTCATTTATAACCCGCTAACGTTTCGAGATAATTTCTCTATTTATTAATTGAATTTTATTATCAATTTCTGGGGGGAGAAGGATGGAGAGGAAGGATACCAATCGATTTGATTGGGGAATAATGGAATTTAAATAATTATCGGAAAAGAGGTTTTTTATCTAATTAGATTTTTCCTCTTATTAAAAACACGGACTAAATATGATCAAGGACACTCGATGGTGGAGAAGAAATCTCCGAAATCGAAGCTAAAATACAAGGTATACATTAATTAATGTAAAATAATTGGTTTAATAAAATTTATAAATAAAAATAATAAAAATAAATAATATCAATTTCTGGGTGGATGGGAGGATGGAGATTGGAGGAGTGAAAACCAATCGACTTGATTGGGGAATAATGGAATTGAAATAATTATCGGAAAAAGAGGTTTTTTTATCTAATTAGATTTTTCCTCTTATTAAAAATAAGGACTAAAGATGAATAAGGACACTCGATGGTGGAGAAGTAATCTCCGGAATCAAAGCAAAAATACAATGTATACATTAATTAATGTAAAATAATTGGTTTAATAAATTATCAATTTCTAATTTCTTCGCTTGAATCTTTCTCTTACGAGATGCATGCAAGGTATTATCATAAGTCACTTTTCTTAACATCACTAAAAAGAGAAAAATAAAAATAATTTTTAGAAAAAAATCCGACTTCAAAAAAATTAAATGCAACAACTAAAATAATACGAATTCAAAATTGAAATAAAATGCACTAAAAAGTATAAAATAATTATCTAATTTAGTTACAACTAAACGATGAAATTGTTACATGAAATCTCTTTTTGAAGTCGGTGCCAAACAAACTATATAAGCGAGCTTACGCGATCTTGTCTTCATTACACGACAAACCTAATAGCTGAGGGGTGATCCGCGATTGGAAGTAGGTGTACACCTCTTTGGAAGTATTTTGAAAACACTTGGAAATATTTGGAAGTACTTGAGAATATTTTAAAGTACTTGGGAATATTTGGAAGTACTTGGAAAAATTTGAAAGTGCTTGGAAATATTTGGAAGTTCTTGGAAATATTTGGAAGTATAAGTGGAAGTAGGTGTACAGCATATTAGGTCGCGGTTCACCCCTCGGTACTAACTAAAATCCGTCGAGTGCGATTCATAAAATGTATATGTTTGGCACCGACTTCAAAAAGTGATTTCATGTAACAATTTCATTGTTTAGTTGTAACTAAAAAGATAATTATTTTATAATACCTTTTAGTGCATTTTATTTGATTTTAAAGTTCTTATTATTTTAGTTGTTGCATTTATTGTTTGTTCTGTTATCGTTTGGTTGATTAATCTTGAAAATGTCAAATTTCAATTTGCAGATTTGTATCTCGGTACTTTTTATCTCTTATGGTATATGCGAGGATGCAGAAACAGGTGGGGGCGGAGCCCGGAGTCAGTGTCTCATGGTGGGGGCTGAAGGAAGAGGGGGTGAGCTCTATTTAAGCGGGGCGCTGGACCGCGCGCCACTTGTCACACTTGTCCCACGCACACGCGTGTACGCGAGACACGCTCCAGACAGGTAACTAACTGATTTGGAGGAGAAAGCCTGCAGCAGAAGGTAGCCAGCAGTCCACGACATCGGCTGCATGGCGCTACAAGTTGACACGCCGCCGGACCCCCACCAACCCCCCATCGACAGGTAAGCGAGACCATATACATAAAAAATAAATAAATAACAAAATTATATTAAAAAAAAAAATTAAAAAACACGCTTCTAATAAGTACAAAATAATGTAATACTAAATCAAAAAGCGTGGGGCGCAGAAACAGTATTTTAAATTAATTTCGACAAAGTGCTCCACGCTTTTTGATTAAGTATATCATTATTTTATACTTTTTGAAGTGTATTTTTTAGTTTTTTTTAAATATTATTTATTTTTTTACTATTTAACCGACTTCAAAAAAGGAAGAGGTTATCAATTCGACTGAATTTTTTTTGTGTCTATATTATTCGATTTCTTCCCCAATTGTGTACCGATTACGAAGATTTTTTTTGCATTGGGTTCAGTCTAGTTCCCGATTGGTCCCGTTTTTTTTCCTTTCGATTGGACCTTTTTTGTTATGTATGTTCAAGCATTACTTCTTTGTTCATTGACCGATTTTGATGATTCTTTTTTATTGGAAAAAGGATACCTTAGGAGTGGTCCCTTATTAATTTGGTCAAGTTTTGATAATATGATCAATGACAAAATAACGGAAATCTCCCATTCTTATGAGCAACTAATCGAAATTATAATAAATAAAATCTTGTATAAAAAAAAACAATCTTAAAACGTTCATTTAAAACCCGCTAACGTTTCGAGAGAATTTCTATATTTATGAATTGAATTTTTTTATCATTTTCTGATTCAATCGCCCGACGCTTTCTCTTACGAGATGCATACAAAATATTATCTTAAGTCACTATTAATAACATCACTAAAAAGAAAAAATAAAAATAATTTTTATAAAAAAAAAATAAAACCGACTTCAAAAAAATTAAATGCAACAAATAAAATAATAATAACTCAAAAATCAAATATAATTGATTTAAAACTACACGACGAAATCTTCACATGAAATCATTTTATGAAGTCGGTGCTAAACAAACTATATAAGCGAGCTTACCTGCCAAACGTACTAAGTAAGATCCGTCGAGTTCGATTCATAAAATGTATGTATGGCACCGACTTCAAAAAGTGATTTCATGTAAAAATTTCGTCTTGTAATTGTAACTAAATTACATAATTATTTTATACCTTTTAGTGTATTTTATTTGATTTTTGAGTTATTATTATTTTATTTGTTGCATTTAATTTTTTTGAAGTCCCTTTTATTTTTTTATAAAAATTATTTTTATATACATAATTTAATTTAAATTGAGTAGGTAAACAATTATTTTTATAGAGAAATGTTTGTGGAATTTAACAGAATAAAAGTCACATTGATACATACATACATACATACAGGTGAAGCTAATATCAAGCGTGTAAAAATTACTCGCTTCTTTACAGCGGATGGACAAAATTTTTGCTAGTACAAGTTGCATGTTTAAACTGACCATTTTTATTTCAATTACTCATCAAATCGCTGATTTTATTATAAATAAAAATCGATGAGATATATAGTATACCAAAAATACCGCACTTTTAATTAATAGATTTTTTTATTTAATTTTATTTCAAAAGAAAAGTTCATTGACTTGAAAATAAGTTTATTTATTTACTATTATATTAAAATACTTTTTTAATTTTAATAATATATAGTATATGTGATGGTGTCAAGGCCCCTTATCTTCACCTCGTCAAAATAGAGCTAATGGCATCTCCTATTTCTAGAGAAACAACTGAACAAAACGCTTTTTGTCCCCCTCCCCAAAAATTCCAAAAATTGACTCAGTTATGAATTTTGAAATATTTTGAAGTAAAAAACATAGTTTTGAGTTATAGAGCCTTTTAAATTTTTATACTGACAAAAATAGGGCATTTCTTCCATTTTTTTACCCTCGCTATTATTTATTCTATTCCGAATGAAAATTTGCTGCTGAATTCAAATATGTATTCAAAAATTATACTCACATTTTTGCCATTCTTGAAAAAACTGGTAGGTGAAGTTTAGGGCCCTCTTCCCTGTCACCATCACATAAACAGAAAGTTATGAATAGCGATATATTTCTTGTCATTGTCTGTTTGTATCTGTTCTGTCAATTTTAAAAATCTCGTTTATAACTTATAAATGGAGCAGTAGATTTTTAATTTGTCCCGAATTATATTGAGCTCACGAATATAATAAAAGACTCGACCCGAAAAATATAAGCAAACAGATTAAATTAAGTTATTCTGCCACAAGCTTCTAGAATTCATTTAAAGAACTAGAAGATACATGTGCAGCGCACTTGTAATTCTGCAATTCAATTTCCTAGCAGATTTGTTCCGAAATATTATCTCAAAACCATCTTAAATATCAATTCCAAAAGGGTTGACAAAAATATTGTTTGTTGATTTCAAACTTTCATAAATATCGACTTCATAATTTCAGGAGGATCTTTAAATTTTTAAATTATTATCCGTTATTTCGAATATTTCAATAAAAAAACTTTTTTTTTGTTTTGAAAAGTAGGTATAATGGTTCTCGAAATGAAATAAAATTGTTGCATAAGTTTCAAGGGGCAATAGAATGAATGATTTTTTTGAAAAGGGTGCGTATAGAAGGTTTGAAGTCTTTGCCTGGTAGATATATTTTCCAGTTCAAGCACGTCAAAGACAAGCTCAGACGAGTTTTAGTCGAATAAAACTATTAAAATACTAATAATACTAAAAAGGACTAAATAAAGATGATTAGAGAATCTTTAGACTAATCTATTTCTAAGAACTCTTAATATATAAGATAGGAAATAACTAAGAGGGACTAGACAAGTCATACCTTGCTTATAGCAATAGAATTAGGAGGAATTTAAGATTTTCTTATATGACAGGCTGATTCATTGTGGAAGATGATCGATTTCCATCTCACACAAAGGCAGTATCCATTTGGGGCGAAGGTCCCAAAATATATTTTTAATGTTAAATTTGAAAAATAACAAAAATGATCCCGTATTCGATGAAATTTGCAAAAAAAAAGCAAAAATTAAAAAAATGAAGCATACTTTTTTGAACAGCATCCCCTATTTGAAAAGTAACCAATCGCCATTGATAAATATTCAATTTGCAAAATTTTTAATTATGATTTTCTTATATTGAACAGCATCCCCTATTTGAAAAGTAACCAATCGCCATTGATAAATATTCAATTTGCAAAATTTTTAATTATGATTTTCTTATATTTAAAGTATATTTTAGCCAAAAGTTTTATCTTTTAACCTTTTTACTTAATCTTACGTGAAAATAGTTTAAGAAAATGTATAGTAATTATTCAGAAATAAATTAAAAACTTCTGCTTTTCTATTTGTTATATACTTACTTATAAATAAAATTATATAAAACCATTATTTATTTTTCAATATTCATAAATATAACATTTTTTAGCAGTTTGATATTTGTTTTTCTACTTTAAATTAGAAAACCAAATGAAAAAATTTGACTACCTAAAAAATTATCATATTTTAATTTCTATCACTCTCGTGATATTTATTTATTTATTTTACAAATGCAACTTAAATTGATATTGAATTATTTAAAATTTTACATAAATCAACATTTTTATTTATTTATTTACATAATGCATGGCATATCAACAACTAAGGTCATTAGTGCCACCGAGTTCCTGACTTCTTTTTTCTCTCTTCAATTCCGTCTTCATTATCTTCAGTCTTCTATACATTAAGAAATGAAGAAAAACAGAGAAACAAAATAAAAACTCAATATTGCAAACACAGAAACACAAAAAACAAAACCTCCGACAAATCATATTCCATGTACAAAACTCACAAGAAATATCTACAAAGCAAAAATACATATAGGTAATAAGAAATTCAACCAAAACAGATAATAATAAAAATATGTCGAAAAACTATAATATATTAAATTTGCGAGAAAAACATTGTTATTTTTAAAAATTGTTAAATTCTTTGGGATCTACCAAAATATTCTTCAAATTTACCTGAATTTTAAATCTATATCTCAGGATATTGTATAAAGGACACTCTATCAAAAGATGGTGTACATTCATTCTCTTATTACAAAAACGCAGTGGGGCGGGGATTGTTTGTTGAAAAGATATTGATGAGAGAAGATACAATGACCTATCTTTAGTAATTTAATAATAATAATTTGTTGTTTTCTTGGTAAAGCCATCAGACTATGTTTAGTTATTGTAGGTAACGTTTTCTTTAGATGATTATTTTTAATTTTGAGCCAGTCCTCTTTCCACTTATTAAATATACATCCTTTTATGTAATTTTTTAAGTCAAAATAATTAATAGCTATGAAGTCTAGATTTCGTTTCAAAGCACCCTTTTTTGCAAAGCTATCTACTATTTCATTCCCCAAAATATTTTTATGAAATGGAATCTAGCAGAAAATGATCTCCATATTTGAATCTTGTAATTTCTTTATTAGAATTAAAATTTTTTGAACAATTGGATGTTGGGTAAAAATATTTTCTAAAGATTTAAGTACACACATGGAATCAGAACAAATTAAAATTATTTTAATTTATAGTATTGATACCTACTGATATTTCCAAGCTGGTTTAAAAACGAGAAGGAAAATATTGAGTCATTATAATTGAAATTTCATTTTTACTCAACTTTATATTTAATAATTGAATGTAATGGAAGGCAGCCCAGGGGTAGTGAGGAAAGAAAAAATTAACACATATAGAATAAGGTGTAATTTATTGGAATCCTTCCTCCTTTCCTTTCTAACCGACGTTTCGGAGGATTCTTCCCTCCTTCTTCAGGGTTTCAAGGGATCAATGAATTTTTACATAATATTTATATATAATAAATCCATAAAATATATATCATAGATACCGACTGATCGCTTTCTAATTAATCGTTATGGGCATGTTTCATATTCGATGTTACAAAGTATATTTCTTGCCACCGGTCATTTTACCTTTGCTTATTTTGTATATCAAGCTTAAATAAGCATTGTTATTATTCAAAATTGTGAAGGAAAAAATTAGTTTTAGGTTTATGAATGGAAGTTATAGAGTTTATAAACTTTAGCTCGCAAATGAAATAAAATTCAACAAAATTCAAAATTATTTATTCTTAAATCTTATAATAGTGTAGAACCAAAGGTGTATGTCCATTTTTTCCGAGATTATATTATTACTTTACTAAATCTTACACGTTGAGTTGAATAAAATTTATTTTTCTTACTTGAACATATAACATTAGTTTCAATCTAGATTCAAATTCAGCTATGTTTATATTCATTCCCGTTGTCCGTAGCTTAGAGAGATATATATTAGAAACAAAAAAAAATCCAATTTCCCATAAATTGATTCAAGCAAACTTGGGCACATATGGCTGTACCCTCCCCATATTTAACTTGATGCTTCGAGCGGCTATGCTTTCCTTAAATCTAAACATTTGAAAATGAAAAAATGTACTGGCTATTTTCAGAGATCGTCGCCTCACTTTTGATTGAGTCGCCAGTTGTAAATAAAATTGTCTTAGATTCTCAAATTAACGAGTGAGAACTTCCTTTTGTTGAGATATTAAATGTGTCTCTCTTAAAAGATATTGACATGAAACAGTTTTAATTAAGTAGAGTACTTGAAACTGATTTTTCTGGGGGGAGGGGGGGTGATGGGTTAGTGGAGGACCGGGATTTTGTCTTACCCAATTTTTATTCCACCATTCCTTGAACTTGGTAAATCGTCATTCGGATACAGCGATGCTGGGGCAGAGACACTAACGGCGACTCCTCCAAGCATTGGTGTTAATGCTGCATAAAGGATTTATTTATTTATTTTGCTATTTTATTTACTTCTAAATATTTTTTTATAATCTCAAAATTATTTGGTCAGAGAATCTTTAAAACATTTTCCTCAAATCGCATTATTCATTCTTATATTTTACTGAAAACCCTGACATCTCAATCTTAATAAAACTCTAAGATCAACACTTATTTTTTGAAAGAGGGAACATCAAATCGTCACCCTTATGTCAAAACCATGAATGAGCAAGAAACTTATTTTGAGTTATTTTTGAAAATTTTCTATTTAACAGTATTTATCTACGTTCGTGAATAATATCATCAAATCACTACAAAAAAATCTCAAGTGTGAGGTTAATTTAATTATTCTACCACAGATTCGTTTCTCTAGCATAGAAAGTTTGTCGTTTGGATTGAAAAATGAAATTAATAAAAATCAGTCTTTTCAGATAGGTGTTACATATTTAGTATTGATGACTTATTTATCATTCAAATAGATAATCATCATTAATCAAACAAATTCTTTGTCCAAAATTAATTTTGATTAATTAATTAATTAATTTTTTATTAAGTTTGAAATTTATTTAATTTTTCATTTTCTACGTCGAAATAAAGTTAAAAATATGATATATTTATAGAAACATGACTTTTAATAAATCTAAAAACCTCCAAAACTTTACTTAAAAAAAAAGTAAAAACGCATTTATATTCTCAAGAATAATAAATTTGGTTATTTTAATATATATTTTATTCCTTCCGCGGAAACATTTGGCGTCGGAGCGGGCTCGGTCAGGGCCGAGGCCATCACACTCTCGTGGAAGGGAGTGTGGTGGCATAAAGCGGTGGAGTCCCTCATCGCCCTGGGTATATCCCAAAAAACAATAAACAATTTGACATATAGGGCGATGAGGGGATCTCTCCTTAATTGTTACACTTGGAGCAGAAAAACATATAGAGGGGATGGCGTATGATTATTTTTTCTAAATACAAAAAAAAAAAAAAAAAGAAATTTGAAATATGAGTCAGGATTAATCCTGGCTCTCTCAGCCACCCGGTCTGAATCTGAATTAATTTGTTCTGAAGCTGAAAGTGTGAAAGGTTTGTAAATAAATTTGTGTAATGGTCTTTTGTCTTTGTAAGAGGCGGCCCGCTCCTCGAGGGCCAATAAACAAAATATAAACTTGCTTAGTTAATAGAAACATTCGTACTATATTTAGTTATAAATGGTAGTAAATATAATTAAAATAAAATAAAAAATAACAACAAAAATATATAATGTAAGTATATTAAACATACTTATGTAATAATAATCAGTTAAAGTAAAATAAAATATATATTTTATTTTACTTTAACTGATTTTTAATTATTTTTAGATAAATATAGATAATTAGCATATATATAAGGTAAGAAACAATATTACTGATCCATATACTTGCAAGTGACAAGGATATTTTTGGAGGCCTAAAATTGTAGCTAAGAGTAACTGGTTAGAATTGTTGGGTGCCAAGTAAGATGTCATATTCTCGGAATATCTGCTTTTGCGAGTATAATTTCCCCGAGAACCACATTAGCTTCTGATAGTGTCTGTAATAGCGGAAGATGATTTATGCTGCATGATTTTATGACCTAATATATTATTGTTGTTGTACAAGAATCGACAAGGGAAGGAACTTAAGAGAATGTACAAATGGAAATTATTATAAAAGTTCAAATTGAAATCATGTTAATTTATTTTAAATTTACAATGATAATTTTACAAGAATTGTACAAGAATTGACAAGGGAAGGAACTTAAGAGAATGTACAAATGGAAATTATTATAAAAGTTCAAATTGAAATCATGTTAATTTATTTTAAATTTACAATGATAATTTTACAAGAATTGTACAAGAATTGACAAGGGAAGGAACTTAAGAGAATGTACAAATGGAAATTATTATAAAAGTTCAAATTGAAATCATGTTAATTTATTTTAAATTTACAATGATAATTTTACAAGAATTGTACAAGAATTGACAAGGGAAGGAACTTAAGAGAATGTACAAATGGAAATTATTATAAAAGTTCAAATTGAAATCATGTTAATTTATTTTAAATTTACAATGATAATTTTACAAGAATTGTACAAGAATTGACAAGGGAAGGAACTTAAGAGAATGTACAAATGGAAATTATTATAAAAGTTCAAATTGAAATCATGTTAATTTATTAATTTATTTTAAATTTACAATGATAATTTTCCATTTAACTTTTATGGTACCATTAAATGTGATTTAGTGATGTGAGTTAGCTATGAATTATTTATTATTATTATAGGAAGTAAATTAAGTAAGTATAAAGTTAGATGAGGCTGATTCAGGTTGAAATTGATCAAAATAATAGAGTGGACAAGAAGTTGGTGAACTCGCAGATTGAATTAGGCTCAAATATTAATCTGAAGTCGAGTGATTATGATAATATCACTTTCACTAGTTTACGCACACTCTCAGTTACATTTTTAGGTATTATCATTAAATTATTTCACATGGTCAAAACACCTTTAATTTTACCTAATTTAACTATTTAGAATAATACGGGTCATCTAGTTGAAGATAGGTATACATACAGCGATAATAAGTCTCATTTTTTTGAGTAAATCCAAAAATTTCAATAATTTCCTAAAATGAAAAACTATGAAAAATTAAATAAATCCACTTCTCCATTCTGGTCTGGAAAATATGTAATTGTGAAACATTCGGGTGGTATTTTAAAGATACAATTTTGGGTTTTAGTACCAAAGAAAAATAATTTTTCCGAGGAACAAAGAAAAAAGAAAATGAATGTAATTCAATTAGAAAAAAAAAATATTAAAGGCGAAAAAATCGGCAAACTAAAAAAAAATACGTGAAAAAAAATTATTAAAAAATTAAAAAAAAAAAAATTGTCCATCGAAGGAATTATATTGCTTCAGGAGTCAGAAAACCAATATTTCAAAAATTACTTGTAACTAATTCCTCCAGAGTTTTTAAAAAACCATTTTTTTAGATTTTGACCAGGGAACTGGTCAAAAGTGGTTAAAACCATCCAAAATTGGCTTTAACCACAATTTTTTTTCAGTATTTTACTCTATATTTTTATATTTTATATATTCCGCTCATTTTATACTTTTATTCAGTCATAGAATATATAATAATAATAGTTATGTGTGTATAAAAAGGGAAGAAAGTGACAGTTTTATTTCATCGAGTGTAGTTATATACCATAAATAATAAACCCAAGGGAATTTTCTTAACACTCAAAATATGAAACTAAATAAATTTATTTTTGACAGCTAAATTAAATTTTATAAATTATCAAGAAGGTATCCATGGTAATGAATAAATAACTAGTACAAGAAACTCATATGAGGAAAGAAAAGACCTACTTTCGCTTATTATTTTGCGCTAATCGAGTACTTTTTGTTTAGGTGTTTGGAAAAAGCATATTTCGTTTATTCTCTGAAACCTTAATTCAAGTTAAAACGTGTCTCTGACGTTCTACACAGAACATACGTAAGTTTACGCATTCAGCAAACATGTTAATACTTGCGATTTCGTTCATAATATAAAAGCAAGATTTGAAGTAAGGGTCAGGGATGTTAGATGTACAAATTTCTTGGTACAATTATCATTTTTTAAGGTCTTGTACCATGTACTCACTAAAAATTGTGCTGGTACGCAATAGTACCAACATCGATCATGCATTAAAATTTATTTTTTCTATCTTTAAGAATTTATCAATACTTGCAATAACTATAATGATTCGAAAGTTGCAACTCAAAATTTTTCATGATTTTGTTACGTAGATTTAATTGTTTCACCATAATTTTAATATACCATAAAGAAAGAAAGATATTTCAGCATCTTAATTTTTAACCAATTGATTTTTTTTTGTAACCTTATAAAAATATTTTAATAATTATGTGAATATTTTTTATAGAAAATATGAATCAAATTATGTGAATATTTTTTATAGAAAATATGAATCAAATTATGTTATTCAAATGGTCACTCAATAAAAATCACTGGTCAAAATAGGATAAAGTCCAAGAGGGTTTAACCCAGTGGTTGTAACCGAACCACCCTGAATTCCTCCCTCCTCCCTGGATGTGTGTATGAATAGTTGACTATCTCTCAGGGGCTAATACCAGAAAGAAACAAATAATAGGGCACAGGGTGTTTTTTAAAGTGGAATTTGAATTTCCCAATCATGTTCACTCCAGTTTCGTATTCAAATGCCTTCCTAAGTCACCACAATTAAAAATTGCTAAGATTTAAATCAAAAGATCACGGACCATGAAACAGGTCCATTATAACCGATCAACATAATTTCAAGTGAAGGGTTTTCAGAATTAATCGCATACTTCAGTGTACTCGGGTATTGTTCTGTAAAAATTCCATGTTTTGGTTGTACATTTTTAACAACACATGCAAATTATTTTGTAGAAATGCAAGTATTTTAAACCAGCCATTCTCCAAGTAAAATAAAATATCCAATCAGATATGGTTAACAATATTTGTTTAAATCATTTGTCAATTTTCTAATGTTTGAATGAAGAGATAAAAATAATATAATACTTTAAATTAAATTTATGTTTTAATTCTAGTTATGTTTTGCCATTTGTTTTAATTATTAGTTGATCTATAAGTTAATTGTGCAATCGAGAAATGTTCACGGTCGTTTGTAATTTTGCTGAATCATGGATAGGCCGAGCTAGGATGTGTGTACCAGTTAGAGTAAAACTTGCAACACTTACTCTAATCCAAGATGATAAATTTATCTTTGGTTAAGGTGATATTTTATTAAACGATTTACTATTTATTATTACCTATTATTTTAGCCCATACTAAACTCGTTGAAAGAAAAACCAAACTTTTAAAAACACTCCAAATAATACATCCTATATTGTTTAGTATTATTGGCTTTGATTATGACTGTTTACATAATTGGAACCATCCGTCCAAATTAGCTCTTCAATTTTTATTATCCCCGTGGGTTTACCGCCTCTTTCTGTTTTTTATAAGAACTTAGATTAGTCCTAATATGTAATGTATTATAATCGATCAAAATAGAAATATAATAAGAAGTGCCTATAATATAAAATATGGTAAAAGAGATTTATTTGTATTCATAATTCAAGGAAATATACTTATAAGGTCAGGTGGGGTAACTGGGCCAGCTTCTTTTGTTTTCCCAAGGATAGTACTCCATATTTTTGGCTATAACTAAGCTTCCTCACAATTTATAGATCTCGTGACTATATTAATTGAAAGATGAAATTTTCTTCAAATAATCATGATACTTTCAACTTTTGATTATTCAAAATTTTGGAATTATCTTAAGTTGAATGTAAAGTTTTGCTGTTGGCCCAGTTAAACGCGTTGTGGGGTAATTGGACCAGCCCAGCCTATTTGCTGTTTTTTTAATTTTTAACATCTTTTGAGCAGTTGGACATGTTCCCCTATCCCTCAAGGCCCTGGCCGTAGGTAGAATTAGTCTCATTTGTATATGGATTAAAAATAATCAAAGATGTAAGCGATTCGGGGTAATTGGGCCCTGACTAGGCTGGCCCAGTTGCACCAAGACCTCTATTTTTTTTATTCTATTGAATTTTTTAAGGTAGATAAGTTTAAACGCCAAGTATAATTTTTAAAATCGATTTTTATTACAGAAAATTCAAAAAAAAAGTATCATAAATCAAACAACTAAACAAAATAATTTCATTTTACCCATTGAAATAAAGTTAAATAAGTTCCTTATGCTTAAGAAAGCCTTAATTAAGTACTTACTCAAGTCTCAATATTTGCAAGGAACTGGGTAAGGCAACTAGGTAAGAAGTAAGCACATAACTAGGTAAATAAGTAAATAAGTAATTAACTTAACTAAGTACTTAAATATAAAATAAACTTAAAGAAATTTCTCTAATTCAGGAACACTGAAAATTTCCCACCAATTTGAAAAAGTGAATTGCGCTAAAAAAATGCAGTAAAATTAAAAAGCTCTGGGGTTACAGGACCCCTGGCCCAGTTGCCCCCGGCCCCAGTTACCCCACCTGACCTTAATTGATATTATTTTATTTTTATAAAAACTATTTGATTTAAAATCATTTTCAATTTATTTTTAACTTCACAACAATTATAAACGGGAGTTTTTAACTTGAAGTAATGAAATATTGTTTTTCTTAAAAAAATTCAAAGTTGAGTTTTTTTTTAAATTCTTTCGATTCCAAAAAACTGTTTTTTAAAAATATCAGTGTGTGTTTATAATTTTCCGGATAATCCGTTTAATTATGAACTCTTGAATAAAGATTTTGAAGAAAGAAAGTGAAGAGACGATTTTTATTAATTATATATTAATGTACATTATTTCAATACTTTTTAGTTCTTTCGAAATTTCTCAAAAAAATATCTTTTTCCTAAATTTTAATTATTTATCTTAGAAATCAACACCCTTGTGCTCAAATTAGCTTTATTGAAATCGTTATCCGTTTAGGATAAATCTTCAAATGAAAAAAGGAAACAATTACTAGAATAAAATAATCTAAGAAAAGATAGTTTCCATCAAGGGATGAATTTCAGTATAGATTATGTAAAATATGTATAATAAATTTCACAAAATAAATAAGATGAAATTCACTCTGAAATAAAACTCATTTTCTTGTTGGAAATCAAAATTTGGTTGTTTACATAATTTATTTTTCTTCTTTATAGCCATGCTCAACACCTTTAAAAAAATTAATAATATTGTCCCCTAAGAGTGTAAACCTGCTAAATCCATTTGTTATCATATATGACATATTAATACCGTTCGAAAGAAAAAGTGATGCAGTATCGTCTGCTGCTTAAAATTACAATCGTAAGTTGTAGAAAAAAATGTGAAAAATAGTTTCTTTCCTTACCAACAATATTAAATTTTGTTTGTTTTTTGCCCTGTATAATATTCTTATAGTGAGTTAGCACGTTTACATTCTAAGGCGACGATATCCAAAATACATCTCTGTAAATTGTAATAAATTTAATTTAATTTATCATTGAAAAAGATTCCATTGGTCTTAGCTCACCTAGTAACAAGTTTCATTATTCTTAACGGGTAGGACGGTAGGTAGCATTAATAAACACCTAAAAATAAAAATAAATAAATAAAAAAATAAAACAGGAAATTGCTCATTGATAAATGAATGACTTTTATTGCGAAAGTAGCCTTGAATCTGTCTGATCACTATTCATTGGAAATATTTCAAAATTATATATTATTTTTATATAGAAAGATTAATTCCTTAGGCCCTGTATGTAACATCGAACAGACACTACGCCTAGGAATCGACGTAATTATACGCCTTTACGAGAATTATGCCGTCCGTTGTGGGTTTTTCAAAAAATGATATGTTTTTTGGCCTCGTACAATGGTTGTAACCTTTTGATGAATGTTCGTGGAAGTAGCTTTCCGTAAATTGTTGTTGAGTTGGCTGCTCGTACAATTAAATTTGGGTCAATGAATCAACACATATCATCGTATCGTTCTATTTAACAGGATCTATTAGGAATTAGGGTAACAGATAATATCATCAACCTACTCGGTACGCCCGGAAGGCAAACGTAGCCATCTAAATTGCCGGACGGCTTACCGAGTTTTTAAAAAGTTTTCCATTTTTCTTCTAATTTTTATTGAAATGTGTTCTTATCAGCTCTCTTCATTATTTACTGTGCCGATATCAAACATGAAGCTTTGAAAGTCCGTCCGAAAAAACTAATATTATTAGAATAAAAAACAAATTAGTTGAATTCTTCTACATTAAAAATTAATTTAGTTAATAAATACGTTTACTTTATTATACGAGGCATAATTGTCGCCTTAGAATGTAAACCTGCTAAATCCATTTTTCATAATTATCGTCGATCAAAAAAGTATTTTTTGTTCCGTATTTTCGAAATATCTCAAAATCGATTAACATTATTTTAATAAAAAAAAAATTCACGACGTTTCAGTCTACAAAAAAACCTTGTATAGAGATGTTCGAAAAATTTTATATTGAAATTAAGAGTTAATTAGATTTTGGTTGAAATTAGACCAAAAATTAGGGAGTGGCTTTTGAAAAATTTGATCGCTTTGTCAGATTTTGACTTATGATTATAAATTTAATTTTTTTATTTAATTTAATAGTAAATTATTTTATTGTAACTGCTAAGTCGTGCTTCGCGCACACTAATCTACGGAAGAACTCTCAGATTATTAATATTATTAAAATTTATTCAGATATAAGCTTTTTTTAATTTACCATATTTTTTTTTTTTTTTTTTTTTTAATGCAATCGAATGCAAGAAGGGGTGCACCAGTAAAGATGCAGCCCCTATGGATCTCGAAAGACCCTTGCATTACCGAAGAGAAGAGAAAGTTGATTAAGTGAGAGGGTGTAGACGTAGGTGTCTATGCACTCCGGTTTTGAAGGTTTGAAGATTATAGGTGCTGGGAAAGATAGAGGCTGGAAGAGAGTTCCAGTTCCTTGAAGTCATGGGGATATATGTATTGGCGAATGAAGTGGTCCGGCACTTTTCTAATTTAACCGCGAAAGAGTGTTGGGAGTCGGCAAAACGCGTGCTACGTGCAAAGCATGCTTTGGGGGGAATTATTGATTTTATCTCATCAGAGCACCTGCCGTGATAGTATCTATAGAAAAGGGAAAGGGCAGAGACATCTCTTCGATGAGCCAGCGAGTCGAGGGAGTCGGTGAGGGTAGAATCGTCAATTAGCCTGACGGCTCGTTTCTGAATTGCATCCAGGGTAGCAAGAGAGTATTTTGAGGCCCCTCTCCACAGATGAGAGCCGTATTCGAGACAGGGGCGGATTTGGGCCTTGTAGATGGTGAGAAGTTGTGGGGTTTGTAAAATCGCTTGGACCTGAATAAGAAGCCAATCTTCCTTGCTGCAGATTTCGCCACAGAGGAGATGTGTTCATTCCAAGACAGGTCAGATGCGACAGAGACGCCCAGCATGGATAAGCTGTCACACATTTTTAGGGTATTCGAATCGAAGAGAATATCAGGGAAATCTTTATTTTCGCGCCTAGAAATTAGACAACATTGAGTCTTGTTTGAATTGAAGCTAACTAAATATATTTATATATATATATAAATATATAAAGTTATATAAAGTATGATCAAATATTGTAATCCTGCATGAAAAAAGTAGCTTTTTTTTGCTTTGTTTTTTTGAAATATTTCAAAAATGGCTCAAACTATTTTGAAAAAAAAAATGATCAAAACCATGACTTTTTGTCTGGAAGGAAGATTGTAAATTTTAATATGAAATTTTAAAATATCGTGTGCCTTTAATTATTGTGTTCCTTTCGAAAAACCTTTTATAAAATAGGTGGAAAACATGTTAACAATTATAAACTTACAAATTTAGTAGAATCCTATTTGCTAAGAAAAGAAGAGAATCTAATTTAGTAAGTTTCACAGCCATATACTAGTAATATTTTTTTATTATCCAACTGATCCTCCCCAAACGGCAAACGTTTTCTAATTTAACCATGCCCTCCTACTATATTTAAATTTTTATTGAATAATAATAAATTAGATAATACATTAAAGAAAATCTTTCTAAATGGATTGCTCTACTAAAAATTACCACAAGAGTATTCGTGTATAAAATAATTTAAAATCGAGCTTATTGTATGCCCAAGCACAGTTATCCCTCCGGGGAAGAGTTTTGTTAAACGGGCACTTAAACCTAATTGCTGAATAACATCAATTATCGAATTAGTACACACACACACAACCACACAGACGCCTGATTACAACCAAAAAGAAAAAATGTTTAATTATTTATAAATAATATTTTTTCACTATTAAAGAAAAATTCAATCTGTCTTTGTGTTTAGGACTCGAGTTAAAATTTCGAATTCTAGTACAAATGTATTATTTGTTGCATAATTACTTCTGTGAACTAAATTAGAAAATAGAAATGAATTGCTTGCTGAGGTGGCATTAAAACCATATTAAAATTTTGCACCATTGTCTCTCGAAAGGGAAGAATTATCTCCTGGAAACGCAAATTTTCAACAAAAACGATAAAATTTATAATAAATTCCTTTCTCTGGTTCTATGTATCTGTTTCATGTATCTGTCTGTCACTCTTTTTCTGGTGTATTTTAGTAAACACGACTAAATAAATAATAATTAGAGAAAAAATATAAAAGCCTTTTCAAGGGTCGAAACACTTTCAGCAAATTTTAGGGATTTTGGCAATTGATTGTTAGCAAACAGATTAAGGTACAACGATGAAACCTGACTCAATGGACTCAAACTGGCAAAATTATAGTTTTACACGACTAAAAAACACGCTTTTGTCAGTAATTCACTAAAAAGTATAAAATAATATACCTAAAAACTTTTTTATGTCCAATAACTAAGTCAAAATCGTGGGGCTCTTCGTTGAGAAGCCTGTAGTTAGTTTTTAATTAATTTCGACAAAGTGTCCCACGCTTTTTGACTCGTAGTTATTGGATCTAAAAAAGTTTTTAGGAACATTATTTTATACTTTTTAGTGCATTACTGACAAAAGCGTGTTTTTTAGTTTTTTAAACAATAATTTATTTTTTTACTTTTTAAGTCTTAAAATGGGTACAATTCCACGCGTACATCGCTAAACTAAAACCAAATTTGACAAGCGTCTATTATATTTTCCAAATTCCCCCCCCCCCACTTTTGTTAATTTTTGTATTTTTACCCTTCTGGAAATCCACAGATAATGTATACAAATTTCGGTTGAGTTTGGACCAAAGGGGGCTATAATTTCCAAATTTCATCCCGCCTGTTAATTTTTTCAGCTCGATTGTTTAATATTATTGTATTGCCATCGGTTCTTAATACGTATGCAAATATTCAATTTAATTAGACGCCTTGGAGGTGGTGAAAATTACGTTGAAAGATCTCGTCAAATTGATATAATATATTAGTTGAATAAAAGATTTCACTGTCGATGGTAACAGAAATTGTTTTTATTTTAGGTTAAAAATAAAATAAAATCGAGGATCTTCTGTTTTTAAATAAAATAATTTTTAATTATTTAGAGACTATAGTTTGAAGGCATTGCATTATCATCAGTCTATCTACAAATATTTCAAATTAGTTACAAATTAAGATTTATATATAGAAAATTTTGAAAAGACATTATATATTTTTCAAAATTTTCATGTATAAATCTTAATTTGTAACTAATTTGAAATATTTGTGATAGACTGATGATGAAGGCAATGCCTCTCGAAACTATAGTCTCTAGAAATAATTAAAAATTATTTTATTTAAAAAACAGAATACTCTCTCATTTTATTTTATTTTTAACCTATGATATAATATATATTATAAATGTCAAGCTAATAAAATCGTGTTAAAAATTGAAGATCATTATTTATAACTGTCCCAATTTAACTATAGTATTTATTCTGATTTTCTACACTTTTGAACCGGAAGTTCTGAAAAGCTAAATATAATAAATTTTGAATTTTGAATATAGATACAAGTATTTTGTCACTAGAACGTACTTTCTACAGATTCTGTTCTAAAGTTATCGTGAGGTTAATTCTACTGGCAGTACTAATTAATGTATATTAAAGAAGAGTTTGTATCAGAAAAGATGTGCTTTTATTTTTTGCTAGCATTTGCGAGCTGTGTGATCATGCATATATTAGAGACTCGCTCTATCGTCAAGGGCTGACTTTTAAAAAGATGCCTGGTTTCGTATAATGAATTCATTTCAATTTTTTTTATTTCTTATTTATGCTTGAAAATGTCTGAAACTTGAATAAAACTTATTAATTGATTTATGAAGAATTTTGATCAAAAAATGGATTGATGGAAAAATAATGGCCATCCCTGGATCTTAATTCTTATCTTATTTTGGGCACTCGCAATATTTCAATTTCTCCTAAGTTGTTAGTCTTGTGTAAATTTTAATTCGAATGAAATAACGGAAGGGGGTGTAAATTGGGCATGTAGCAAAATTCTTTTTTAATTGTCCATGTCTCTTATCCAGTAAGTAGCAGAGGTTTGGAATTTGAAACTTAAGCTATCTAGAGGCTAGAAGAAGTAGCTCGAGATTTTGGCTAAAATCGAAGAAACGGAAGTCCATGTTTACTTGAAGATTTTCAGTATTTAGCAATTTTGTCTTTTTTCTGGTTTCCTTAAAACGGCTTGGGGGAAACCCAAATTGAAGTAATTTGAATGAGGAAAATTGGTATGATGATTTCAAATTAGGGAGAAACTAATGTGAAAGTCGTGTGGTGCCCACACCAGTAGATTTCTAATTCGTTGGGAATGCTCAAATCTTTATTTCATGTTATCTGATAATCTAGATAAGCTCGAAATCCGGATCTCACAGTCTCCCTCACGCGAGTTTAGTATGACTTCAGTTAGGTTTGCTGAATCAACAATGACAGTTTTATCTAATTACGATTACATACTTATAGTTAATTGGGCCTTTGTTATTTAAACTAAGTATCTTCTGAATAAATTTCTATAGGGCAATAAAAATATGATAAGTCTTTTTTGATTCACACTTTATAAATATATCTCTCTTTTAGTTTCCTCATTTTAATATATTATTCCTCTTGAATTGATTTGGTTTGTATTCATAAAAAAAAGCGGATTTCCAATTGACTGATATTTTATATAAGTAGGTACCTATTCAAATTGAAACAAAAATATTCTATTCTTTTTTCCCTATACTTATACATATATACTTACACTAAATGCTGTAACATATAATTATTCTTTTGTTCAGGGAACATGGTGTTGGTTCGAGGTGAAACATATTTAACAAAATTAAAATTAGATTACTAGTTAGGACTCACAAATAAAAGAAATATTTATTTCTTATGACCAAAACTCAATATATATTTCGAGCAATGAGCCCATCTTCAGGAGTTCACATTGATTGACAAAATAAAAAAAAAAATAATAAAATAAATGGGTTGCGTAACTCGAAATTAGCGCAATACAAAATGTTTGTAGATGAAGAAAAAATTCAAGACCTAATTATTTTTTTAACTGTGAATTAAATATATAAATGAAAAATGGGTATAATAAAGAAAATTCAAAAAAGAATGGATAAAAATCTCGCATGGAAGACGCGTGGGAGCGCGCAGAATAACCCTAGAGTTCTCAGAGCGAGTCCTTGCTGGAAAGCGTTGATTTTGGGCTGACAGACTTCACAATTCAAGTCGCATGGGCTCAAGGGGGCACGGGGTCATGGTGGGGAGTGAACTTTGGACCCTGCAATAGAGAGTACTAGTTATTGTACAAGCACCTAATAGTTTAAAGTGAAATCCTAGAAGTATCGAATTGAAATATTTTTTCCAATTCGAGCAATCAGGTCGGAGCTTGTTTACGAACCTCTCGCAATATTCAATTAAATTTCTTCTAATTCCTATATCATAAACTCTAACTAAATACATGTATTAAAAGAAATTCCCTTTTAAGATATGTTTTATATACGATTGCTTTCTCTACTTATTATAATCAAGCATTGTAAATTGTATCTACTCTTATTAAACGAGCAAAAATTGTATATTTATTTATATATTTATTTATATATATATATATTTATTTATATATTTATATCTTGGTTCTATTTTGAAAACGGCCTTACCGATTTTAATGAAACAAAATCTATTAACAAGTTTTGAGGATGAAAAAACGAGCATCGCTCGGTGCCTCCAGGTACTACGAGTAAATGCAATTTAAATTTTAATATAAAAACTAATTTGAATAAAAATCAATATTATTATAATTACTGAATCCGAGCTGTTATGCATGATTTTCTTAGAGTTATATTCACCCTCTTGGGAATGTAATATCATCAATAGCAGCTGAATTACATTAATATATATAATAATATTATAACTATACTTTTTTTATTGAGAAATATCAATAGAATAGTATATTTTATATGCGGCCCGTGTAAGCCAATCGGTTGGACACCCCTGATGTAATTAAATAAAGAAAAACATGTCTGACAATTAATGTATAGACATTCTGACGGAAGTAACGTCGACCTAGTAAGAAATAATCCGAAGTGCAAATCAAAAAGCCTAGCCGCCAGGCGCTTCGAGTTCGAAGGAATCCATGAATTTCTAGGGAAAAAATATTTTTTTTTAAACAAAAGATGTTTATTTAGAAAATTCAAAAATTTACATATTTATTATTATTACGATTCAGAGATCGAGTCAACACTCCCTACCCATAGAGAAAAAAGATTAGATCCCCTTATCTTTAATTTGTCTATCTGCTTATCCCTAATTATAATCAATCTTTTAAGTGGGAGATAAATTTAAAAACCTAATTTATCGATCGGAGAATTTACCACTGCTCGAAGCCCCTAAAAACTTAGTAAATTGGATATTGGATTGTATCTAACTTTCTGAGATTTGTCTCTTTCCTTCTACTCTGTTCTTTTTACGATGGAGTGACCACCCCATACAGGCCTTTAGGGGATGGACCTTCTGGTGTATCTCCTTCTCACATCAATATAATTAAAAGAAATCAAATTATTTAATTAAAAAGCGTAACAAAATTGAAGACGAAAATGATTAATTAAATTACAAAATTTTGTAACTTTTTTTAGAAGAATATAATAAAATCTAATTCTTTTTTTTATTTTATATATTTAATTTAGTTTTTTATTTTTCACAACTTTTAGATCCAGTCCATTTAAGTTTTCCCTTATTTAAGCTTTATTATTTATTTGCTAGAATTTAAGTATAGTCAGAGAAAGGAGCAAAGAAAACAGTGTAATTAAGTACAAAACATATGTAATTAATTTGAAGATAAAAATAATTTTAATTTTCCGGGTAGTTTTTTTTTATTTTAGACCTATAAGAACTGATCTTCAGATTCCTTCCTCTTAAATTAAATTATGTGTAGTGTTTTTCATAAGGCTAAGCCTTATAATTCTGAAGGGATCTTTAAAAAATCTCAACTCATCTCTATTAAAATCCATGTTGTTACTAGAGCTATAAGTCAACGATCAAAAAGCACTTGTTTCCAAAGGATCTCAGGTGTTAAGAAATATGTGAAACAGTTCGTTTGGAGTCCAGTGACCCTATTAAGTTTCTGTGTACTGCCATTTTTATAACCTTCTCAATCCCAGCATCCGCATCCCATTGGAATGATTAGGAAGATCTAAAGGATCTTTCTGTAAGTTGATACGTTCACGCTTCGCTAGGGCCGCTTTGGATATACTCTTAATTGTAGGTATATGACATTGCCAGTATATCAGTATATGCAGAAGATGTCCAATATACATCAAAACATCAAAAGATAGCTTGAAACAGTAGATTCTTCTCTCATCTCTCTCTTTTCAACGATTAATTAATTTTAGTTTAACTACGAAGTCAATAATGAAATGTCCCTCGAATCTTTTTTAACAGGTAATTAATTTAGTTAGATCTACTATCACTTGAAGAAAGCTCCAGAATTATAATCTAAAATGTTGTAGAAAACACTAGAGAATTTGATTAAATTTTGGAATTTCACCGAAATTTCAAAATGGGCTTAATCAAATCGTCAAATCATCAAATTGATTATTTTCATTCCAAGTAGCAAAGGTACCTCTCTAGTTGATATAAACTAAAACAATTTTCCAGAGAAATCGTAAATTGAATGTCTTCTTTATTTGTTAATGAACTGATGTTATTTGATCTTTGGTGAAGGGTTTGGCGAATTCAACATTTTAAGAGGATTTGGGAAGAAGGGATTATAGCCAACCAGTGAATGACCGAGTCAATGGCCTGTTTCTTACCCTCTAATGGAATAAACTAGTCTTAAAGGGAATGGTATTGAAATTCGAAACGAGATTAGCATAGATTTGCATTATTTTAGTCTAATCAAAGATATTTGATGGAATTCGTAATGTGTCTTCTATACATTTGAAATTGTACATCACAATATTACGAAGTAACAAGCCAAGGAATTATTTTGAGTTTTTACATAGCCCTTAAATTATAATGTGCCCATTTGAAAGTAGATACCTTGGAAATCCGATTATTCATTTAGAAGATATTAATTAACATAATATTAAATTAAATATTGAGATTTCGAATTTTCCCTCTCGGAGCAATCTAAAATTTTGCGCACATCAAATTTGTAGGTAAAATATCGATAAATTGAGAGAAAATCTATAGCTTCCTCAAAATTTGTAGATATCTCTGTTTATTTTTCATTTAATGTTCAAAAATTTAATTGACAAAATTTAGTAACGATATGATAGATTTGATCTATTAAATATATAGTATTCTAAAATAATGTGTCAAAGCATTAATTTTTGATATCATTCTATTTAACTTGTTTCCTCTGCCCAGCAATTTATTTGTTTGTCTTTCTAGATATGTAGATTCCTGTAATAGAATTTCAATTCCTCACTACGGAGCCGATTTTTATAAGAGATACGTATTTATAATGACATTACAATATTTCTTAATTCCAGGAATTAATGTCTAGACAAAATATGATTTAAACTTTAAAAATTATAATGTAAGCATTTCGCACAAATCTCAGAGCATTTTCTAAACTTTAAATTGGTTTTTTCTCCCTAAGTTTCATAAAGAATTTCAAAGAAAATTAAAATCTCGTAATTTAATTTTTAATTTTTCCAAGTTGATTTTTTTGAAATTTTGAAAATATATGTATATCAATATGGTATAAATTTACAAAAACAATGTAAGTTCGTAAAAATTAATATTGAAAAATATAACTTAAAGACTGCAAAGTTTTACTATATATTATTTTTTTATTTAATTTATTAAAAACATTGTATTTGTAGGGCCATCTAGCCCCTTTAATGTACAATTTTAGAGCCGATTTAACTGCATAAAAATAATTAAATATAATACAAAATGCAAAACAAGAAAAACGGAAAAAGCTAGTATAACAAGCAAGAAAAAAATCAAAAAGGAGAAACATATGATACATAATAATTATATGAAACAAAAATGATAAAAATACAATATATGTGACCTTCTCCGAGAAAGGGACTTAGTGTGTGAAAATGAAGTTTTGAGAAAATAACGCATTATCACTTTGAACACACCTTCAGTTGGGAGATGCTATTTGGTATGGTTAGTTATGATTGGGTGCCGACTTTGGTGACGTCATGCCTATATAGTGACCTATTTTTTGTAATAATAACTATAAGAAAGGAAAAGAATAAAGTGACGCTTCAGTCTTGTGCCAACTGTATAACGAGTGTTATCAATATCTCAAAAGTTGTTTCGCAATTTTGGTTCTTTTGTAATTTTGTTACTAAGCTGATGTTAATTTGAAGTAATTTTTATAATCTTATTCTACACCCTTTTAGGTACCAGAATCCACTCTTAAGTCCAAATCCGTTTTTTGACACACTAGGTCCCTTTTCTCGGAGAAGGTCACATATATAGAAAGAGAGTAAAAAAATAATAATAACAACATATAGGATACAAAAACAAAAAATAGAAAAAATAAAATATTAGGCTAGGTGCTTGAGTAGTTCTGCCTCGAATACTTCAGGGCGCCCAATCTACACACAGCCTTGTATATCCTTGCAAATTTTAAAGGCCAAATCTCATAAAATTAAAATATATTACCAAAAAAAAAAAAAAATTTAAAACAAACTTTTATTTCAAAATGCTAAAAAACAGAAAATGAATTTTTCTTGGTACACCAAAAATTCCCATACATATGTGCTGGTTTTCAACTCAATTAATTAAAATGTATGTAAATGTTTTGAGCAAATTTATTTTCTGCTTTTTAACCGACTTCAAAAAGGAGGAGGTTCTCAATTCGACTGATTTTTTTTTCTGTGTCTATGTTACCTCATATCTTCGCCAATTGTGAACCGATTTTGATGATTTTTTTTTCCATTGGGTTCAGTCTAGTTTCCGATTGGTCCCGTTTTTTTTCATTGGTATTGGACCTTTTTTGATATGTTTGTTCAGGCATAACTTCTTTGTTTATGAACCGATTTTAATGATTCTTTTTTATTGGAAAGAGGGTACCCTAGGGGTGGTGCCATATTAATTTGTTCAAGTTCTGAAGATAGGATAAATGACGAAATAACGTAATCTATGACCAAATAATCTATGACCAAATAATCGAAATTATAATAAATAAAATCTTTTATAAAAAAAAATCTTAAAACATTAATTTAAAACCCGCAAACGTTTCGAGAGAATTTCTATATTTATGAATTGAATTTTATTATCATTTTCTGATTCATTCGCCGGACGCTTTCTCTTACGAGATGCATGCAAGGTATTTATATTAAGTCACTATTAATAACATCACTAAAAAGAGAAAAATAAAAATAATTTTTATAAAAAAATAAAACCGACTTCAAAAAAATTAAATGCAACAAATAAAATAATAATAACTTAAAAATAAAATAAAATACACTAAAAGGTATAAAATAATTATATAATTTAGTTACAACTAAACGACGAAATATTAACATGAAATCACTTTTTGAAGTCGGTGCCAAAAATATACATTTTATGAATCGCACTCGACGGATCTTACTTAGTACGTTTGGCGGGTACGCTCATCTTATATAGTTTGTTCGGCACCGACTTCAAAAGTAATTTCATGTTAATATTTCCTCGTTGTAACTAAATTATATAATTATTTTATACCTTTTAGTGTATTTTATTTTATTTTTAAGTTATTATTATTTTATTTGTTGCATTTAATTTTTTGAAGTCGGTTTATATTATTTATATAAAAATTATTTTTTAGTGCATTTTAAAGTAAAAAAGCATGTTTTTAAAAAGTTTTTAATTTATTTCTTTTGAATTCCAAAAATAGTCCAAGTTAATTTTGCCTTGTTCTCCTTGTCATTCTGTACTTTAAATTCTAATCGTTTCAACAGTTCCCCTGGGATTAGCTTCCGAGCACGTCATTATTATATTTGCTTTAAAATAATTAGACTTGTTGCATACCACAGAGCCCAATAGGAGACATGAAAGAGAGAACGAGTGAGAGCGAAGATGTTGGGTCTAGAATAAACCACTGAATTATCATTAAATGAAATACCCTTTAGATACGATAATAACAATTCAGCTTGTATAACAGGGTATTGTATACTACTTCAATCTTGATTAACTCTTTGCTTAAAGACTAATAAAATCTTAATCCTTTAATTCTCCATCACTTGAAAAATTTTGTATAAATTTAGATGCTTTTTCAATGAGGTTTTTTTCTTTTTTGAAACCCTACTGTTATTGGAGCTGTTGAATATTAAAAGATAATAGAAGGTGACGGAAAACCACGCCAGTGAACAATTTCCCAGGATTAATTTAAAGATTGTGCCTTTTGCGTTGCTGAATTATTATTATTATTTATTATTATTTTTTGCTTATTTGTAGAAATGTTTTAAACTTGGATTAAAATCATTTTAAAGCGGAATTTTTTCTGGATGTCTCTCTTGTAAAATCTCCGATATAATCGATATCTTAAAATGGGTTGTCATTGTAAGTGCCAAAAGTGTTTGTAATTCCATAAACGAAAATATCTATTATATGCGAGTTGGCTTTACCATAAAAAACGGAGTCTGACCTTGACTTTACTCATCCATGGGCCCTGCCCTGGGGAAGAAGTTCTAACCCCACCTGCTCATTAGTCGATTATCCCTATGACTTCTAGAGACCAGAACTCTCCTTCTGTCGCCGATCTTGCTGCATAGATAATACAATGTATACAATGTACCTAAGTCCAACCCAGCCCCTGAAATTTCTTCCCCTTCTTTTCCCGATTACAAGGTCAATACTAGGACTTAGGAATTTTTGGAATAACCCGCCCCGAATTATTCATAAGTGAAATATATACCATATATTGAAAGGTCGTGATATGTTTGGAAACCGCAGGTTTTGCTCATTAAAAGCGATATAGAAAAATAAAGGGTCTTTCAAAAGTCGCGCTTAGATGTCAGTAGTAAATAATTTCTGAACGATACCTTCTTTTTATTTCATCTTTGACATTTGTGAAGTGGACACATGTACAATTTTAACCATGGATAGTTACACGCTAGAACAACGCATTAAAGTTATTAAAGTTACATTGAGCTATTGCGGTCTAAGTTTCCAAGACGATTAATTTCACGTAATAGGGACGTGAACTGGACACCTAGATCGTGCGATTTAACCCCATTAGATTACTTCCTTTGGGGTTTTTGAAAAGTAAAGTCTATGTGAATAAGCCAACAACAATTGCACAGCTGAAAAACAACATTCGGGTCGAAATTGATAAACTTGATGCTGAAATGTGTGAACGCGTCCTTCAAAATTTTGGTGTTCGTATGAGAGCCTGTAGATTTGCTCGTGGTGGAAGATGTTATTTTTACATATAATTGTTAAGAGCCATATTTTTATAAGAATAAAAAACACCAGAAAAATCAAAGTATTTACATGTTTTATTTTTTAAAAAAACATCTAGACGCGACTTTTGAAAGAATCTATATCTGCCCCTCTCTCACTCTCTCATATGATTGAATTCAATGATTAAGGCCTCGATTTCTTTCTGATTGCTTTAAATGATGAGGTTGATGAGTGCTGGATTAGCTCGCAAAGATCATCATTTCGATAGGTTTTTCCTCCCGCTCTCTCTGTTTGTTGGTCCTCGAGATGGACCGGTGATAATTAAAACGTCGCCCTGGGTCGAGTGGGTGTGGGCTTGTGGGAGGTTGTTTGGCAGGAGGGTGCCTGGTTGTGGCAGACAGGGTGAGGGTCACTCTGCCCGATGATCGAGTGCAACCTGACGTCAACACCCCGAGAACACCACTCCGTCCAACCAACGAGGACGAGTACCATGCAGAGAGAGTTCGGTCCATCCTGGCCGATTCTCCTCAAAGACACCGCCCTGAAATTCACACTTATAGCTCTGTTCATTTCTCACTGTTTCACATCAATTACATTTTTTTTAATTCTAAAATAATCAGAATAAATGAAATATATACTTAACATCGGAAATACTTTTTTAATGATTATTTTCTTTTCACTTCCTTCTTGAGTCTATTTGATTCTGACTCCACTCATATTCTTAACTTGGTTTGTCTGTCTGATTGCCTAGGAAGAAGTTTTACACACATACATATTTGCAATTTGTTATGACAATGTTTATTTTATGAATTTCAAAAATAGATAAGAGAACTAGAGAAAAATACAATTTATTTATTATAAAAGACAGCTGCTACAGCCTAGGAATCTATTGTGTCATCATATTAATACAAACTTAATACAACCAAGGACACGCCAATGATAATACTGATTGGCGCCATTTTATGCCCAAATTACTGCGACTACAACATTTTTTTCACGTTTCAAAGTTTTTTACAAAAAGGACTAATATATAGGAGAATAATAAATCGTTTCAGCCGTTTTTGACATATTTCGAAAATAGAAAGCAAAAAAATTTTTTTAATACTCGATTACAACATTACATCATATCTCATATTTTATGTAAACGTAATAAGAGTGAATTTAAAAGAGGCGATCAGAGGATGGGGTAAGCATGTTCAAACCTGTAGCAGCACGCTCAGCAACATCAGTCCATTCCTTTAATAACTACATCCCGTATAATGTGGGCCCCTGCTAGTTAGACAACTGTATTGGCAGATCAGTTAAGAGTAGGACTATCCTGCAAAGCAGGCGGGCGATCATATTCCATTCTATATCATTACATGATATAGAGAATATATATGTGAAATTAAAAAAAGCCCCAATCCATTTTCCCATTTTTACTTTTTCCAATGGAAAGTATTAGATCGGTCTCGCGCCAAGCGCGACTTCAAAGAGTCCTTAGGTAAAGGCTAGGGAACTCATAGACTCAATTAAAGTCACAAATTATAGTATTCATTTAGGTTGAATTTTGCTATGTGACGGTTTTGTAAAAATTACAGCCCAGAGGCCAAATTGTGCGATTTTTTCATTTAGTGCATGCGGATGGATGGATGGATTCCTTTTTTTCGTCCACGATTTTTTCCACACCATTAACCGATTGAAATGAAATTGAAAACCTAGCATTCATTACTTTAACAAAATGAAGCGGTGATTATTTTTGGTACATATCGGCCCACAAACATTTTTTTAATTTTAAAACCCACTAATACTTCATTACAAATATTATTATTTATTAGAATAGAGAAATTTAATTAATTAGATATATTATCTATTGATAAATAGAACTAGAAAATAGTTGAATAGAAAATATTATTTTTAAGTGCAATTAAGTTCAAAACTTTGTGCGTAGCGATGCATTGATGAAGGCTAGAGTGGGTCAAAACGTTGGTAAATAAATAAATAAAATTTTATTTCAATTTTATTTAATTCTGTGGCGAGCGTACACACACACCTTTATACTTGTATTAAAATTCAAAAATAATATTAATATATTACTACAGTACATTACATTAAATCATAAATACTTGAAGGAGACAATAAATAGTGTCTTCTGCTAGAAAAATAAATTTTTTAATTCTTTATAAATAAATTAATAATAAATTAAAAAAATATATTTTTCCAGCAGAAGACACACTCTTTTATTGTCTCCTTTAATTTATAAAAATATATTTACTCTCGGCAAAAGAAACTTTCAATTTAGATAAATTACCATACTTTTAACTCAAGAAAAAATATTTATATTATACAATTCCTATTAATTATTAATAATAATATGTATAATAATTATTATACGTATATACATTATTTCATTAGCTTTGCTTTTTATACATTCATTTGTGTAATTTATTTTATTTATGAATATATTGATGTATCTATATATTATATTTATTTTCTCATAATAATAAATAATTACAGCTATACAACACCATATTTAATTATCTTTTTTTATTATTATTATTAAAATCAAAATACTTTTTTTCGATATATTTAACTAATAGACTAGATGAAAATTAAAACATGAGTAAGATTACAGCTCCAATTACAATAAATGGAAAATAAATTATGAAAATAATTGTATTATAAAGTACATTTTCGAGATTACACTCTCTTTCACACACATATACATACACGCACAGCATCACACACAGTGTAGTGAAATCTACCCTGCCTTCTACTATACAGTTTCTATTCTATTTAGTTTAAGTAGTTGCTAGCCAGATATTATAGTGAAGAGACAATTCGATATTAGCAATCTAAAAAACACTGATTAGAGCCGGATTCGTTCCCGCGCCATGCACTTGATTTAGTGGCCTTTTAGATTATAAATATAATAGTATACACTATTAGAAATAGATAAAAAATCGACTTAAACAAATATCAAAATTCTATATTAATTAAAACTTAATATTACCATTGCATATTTTAATTAATATAATACTTATAAAATTTTAAAATAAAACCTTCTCACATTTTTCATATTCAGAATTAGTAGATCATGTAATGATATATTTTTTACCTTAGACTTACAACAGTTAGGTATACACATAACAATTTTTTTGTTCTTTAAAGTGCCATTGATAATTATAATGTATGTATTATTTTTATAGATATACGATTATAATAAATGATTTTTTACTTCAAATGATAGAAGAATTTTTTTTTAAATCAATAAAAATATCTGCATTAGCACTCAAACACCATGCGCTACCATCGATTTTCTCGACTTACATCCGTTAATTACCTACTAGTGGACAAAGACGTATTCTACGTCAAAAAATAAATTATATTCATTCTAGATTTAGGATAATACCTACATAATAAAGATAAAATTAGAAAGATTAATTTAGTCTAAATGCTAACGCCTTGACTAAAATGCGGGCGGCCTATTTATGCGGCATTTTATGAGAAGACTTCTTTTTCATTATATACATTGCGACTTGTTTAAAAATTTAACCTAAAAAATCGTCCTACTATTAATTAAAATATCTGGAATAAACTTCGCTGGCATTCTTTAGTAATTGAAATTAGTATTCTTATCAAGCCATGTGTAAAGTCTGAGCAAAATTTTATTATTTTTCCTGTGCAATAACTATTAAGCAGACATGACCTATCCTAATAATTAAAATGAATAAGGTCTTTAAATACATACCTACATATAAAAGTGAAAGTGATTGCGAAATTGAGTTATTAAATGTTGTAGGATTCAGGAAAGACAAGGGAATTATTTATAATAACTTAAAGCTATAGGAATTAACGAGTTAACGAATGAAAAAGACACCTTTTGGAAGACTTATTGACTTTATAATATCTGCTATGATAACATCTATGAAACGGGGAAAGGTCGGAAACGCGAGAAAAGAACTAATCTAGACCGTGAAGAGGGTGAGAAGTTGAGTTGGAGTAAAATAACCTCTATATCTGAATAAAAAACCAAGCTTCATTGAATATACCGAAGAAATTTGCTTATTTCAAGAGTGGTCAGACAACCTGTTACACATTCCCTCCAAAGGAGATGTATGTAATATGTTTTATCAGCCCATCTAGTAGAGATATTAGACAAGACAAGTTTGCGTCGTGCCAGAGTTAAAATTATCCAAATCATGTGATCACGATTTTTCAAGCTCAAATTGATCAAAGAAGAAAAGCTATAGTATTGAGTTTTATTTTATTTAATAATAATACAAGTAGGTATTTACTAAGAGGATGAAGAACCTATACGTGATGGTTGTCTTTCACGTAATAGAAAGGAAAGGAGAAAATATTATATGTTGGGAATTTTATAGATTTAAAAGTATCTTTGGAAGCGAGTCTTGGACTATTGAAGGCTGTAGAATGTGGTAAACCTGAAACCGGGAAGGGAGTTCCATTTTCTAGAAGTGACAGGGATAAACGAGTTAGCTAATGTATTTAAGTGCAAAGAATGAGCACCGGAAAGAGTGCTATCATATCATCTGTCTATGTAGGAATGTACTAGATTCTAATCTTGAATAAAGTGTAAATCAATAAATAATTATTATTAGTATCACTTTGGATTAAAGGATAAGAATCGTGAGAGAAATTGTCATGTCTTTCATCACAACTCCATTTATGCTAAGATGCCCAATAGGTCTGTTTTAAAAGCAAGTAAATTTGTGACCGGGTTTTGTGTTGTCCTTTTCCCCTCTCTGCCTCTTACCCAACCACCACTCTCCTTCACAAAAATTGACTAGTTAGCCTAAGTCCATCTCACATTCCCTGTAACCTTCATCTCCGACAGCCGGAAATAGGACAAACATCACATCCACAGGACAGACCATTTAAATAACGACCATTCAATTCTATCTTTTCATACCCTTAGATTTTTGGCATCTTATGTTTCTCTCTCTCTCTCTCTCTCTAAACTTTTATTTTATTTTATAAAATAGTACCTGGGGGAATATATTTTTTAGAAGCCCCAAAATTAGCATTTTGGTGAGAATGATTGATTTTAATTAATCAGAACATATTATCTATAAATACGGTAATGACTGGAAAGCGCTTCTTTGGGAGGCTAGCTCAAGTCGAGGAGAGGCAGGCAAGGATCAGTCAGTCTCTACAAAGTGCTCGGGACTGTCGTGCCGGGACAAGTAACATTTGCATCATAGGTAGGTAGGCAAATGGAGCACTGGATGACTCAAATCATATGACAGCCACTGGATGTACCTGTCACTCCTGGTTGGCCATCCCAGTGGCCCATTCACCATCTACCTTGGTGGTAAGTAAGCATTTACTTTGCGTATTAAGGAACCGGCCTAATCGAAAGTGTGTTTCTGAGATTGCCATCCAGTGGAAGGTAAGAGAATGAATGCTTGGAGGCCATGGTCATAGATGTGAACCATGGGTCATTGAAAAAGGGGTGAATTTTTCTCTTGTAGAAGGTGAAAAGTTGCCTCAATCTTAATAGTAAAACCAAGGGGTGAACCGAGGCCTAATATGGTGTACACCTACTTCCACTTCCACTTTCATTTCCAAGTAGAAAACAATATATGAAGGGGCATTATCTAATGAATTCCAAAATAATTTCACATAGAAAATCATAGATCAAAGATGGTGTCATCTGTAATTCCGATTTCATATTAATTTCACATAATTCAAAAGGCAGTATTACACCTAATTCCATTCGCGGTTCACCCCTCGAGTAAAACTATATCTTAATATTTTCAAAATCAATTTGGGCAAGAAGTTGTACTCAAAAAAGGTGCAACTCTTGGGCCGGTTGATATGTCACCGTCGTACTTTTTACCATATAAACGGTGAGATGATGAGCCGAAATTGCTATCATCTGATTGGCCACATCCAAATTGCCTCATTTACCATCTACCGTTTGTTAGTCGCTCCGCCAGCTCTACGGCTCTAACAACCTCTATAAAGGTCTTTCAAATGGGGGGTCGATGTTGACAGTTTGTGACGGCCATGTTGTTTTGACGGCATCTGTCAAATGCATTGTTATTTCTTCAGTTACTGATGCCAAATCACCATGGCAAGTTACACGATTGAGCAGCACGTCCAAATGATAAAACTTTACTATCAAAATGAGTGTTCGTTAGTGCAAACGTTGCGCGCGTTACGTCCATTTTACGGCAGACGCGGTGGCCCTTCAAAGTCGACTCTTCAACGTTTGGTGACCAAATTCGAGACGACTGGTTCGGTAAACAACCAACCAACACCCTTACGTCAAAGGAACGCCAGATCGGCCGAGAACATCGCTGCTGTCCGTGAGAGTGTGCAGGAGACACCGAGGCAGTCGATTTCTCGCCGTGCACAAGAACTCGGCCTTTCGCAGACTTCAACTTGGCGAATTTTGCGTCGGGACTTGGGCCTACACCCGTACAAGATCCAACTGACCCAGGAGCTCAAAGTGAATGACCATAGACATCGCCGTTTGTTCGCTGACTGGGCTACAGAACGTTTGGAAGAGGACCCCGATTTTGGCCGAAAAATCATCTTTAGCGACGAGGCGCATTTTTGGATGAATGGTTTTGTTAATAAGCAAAATTGCCGTATATGGGACGACCACAACCCACATGAGGTTCACCAGGTGGTAATGCATCCACAAAAAGTTACTGTTTGGTGCGGATTTTGGTCCGGCGGCGTCATTGGTCCGTACTTTTTTGAAAACGATGATGGCGAGGCCATTACTGTCAACGGCGAGCGCTACAGATCAATGATTAACAATTTCTTTTGGCCTGAATTGAATGATATGGACGTGGAGAACATGTGGTTCCAACAAGATGGCGCTACGTGCCACACAGCGAGCGACACAATGGACATTCTGCATGAACGGTTCGAGGGTAGGGTTATCTCTCGCAGAGGTGACGTGAATTGGCCACCAAGATCGTGCGATTTGACCCCGCTAGACTTTTTCTTGTGGGGTTTTCTCAAGTCGCAGGTCTATGCCAATAATCCCCAAACAACCGATGCCCTGAAAGTCAACATAATGCAGGCCATCGCTCAGATTCAGCCGGATCTATGCAGTAGAGTAATTGAAAATTGGACCTGTCGGATCCGTGCCACCGTTCGAAGCCGCGGTGGACATTTAAACGATGTCATATTTCGTAAATAATGGCATAAATGGGCCTTTCAAATAAAAAAAAATTCTTTAATATCTCACATACAGCTTGTTTTATTTAATTTCAACATCGACCCGTCCTTGTTGAAAGACCCTATAGTACCCTTGTTGTACCGTGATAAGAAGTAGGGGAATAGAAATAAATTTCAGGGTTGGGTCAGAGTTGAAGGTACCTGTGATCTTGAAAGACTGAAGGTTATAAATATCTCGCTCGAAAGATAGATGCATGAAGAGAGGTCACATTTCAAGAAGCCAAGCGCCTATCCCAACGCCTAGAAATTAGACAACATTCGTTACATACGTTAAAATACGATATCACCTGTTGGTAGAGAAGAGCTAATTCTATATTACCTATCATGAATTATATTGTTAGTTTATAACTGATAGAAGTCATGTTGATAATCTCCATACCCATTATTTTAGAGAGAAGGGAAATGATGGCAATAGATTTTTATAATGATTGATTTAAGAAGGGTCATCTTTTTCGGAAATAGGCTGTTGAACTACATAAATAATGAGATTTACCTTGATTGGCTTCTGAAAATTTGATGTATAAGTTTACTCATATCTGCGAAACACTAGCTTTGAGTCTGGGAAATTTAATTTCGGAATTTAATTGAGAATACTCTGTCGGAGAACGAACCCTTTCCCGTCATGTTATAATAGCCTACACAAAATTGCTTATCCTCCCTCGTTCACATCTCACATACACTAAAATCTTGCAGTGTTTAGGGACTTACTGTAAAACTGCAACAAAAAAATAATTTGATTAATAAAAAACTGCAACGGATCGTTGCTAAACTTTATCCAAATTCATTTGAAATATTAATATGTTTATTCCTTTATTATTAATCAGATATCACTTGGAATTTGCAGTTCATGTTGACTTTAATTGAAAAACAATGATCGATTCTCATTTAACAGTCGAGGAATAACCATTCTACATTCGATTTTTGACATTTCGGTTATTATTGGTAACCATTGCTGAAGACATGGAGGAATCGACTTAAAATCAAAAATAACGATCGATTCTCATCTATTACTTGAGGAATAATAATTCTACATTAGATTTCTGACGCTTCGATTATTATTGGTAACCATTGCTGAAGACATGGAGGAATCGGTTTAAAATCAAAAATAACGATCGATTCTCTTCTAATACTAGAGGAATAACCTAGTTGCATTCCATTTTTGATGTTTTGACTATTAATGGCAACCTTTACTGAAAACGTGGAAGAATCGACTTAGAATCAAAAAGACTAAATTCTTTTATGGCAAACAACTCAATCTTGAGCTTGCCGCGAGACCGATTACAATACTTTCCCCATGCATTGGATAAAGTAAAAATCGCACTTTTTGGCATCTCGACGAGACCCCATGTAATTTTTTGCAAAACCGTCACGTGCTAAAATTTAACTTAATTGAATACTACAATTTGTAACTTTAATTGAGTCCATGGGTTCCGTAGTCTTTACCTGAGGACCCTTTGAAGCCGCGCTTGCCGCGAGACCGATTACAATACTTTGTCCCATGCTTCGCATTGGATAAAGTAAAAAACACTATTAATGAAAAAAAATTCACATGTAAAGTTTCACACACTTACAGCTGGGTGAAAGACATTTTTTCTAAAATTTTGCCGAATTTTTCTGAAAAAAGATGTCGAAAAATTTTACTGAAACAGAAAAAGTGCATGTTTTTCTTTCTTAAATTTTTACGTATTTTAAGTTTTAATCGAACTCGCTAAAAGTTGGCATAGTAATGATTCTAAAAAAAAGCTATTCTTGTATTATTATTATTAAAATTGTATTAAAGTGTACTTTCAGCTTCTTATGAGAACGTGGCCTATAAGAGATAGAATTAAAATAAATAGTTGTCATAGACTAGAAAGTCTGTGTACTGGGCTGGCCGAAGTAAGAAATTTTCAATTTTTTTTTCATTTTTTTTTGCTTATAATATTTATAAATGTCTCAATTGTGGAAAAATCGTTTTGGAACATGATTTTTTTCGATTCTCATGATAACTCAAGATCGAAAAGTTGGAGAAAGCTTATCCTGGGTCAAAATATTTGTATTTATCAATTAAATAACAGATTAAGTTTCAGGCTTTTTATCTTCAGAGCGTCCGGTTCAAAAAAGGAGAAAAATCAGAAATCGAATTTTAATATAAGAGGCTAATAACAATCGGTTTTAGCTAAGAAGTTCAAATTTGTTTGAAATGCTAACTGGATGAACATTTCAAGTTACATTAAAAAAAAACATGGACATTTTTCACTGTTAGAACAAGTTGGGCACTCTTTTTATTTGTAGAAAACCAAAAGAGCATATGAACCCTTTGTTCATATGGTGTTTCGTATTAATAAATCTTTATCAGAGGATATTTAGAGAAAATTAAGAAATTATTATTATTATTATTATTTTTTTTAAGGATCGTAGGGAGTTAGACAAGAATTTAAATCAATCGCCTACGATCCTTTTAAAGATTCGATTATGGATAGGAACAATGAATTATTAAGATATTATGTATATTATTACATTATATGTACATGTTTATAAGGGGCTCTCGAGGTTTAGTCCGGACTTGTTGTGTTTCGGGGCCCCATTTTTTATTTATTTTCTAATCAACCACACATTCATCAACCGAAAATACTCTGGTGACACTAATAATGCTAAAAAATCACTTGGGACCTAGACAGCTTTTTCAAATAAATAAATAAATAATTACTAAGCATTAGTTTTATAAAATTAAATAGGTATTAAAAATATTGATAAAATTTATTTTATTTATTTATTATTTTAATATTTCAATTATGTACCTACTTTTTGTGTTAATTAGGTTAATCTTGTCAAATATATATAAATACTATATATATGGTACATACTATATTTTTGTAAATATTAAAAAGGTTAATGAAATATTAAAATACGCCTGAATTTTCAAATGTCGGGTTTTGGCTGTTGGGATTTTGGGCTGTCGGGATTTTGGGGTGTCGGGGTTTTGACATTCCGGATTTTGGGTGCCACCCGGTTATAAGTTATAACAAAGCTATAACATATAACAGATACAGTTTAAGACAAGTTTTAGCCATTTGTACCTTAACATGTTCATTCACAAGCTCTTTAATTATAAATCTCTGATGAGATAAAATCAGTAATTCCCCCCAAAGCATGCTTTGCGCGTAGCACGCGTTTTGCCGTCTCCCAACACTCTTTCGCGGTAAAATTAGAAAAGTGCCGAACCACTTCATTCGCCAATAGATATATCCCCATGACTTCAAGGAACTGGAACTCTCTCCCAGCTTCCATCTTCCCCAGAACTTATAATCTTCAAACCTTCAAAACCCGAGTTCATAAACACCTACGTCTCCACCCTCTCACTTAATCAACTTTCCCTTCTCTTCGGTAATGCAAGGGTCTTTCGAGAACCATAGGGGCTGCATCTTTACTGGTGCGCCCCTTTGATTGCATTAAAAATAGATATTTATTAATAAGGTACATCTCTATATCAAGTTTCAACTTTCTAGCTTAAACCGTTCTCTGTTATAAAATTTGCAGAGTGTATTCCAAATTTTGAAAAAAAAAATATTTTTATTAATTTTTTTGCGGTATGATCAAATAGAGTAGATGATTGCTAAGATTCTTGCCCTTTGAGCTTTATTCATCGCCTTGTGCGAATTTGTTCTTGAAAATGGCATCGCTGAGTGTGAGCGTAAGGGGCGTCGCAAGAGGTTAATAGAAGTGGTAAAGAGTAACAGCTCTAGAGAGTCAGTTTTAATGGGTTGCGGTCACACCACTTTATACTCTTGATGGACTCCCCCACTCTGGCTGGGTTTGGGTCTTACGGGCTTACACTTTCCCTCCTCTATTCGAATAACTCACAAATTGACATCACTTAATTCACTATTATCAAGGATCCAATAGGAATCCAATTCAAAATGACATATATAATAGAATAGAAGGTAATTCCCTCCTTAAAGGGTGTACCTCGAATTATTTTTCGACCCTTTGTTTGCAGACACATTAAAATAAATTGATGGCGTTAATTTAATGACCCTGATAAAGAAATAATTAGCGAAAGATATTAAATTTAAATTTTCTCCTTACATTATAGTATACGAGTAGATTGTTGAAATTGCCTAATAACTTATTTAAAAAATCACAAATGATTTAGTAATTCTTATTATACATTCAAATCTTATAATTAGGTATTGATTAATACATTTACCATATAATGAGTTTTTTAGTCGAGACGGTTCCGCCTTATATGTATTAAATTCATTCAAAATTTTGTTAATAGATTTTAGTCTTTCTAGTTTCTGCACAGGAATTTTTTGGCGGGTTATAGTGGTGTTTTCACAAAGAGGAAATAAAAATTTAAAAATTATATTTTGGAGATTTTTTATTTATCTCTATACATATTTCGGTTTACGAGACCTTCTTCGGGAGGTTTAATAAAAGACTGAATAAAAACTCCTGTGTTTAATATGTTTCACTATAAACCAACACCGCTCTCCCTAAATGTTATTTCTAGTTTTTTGAATTTTTAGAAAAATCAAAATTACCTAACGATAATAACTCACACCTTGGTCTCATTTTTTTTTTTTTTATCGAAGGAGAGGGACCGTTTTACTTTTGTAGGAAACTATAAAAATTACAATTTTATTAATAAAGTTAACGGGATTATCTATTTGAGTTTATTTTTTGTATTTTTGTAGGGTGTGGTGAGGCATGCAGCAGGAGGCCAGGAGCAAGGGCAAGGGCGGCAGGGGCTGTGTAGCATCTGGACCAGGACCCGTGGCCTCCGGAGAACATCGGGAGACATGGGGCAAAAAGGCCGACTTCCTGCTGAGCGTGATTGGCTTTGCCGTCGACTTAGCCAACGTCTGGCGCTTCCCTTATCTATGCTACAAAAATGGTGGTGGTAAGTAGGGATAATGTGAAAACTAGCTTATACTTATAACTAGAGACCGGATTCCTATGCAATTGCATATTTTGTTTGCCGCCACATATGACCCAGGGGATTAATTATAATATCTATCCGAATCATGAATCTAGGATACTGTGGGTTATTTTATACTGCATATGTTTGCATATTTGAGTAATATTGCATAAAATTGCGTATTTGAAGAATATTGCATAAAATTTAATATTTGAAGAATATTGCATAAAATTTCATGTTTGGAGAATATTGCATAAAATTGCATATTTGGAGAATATTGCATAAAATTGCATATTGGAAGGATTGGAATGAAAAAAATGAAGAAAAAAACAAATATTTGCATTATTTTATTAGTTTATTATTTGTAGGTACGTCAATATGAAAAGCTTGTTAATATAAAAATAAATAAATAAAAGGAGTATAATATTGTACAATCGTGTCTGTTAATTAAAACTACCCCCACCCCCATATTTTTTCGTTCACATTTTTTGAAACATTATTATATTTATTATGTTGATTTATGACGATGTTCAAGCGGGAGGCCCGGGTTCGAGCCTTGCTAGCATATAAAATTTTGACCGGCTAAATCTCGGCTCCTCACTAACTCTACTAACACTTTGCTGATGTGCTGTGTAAATGAGCTGTGTTCCCGATGACAATAAATAAATAAATAAAAAAATACCTAATGAGAATTTTGTGCTATTTTTTACGCAATAAAAGTACATATTTGACACATGGTTTTATTTCTTTCATAGCACTCTTTCAATTATACTCGTATAGTCTTTTTGTCTTCAATTTTAATTTTTTAGTGCATAAAAAAATTTATTTTGCCATCTTTTACTGCACATTACTTGCATATTTCAGTATTTTTAATTGCATATTTTATGGCATATTTTGGCAGTTTTTACTGCATAAAAATCCGGTCTTTAGTTATAGGCATAAAATATGGAATTAAAAATGCTGAAATATGCAAGTAATATGCAGAATATGTTGAAATATCAAAATACATGCAGTAAAAGATGGCAAAATAATTTTTTTTATGCACTAAAAAATTAAAATTGAAAACAAAAACACTATATATTTGAAGGAGTGCTATGAAAAAAAAAAAATTATAAAGTAACAACCCAAGTGTCAAATATCTAATTTTATTGCGTAAAAAATTAAACAAAATTCTTATTATATTTATTAATATATTAAAAAATCTTTAAACTCAAAGAAATAATAGGTGCTCTTGAATAAAATCAACATAATAAATATAATAATTTTTCAAAAAATGTGAACGAAACAATTCCGGGGGTGGGGTAGTTTATTTGTATTGTATTGTATTGCTTTTATTTTTTTATATTAACAAGATTTTCTTATTGACGTACAAATAATAAACTGATAAAATAATCCAAATATTAATATTAATCTGATCTCTACACTAATTTACACACGCTTCCACACACACTCAGGAACACTCAATGGCCAAAATGGCCCATTATTACTTTGTAAGAAAAAGATTGGAAACTTTTCGTCATTTTCGTGTAGAGGAAAGTATCTAGTCAAATCAAAGTACAACTGAATAAAAAGAAAAATGAGTGGGTTGTTGTTTTGTAGCTACGTTTATATCTTTTGTAATTCAACCCCCTACTTTGTAGTCCAACACTACACTCTTGTCGTTGAGACCTATTTCAGTTTCCTTCGAATTTAAATTAGTGTCCAACTGTTTTATTTCTTCATTTTTTTCATTCTTTTTCCGAAAATTTACTTTTACAAAATCTGTATTTGGTAATATTTGACAAAAATCTTTCAAATATGCAATTTTAAACAATATTCTTCAAATATGAAATTTTATGCAATATTCTTCAAATATGCAATTTTATGCAATATTCTTCAAATATGCAATTTTAAACAATATTCTTCAAATATGCAATTTTAAACAATATTCTTCAAATAAGTAATTTTATGCAACATTCTTCAAATATGCAATTTTATGCAATATTACTCAAATATGCAGTATAAAATTTAACCCACAGTATCCTAGATGCATGATTCGGGTAGATAATTGATCCCCTGTGTCGTATGTGGCGGCAAACAAAATATGCAATTGCATAGGAATCCGGTCTCTACTTATAACTTATTAAATATTAATTAAAACGTTTAACCAAATTAGAGTGACGAGAATAGCAGAATTATTGATACAAGACGTAACAAAAATGTAGGCTTCTATGTTACTTTGGGAGGAAATATACTTATATATACATAAATTTAATTTATCATGTTCGAGAAGGTTGGTTTACGGATATAAATGTAATCGATACATTCTAATCCAAATACATACACTTGGGATCTACTCTTCTTTTTCAGTTAATAGGGGAAAAGTTGACATTTTGGAGAGTGTATTTAACACAATAAAACAATCATGAATTTAATTCAAAATACTAATATACCTATTTACTATTTATAGCTTATAATAATAAAATTATATAAAAATAGCAAAGAGTATGGGTGAATGATAAATACACGTGATGTTTATAATAATAAAAATTACGTAAAATTGTGAGGTAGATTTTACGCAATTTTTATTATGATATAAAAATTTCACCTAGGACCAACACCTTCTCCTTAAAAGTTAGACGTGTTATTCACCAATCACGCCAGATTTTTTCTTTATTCTTTCAAAGATTTAAAATTCTTATATTTCTTGAAAAATAAATGTACGATCTCGGCCAAGTCTCTATTTCTCTTAGGGCCAGTTGTATGTCGGTTGGTAAACTTTTTTTAAACGTTGACAAAGGATAAATCTTTAGAATTCACCTTGTGTCCCGAGGTGAATTCTAAAGATTTACCCTTTGTCAACGTTTAAAAAGAGTTTACCAACCGACATACAACTGGCCCTTAATGTAACAAAGAAAGAATAAAACAAAAATCCCCCCCACCGATCTCGTAAATAAAGCAACATGTTTCATGGTTGGCTCTCTACTCTAGAAACACTGTGTGCTGTTGGCTTATTTACAGTTCTCTCAATCCCAATCGTATTGTTTGCATCATCTGGAATTGATTGGGGAATGCTGAAGGGGAGTTGCGACCATTTATCATTATAATTCATTGTTTACATCTCTTATCTGTTAACTACGATGGTATGTTGCAAGCACCTGCCCCCATGTGATCACCTACACCACAGCAATCAGCTTATTCTTGGATAGGTGATCATTTTAGAACATAGGTACTAGGCCTATTTAAGTCATGTTGGTTGCATCCCATTTAAATTGATCATTTATTGATGCTTACAGAAGAAACAAATACATTGAAACCTCTATCAGGATTAGTAATATAAAGTAGAACCAGTGACAAAGAAGAAAGTATTATTAAATTCATTCAAAAATTTTAATTTTACTTAATAAATTTAATAAGTTATTCGTCATTAGAATCGTCTGAAACGTCGATAAAATGATTTTCACATATTTTTTTTGCTTGTCTAGATTCTATCTAGAAATAGCTATTAGTTTAATTATTTCGATTATACAATTTTATTCTAGAATGGAAGTCAGAGAGAGTTCTTTCTGGTGTCATGTGCGAAATCGAAGAATTAATTTGATTTTGGGCTTCCTAGTTTCATTAGCTTCTAAATAAAAAATGCGGAAAATCAGAAAAAAATTGATTCGTTATTTGGAGAGAAGCTCTTCAGCGGCTGTAGTAAATGAGCTGAGAATTAACAAACATGTTTGTATTAATAAGCACTATAAGTACCTTTGTGTCAAGTTTCAGTTGTAGAGCTCAAATCGTCAAAAATCGCCTTGTAATATACAGAAAATGTATCGAGTCTTGGAAAAGTTTTCACTTTTCTTTCAATTTTTCTTATCTTCTAGAAAGTAAAACTCATTCGCCGATTCGATCATTCTCGGGTCTCACAATCTTCATTCCTTCAAAATTCGCCTTCACAAGTCGGATCGTATATTAATCTGATTTTCTGAATTACATCCAGGGTGGCAAGATAATACTTGGAGGCTCCTCTCCATAGTTGCGAAAGGTATTCAAGCCAGGGGCGCATTTGGGCCTTATAGAGGGTGATAAATCGCCAGAACTTGATTAAGAAGCTAATTTTCCTAGCTGCATATTTTGCCACAGAGAAAATGATTTCATTCCAGGAGAAGTCAGTTATGTATGACTGAGACGCCTAATTTGGAGAGGCTGTCAAACATCTTCAGGATATTTAAAACAAAGAGGATGTCAGGGAGATTTTTATTTTCACGCCTAGAAATTAGACAACATTGAGTTTATTAAAGCTAACTAAATTTTGGGACACCCTTTTTCTAAAGTTTCGAGTATGATTAAAGATAAATATGGTTATCCTCTGTTTGATGCAAATAAACATATACATAATATGTGTAACAAATATAAATATTTATATATAATTTATTTGTTTGATCATTGATTTATCTTCATGAATTAACAATTCTGCTACTCTTGGAAAAACAATGTTTTTTCAATTAATATTATTTCGATTATTCAGGAGTGAGGGAGGGCCATAAAGCGTTCTATCATCGGCGTAACAGGTAGTGATTTGAAAATGATTAATTAGGTCGTTATATATATTTTAGGAAGAGCGTGGGGAGATTACTGAGCCTTGGAGAACTCCAGCATTTGTAGAGAAAGATGTGAATGATTTTCATTTAGCTTTAATACCACGATTTCCGAGAAAGCGTTCGAAGCATTCGGAAAGTGTAACGCGATTAATCTACGATCTATCTATAACTTCATAACTCTATTTAAGATAATTCAATATTAACATTTATTATATTTTATGTATCTTATTTTTCTTTTCTTTTTATAAAAAAAAATCCATTGATAGATAGCAAGCATGTCTTGTATGGTCCTAATGCATAAATTTTTATTTATTTATTTTTTTTATTTTTTGTTCCCTAAAGCCTATGTATTTTGATAACGCTATCGGCTTCCGCTTTTACACTTTATAAAGTGCCAATAGAATGAATCCATTGTAAAATAGTGTTGAAAAAAAGAAGCAGTGGGGGAGAACCCATTTAGGGCGAGCAAGTGCAACGTCATGATGAATGGACCTCGGGCAGACATTGTTTCCGTCTCGGTCAGCAAATAAAGTGTCGATCCATTAGCATAAAGTAATTTATAATCTTGACGCGGGCAAGGAACATTTATTTAATAAAATAAGCTGGAAAAAAAAATCAATAGTTGACGAAAAAATTATAAAACAACTCACAAAAAAATGAACAACTTCATTTATAATCGAAGGAAAAAGTAAAAACTTTTTCAAGTCTCGGTACGCTTTCTACAATTTTTATATACAATGTTCGAGCTAGAAAGCTTAAGGGGGTTCGGGACTGTTTATCATTTTTATAAGAAAATTCTCAAATTTTCACCATCAAATCATTGATCTATTAAATATTTATTCCCGAAATTTGAAGTTGATCGTCTGCCCAATTCTGAGAAATAAATTATTGAAATTGTCCTTTTAACATGGAAGTAAATGGAGTGAGCTTTTAAAAGGGCTATAGCTTCTATACTAATTATACCATATTCAAGAAATTTATACAGATCAATAATTCAACTTTTATGAATCGAATTATACATTTTTCAATAGATTTGACAGTCTAATTAATTAGTTATTCATAAATGTAAAAATAAAAAGTTATTTGCAGCCAACAGAATATAACGAAAACACTAGTGTAGAATATTCCAAATCTATTTCTTGAGATTGTTTTTGTGTTAAATAAATGTTTTTATAATGGGAAAAAATTATCTCAATATATTTTTATTAATATTATCAAAACAAAGATTTTTATTAGAATTTAACCTCATTATTAACAATTTTTTTATTGATTAATTTAGTTGACAAAAGTTGCTACTCTGAAGAAATACAAAAGATTTTTTCGTAGATGAACCAGATAGATAAGCTGTCCCGAACCTCCTTAATCTATAAGAATATTTTATTAATAAAATATTGTATGTCAAATTTCATCTTATTATATATAGATGAGCTTTGCAAAGTTTTTGGCTTGACGACCCCATTTTATCTACAAATTTTGCTAATGACCCGAAATTTTATAATATAAAATAGTAGAAAATGTGTGTCAATTTAAAATCCCACGACCTCAAAATAAAATCTAGCAACCCCAATTGGGCTCGCGATTCACAGTTTTAAAGAGCTCTGATGTATATTTACTATAACTTTGCTTTTTTTTCTGTTTTTCTATATTTTGATTCAAAAATTCAGAAGCTTGAAGGGCCAAAATTTAATCAGTTATTCATTGTGAATATAAATAAAAACATTTTGGAACCAGAACGAATTTTCTTGAATTATCATCAGTATTATAAACGAGTCAGACATACAGACATACACAATAATCTTGCTTGAAAATATTTCTCTCTACGTTTCAGACAACTCTAAAGAATAAAACAAAAAAAAAAAATAATAATAATACTTAGGCGCTTAGGCTCTCTCGGCAAACTAGCTTTCATCGCTTTGAGGGAAATTAATCAGAAATAAGAAATATCATTTACTTTGAATTACGTTTTTACTTTTATTTAATTACTTCTATGATAAGACTGTTTCAGTCAAAGAACATTACAATTACTTTATTTACAAGACCTTTACCATCATATTCGAGTTGTAATGTTGCAATTTTCAGTATCTCTTTTAGTGGATTGGAAATATTATTAGAATCGATAACTTATTTCCGGATCATTTTTAAACTAGTAATTAAAAATACAAGGTTATCTTAGGGAGAACAAATATAAGTCGAAAAATCGGTACATAGGACTATAAACGAAGGTTTTCAAGATATATCGTATTTAAATTGAAAGGTTCTTTTTGCCGAGAGTAACAGAATTCTTATGAAATAAAGTAGACAATAAAAGAGTATGTCTTCTGCTGGAAAGATAGATTTTTAAATTTATTTATAACGAGACTATAGTTTCGAGAGCTTTGCCCTCTTCATCAGTTTATTACAATTGATCCACAGGAAATTGATGTGTAAAAGAAACTATATTATCGTTATAAATATATTAAAAAAATATTTTTCCAGCAGAAAGCACTCTTTTATTGTCTCCTTAAATATGTATATCGTCTTTTATCATTTATGAACAATCTGTGAATTTCTGGTGTAAATATTAAAATAATTTAAAATGTATTCTCGAAATTATGAATTTTAAAGATGTTGTGGGTATACTTCACACCTTATTTCAATATTGTCTAAAATCTAGTCGCATTTTCTTTCAGTTATTTTTTTTTTTTTAGATTTAATACCATAAGTTCTGTAACATACTGTCATGTTTTTTTTTTTTTTTTTTGAATAATTTCACACTGAAAATAAATAAATATCGTAAGAGTTCGTGGCTGTGATGAAAATGTACTAGATGAAGGAGGAGGTATCAGCCAAAGATGGAATCACTGGGTTCAATAAAACACCTTTAATGAGACGTTTCGGCCTGAATTTTAATTCCTAATTAACTGAAGATGGCCAAATAAAATTTAGGCCGAAACGTCTCATTAAAGGTGTTTTATTGAACCCAGTGATTCCATCTTTGGATGATACCTCCTCCTTCATCTAGTATAAATAAATATCTATATCGTTATAATGAGATTGAAGTAGTTTTTGGAGACGGACTGATAAGTGAATTGAGTGGATTTTGATGAGGCAGTCCAAAATTAAAAAAAAAGAGATAATTTAAACTATCAAGTATCAATATTAATATATCGTATTTCGTTCTCAGTAGAATTTTGTGTCTACACTAAATTCTGCTGAGAATGAAATACGATATAATATTGTTTCTGATGCCACTGAGATAGGAGGCAGAGGATTTTCTTCACTGACCTTTCAAAGCCCTGAAGAAGGAGGGAATAAGCCTCACAAACGTCGGCTTATGAATAAAAAGATTTAAATTCTCTCTTTTTTTTTCTAATTTTGGACTGCCTCATCATTATCCCTCAATGGTTATAATTTATATTTTCTAATTAACTACACAAACTTTTCTGGTCCATGTACCATAAAATAATTTTTATTTCTACAAGTTTACAGTAAAGAAAAGGTTGAGAAAATCTACTTTAGTCTATGCGATATCCTCTCAGCCTCACCATCCTCAAAGCTCACAATCTTAAATTTTTAAATCTAAGTTTAGCCGAAACCAGCCAATTTTATATTAGTGAGATTCCAAAAAGCTCAAAATTTAGTATTCAGATAATGGTTATTTCTTATTTTTTAAAAATTGTCCATTAGTTATTAATTACAGTTTTTTTACGATCACTTATATAGTTATTATAAGATGATTTGTTGACCTGTCCATTGTCCATGATATTTCACATATTCGATTTGTTTTTGTTGTTTTGTTTGTGAAATGCATTACCATATCAACAATAAGAGTCAATAGTTTAAGCCTAGATTCAGAGTTTGTATGGTTTTCCAGTAATTAAACATGAATTGAATGCCCTTCATCGCTGATGTGTTCTTTGATAGTTAAGTGACCCTAAAATCTATATAATATATGTATTTTCCATTCGGATGCAAATCTACTGCTAACCTTCTGACTCTTGACATCTAAACCAGTCAGCCAGCAAAGCTTTCACTATTTATTTAAGTGTTTTTTAAAAAGGCCCGATATACGAAGGTTTAATTGATGCTATTTATTTGAAAAAATTGACTAAATGTTCAACATTAATATATTATTTATATTTAAAATGTAATTTAAATTCTCTATGAAATGTCATTAAAATATTATCGAAGAACTTATCAGTTCGCTATCGTATCGAATAAAAGATTTCACTCAAAAATTTTCAATTTAATTTCTGTATGTTAAATCAAATTTTAAGAAAAATCATTTTCAAACATAATTTATCTAACTCCTGGATTGTGATACCCACGATAATTCCAAAACAGAAGCTTGGATAACGTTCGTTCTATAGTATAGGGTGGTCCAGAAAGAAATACATTTTTGAAAATAGAAAGAAAACAAAACTATTATATTTAAAAGCGTTTAGTCTTATACAATGGAAAGTTTATTAAATGTAATTTTAGTTTTTGAAAATTAAATCATGAAGATGACGTCCTTGGCTGTTGCAACACTCTTTCAAACGGTCACGAAAATTTTATAAAACTTTAGTAGGATTTTCTTTTGACTCCCATTTCTTATTGAATATTCAGCTTCAATTGCCGCAATGTTGTCGGATTATTACCGCATATCTTGATTTTAAGGTGTCTCCATAAAAATAAGTTTGCTGACCTTAAATCGGGACTCCTCGGAGGCCAGGTTATGTCACCCCTCAGTAAAATCAGTTTCTGAGGAAACATATCACTTATCACGCACATGCTCTCATTCGAAGTGTGACACGTGGCTCCATCCTGCTCAAACCATGTGTTTCGATTGTAACCTCGCGATTCTTGCAACTTCGAATGAGAGCATGGCGTGATAAGGGATGTTTCCTCAGAAACTGATTTCACGGAGGGGTGACATAACCTGGCCTCCGAGGAGTCCCGATTTAAGTCGAGCAGATTTATTTTTATGGGGACACCTTAAAAGCGGGGTCTACGTTAATAATTCGACAACATTGCGGCAATTGAAACTGAATATTCAGCAAGAAATGGAAGCCATTTCAAAAGAAACTCTTAAAAGTTTTTCAAAATTTTCGTGTCCGTTTGGAAGAGTGTTGCAACAGCCAAGGACGTCATCTTCATGATTTAATTTTTAAAAACTAAAATTACATTTAATAAACTTTATATTGTATAAGATTAAACGCTTTTAAATATAATAGTTTTTTTTTCTATTTTTAAAAATGAATTTCTTTCTGGACCACCCTATAGTAAAATTCTATTTGCTGAGATAAGTAGATTCGACTTTCTTGGAAAAAATCACGAGATTATCTTCTCTAGCTTAGGCTGAGAAAAATCATCTTAAAAAATCTTCATAGGCATATACTTTTATTAGAAATTTCAAAGTGTAGTGAGCGTTTTTTGCTAACCAATTGTAATTAAACAAAGAAGTAGGTAAAGAGTACAGAAGTACTTTAGGTAATAAGTAAAATTTAATTTATTTTAGAGACTATTTCAAAATAAATATTAATATTAGAAATACACTTTTTTTTTATGAAGGCGTACACACAAATGCTCTAACATTTAAAAAGCCGATCATGATATACACCAGAACTCCCGAAAAGATTTAATTTTCTACCCGATTTTGAACATTCCAAGTTTGTGACATATATAATTTAATGATATTTAAAAATTCATTTTGAGTTCACCGGCTCTCATTTTAGGATTCTTTTAAAATTTTTAGTTGAAATGATGAAGGTAGTCTCCATGAATTTCTACATTATTTTTAAATAGGTAAATGTCTATTTTCCACACTGAGTTAACTTTATTTTATCAAAAATATTTTTTTTAAACTATCCTCTTCCCCTTTCTATTTGTATATTCTATTCATTAACTCACAAATCCTTACGTAAGTTCGAAAATTTATACTTCATTTCGTGCTTTGAGAAAAGTTTGATTTATTTTTAATAGATTTCTCATTTTGAATATCCCTCATGGAAAATCTTAAGGGTGTTAATTATATTCCGTAAGAATCTTTTTACTTTGGAAATCATTCGAGTTGACTAATATTTTCAAGTAGATATAATAAAGCAATTTTACTCTCTTTAGAATTTACAACCGGATATCTATTATCAGTGTATTGAAGTTGAGCAGTTCAAAGTGAATTAATAGTATCATGAATCAAATTGGGTACTTATCAAATTAAAAATAATTTTATGTAGCTCGTGTCCTTTTACTTAATGACCCCCCTCCAAGCTATGTTTATTTAATATAACGTATCTAAATTTTATACTACATATGTATAAATAAATTGAAGAAAAACTTTTTCACTGCTCTGAAGGACTTTTAATTTATACCTATATAAGTAGGATGGGTGTGCGGTAGATGAAAATCGTGTTCCACTGAAATGTGAAATGTTTATTAATATATACAGATATTTACAATGAGTTTTATATTATTTACCTGAAATGTGAAACTCGAAATTTCAGGTCCTTTATTTAGTTTTAACAATGATGTTTATTAGAAGTGAATTTATATAATATCTGGTTCTTAAATATTGTATATTAACAATTGTGTTTGAAATGAGCGTTTTAAATTGACTCTCTACTGCTTGATGTCTCAATCTATTTTGTCGCTTGCTTGTGCTTGTCTTCCCCTTCCACTCGTCTTCATGTGTGGGTGTTTCGATCTTACATCTCCCCCCCCCCCCCGCGGAGGAATTTTGAGAGAAGGGTATCAGTTTATTGACATGGAAAAGTGTGTGATTTCTTCCTTTTTTTGTGTAATTTATTTTGTATATTGAATTTGAAACTCTTTGTAGTATTTTAAATGGGCCTTTTCTTATCTTGTCTAATTTTTTTCTATTTAATTTGCTCCCTGTATCTACATACACAAGTCGTTTTTCTTGAATTCATATTTTTTTTTATTTTTATCTAGTCTTGTTTTATTTTGTATAAAATTTTTATTTGAGTTCTCTAATGCTTTTTTTCTGTCTTCTTCAAGATTTCTTACAGATATAAATTCCTCTGGTACTATACTAGTATCCTTGCCGTATAATAAGTACATTGGTGAGAATCCTGTGACACTATGTATTGTTTTGTTATATTCTTCTATGCTTTCTTTTGCCAGTTTAGGCCAGGATCTTTTTTTATCTGTATTTGCTTTGCATCTGATTCTGTTTGAGATCGACTGGTTTACCCTCTCAATTAGACCATTCGATTCAGGGCAATCAGTGCATGTAAATATTTGTTCTATATTTTTCTCTTTCAGATATTTTTTTAATTCTGTGGAGTTTATGCCTGCGATCTTACACCTATATTTTGAAATGCCTTAAAATTTCTATAAAACCATTGAAAAAATGAAGTTTTCTGAATTTTTGATCGAGGTGTTCTAAGGCTATAGAACTCAAAATCTAACCACTTTAAAAATTACTAATATTTTCGCGCAAGAACTAACTTTCTACAACTTTCCGTTCTCGAGCTATCATGGGTATAGAAATCCAGACAGACAAAGAACAAATCATATTTGAAAACTACAATGAACAAATTTTCATGTATAGGTAAAGTATTGTAATAAATATCGTGGCAAGTGCGACTTCAAAGGGTCCTCAGGTAAAGCCAACCGAACCCATGGTCTCAACCAATGTCTAAAATTGTAGTATTCATTCAGATTGAATTTCGCGAACTGACTATTTTGCCAAAATTTACATGGTGTCTCGTCCAGTGCCCCAAAAGCGACTTTTTCATTTAGTCCATGGGGATGTTTTAATCGATTGAGATATCTAGGTATCCTTTTATTTCATCGTTGATTTTTTTCCCAAATATATATATAATATAAATAATATTGATCAAATTTAAAATTCACAAAAAAGTAACCAAGTACTTTATAAATTTATTTATTTGCTTGGTTTAAGCTCATATAACACGCCTTAGTAAGAATGGATAGACTTCTGTTTATAAAATGCTATATTTGAGCGGAAATTTTATAAGTAATCCCAACAACTGCGTTGTTGTCACATCCGTTACCATTGCTGAAGGTCTGAAGGAATTGACTTAAAATCAAAAATAGCCATCGATTCACATCTAAAACTTGAGGAATAACCATTCTACATTGCATTTTTGACGTTTCGAATATTTATTATTGGCAACTAGTGCTGAAGACATGAAGGAATTAAAAAAAGCAATCGATTTTCATCTATTACTGGAGTAATAATCTTTTTACATTCCATTTTTGATGTTTTGACCATTAAAGGTAACCACACTGCAGAAGACACTGAGAAATCGACTTAAAATCAAAAAGACCAAATACTTTTTTGTAAAAAAATAACCAAATCATCAAATCTGCAACAGAACTTGTGCATTACCATTGACTTCTAATAGCCATATATCAAAGGAATAAACAGATTAATATTTCAAACGACTATGGATAAAGGCTACCAGTGACCCCTTGCAGTTTATTTTTATTTTGCGTGAATTCAATACTAGGGTCGCCTGGAATACAACTGGAACTAGCATGATAAGATTTATAAGTACATTAATGGAATGATAATCATCTTTAAAATTTTCTTACTCTATAAAAATGTGGAGAGATGTATGTACTCTACAAGCATTGTTTTTCTTTTGCGTTTTAATTGTATACATTCTTTTAAAATAACATTTTAAAACAGCTTTAAATTCGTTCAGTATTTTGATTATTTTATTTTAACTATTCTTTTTGAATGAGCGAGATAATAGCTGATTGAGTAAATCTGTGAGTCCAAGGGCCATAAGCTCCAATTATTTATTTTTATTTCTCATTCGTAATTATAATAGAAAACAAGAAACAAATTTCAATTTCACTTTTCTAGTCTTGTTTAAAGTTGGCCCTCAGCTAATAAACTTAATCATAAACCCGATTGGTTGCCTCTTGTCTAGGCGTTGAACCTGTATGCATTTGTCTAATCACTTTAACCTCAATAAAAAAATCTGTAAGAGAGACCTTTTGAAAAAATAAAGCTCGCTCTCGTTATCAATGATTATATCTTAATAGACTGTACATTGGATCCAATCCACATGTGCTTTGTTATCAAATTATTTTTCGATTCGCGCCCTCGCTTACTTTGGGGTTGAAGGATGAGGTAGCTACTCTAGTGCTCGATAGCCAATCAGCTAGCTCGTTACAAGAGCCTATTATCTGAACAACATCAACAACAACATCGTGATGTCATCTAATTGCCTCCGTAACTGGATATACCTACCAAAACGGATGAACGTTAATCTCTTTTACGCGGAAAACTCTTTTCGACATAACAAATGATTAATTTAAAAAAAAAAAGGTAAATTGTCCCAACCATACAACTTTCATTTACTTCGTTATTATAACACACTCTTAATAATTAAATTGAAAGAAAAAAGTGAAAACTTTTTCAAAATTCAATATACCTACCTTCACCAAATTTGAGTGATTTGTTATTTTTTATTTTTTATTTTTTTTGATCCCTCCAATGGTTCAAGATAAAAAGATCAAATTAGATACAATAATTAAAAACTTAACTGTCGAATTTCAATTTATTATCCACCTCTTTTGTATACCAATTTTAACTGATAACTACAACTGTTTGATATCTCACCATATTAAACAATTTGATTTTTTTTTCTAAATTTCGATTCGTTTTTTGAAACGAATGTTCTGAAGCTATCAAAACTATTATAAAATCTGGCCAGTAGATACGTACTTTGTTTAAAGAAAAAAAAATATTATATGTACATTTTAGCACCAGATCAACCTTTATGTTTTAGACTTTTCAATACATGAATTAGAAATTAAAAAATTAAAAATTATAAACTGAATTCAGTACCGAGGCTGACGAGGAGACCAAGATAATTAATATTAGAATTTAGTAAAAAGAATTTTAATGAATTAAAAGACATTTTTTAAGCTTCAGAACCTTAATGAATTAAAATATAAAAAAAATAATAACTAGTTATAATACTACTACTAATAATAATAAGATATTTAATTTAGATTTAGATTTAATTAATTTAAAATTTAGACTTAGGTTTTCAAAAAATTTCAAAAAATAAACAAATAAATAAAATAAATAATCCCATACACGCTAAGTGGCTCGGTTATCCTTCAATGTTTGCGATTCATTGGGTATGGGATCTTCGAAACAAAATTTCTAGAAGATCTAGAAATCTGAAATTTTTTAATTCAAAAAGTACTGGATTAGTTAAAAGGACGCTTTCGGAATTGGAATTTTAATTAATTCACTATTTACTTTTGAGAGGCTAACACTGAAAATCCCTCCTTGTCATTCTGATATCATCTTTCCCACCTTTTGGGGGATCAATATTTGTCATTGAATGATTTACTTATCTATAAAAAGATTAATGCCTTTCATATTTAAAATATTGAAAAATACATATGCATATGATTTCACTTTAATGTTTCCAAATAAATTGATTTAATGTATTTTGAAAATAGTATATAATAATACTTTTCCCTTTAATAAACTGATATTTGTAGGATTTTCAATACAAGACTATTATAAGTGGAGTTTATGAAAGAATTTAAAATTCTAATTAAAATTGCTATATTTTTCATCCTTCGTTGATTAGTCAAGGAAGATTCTTTCGAGCTATAACATAATTTTTTCATAAAGATAATAGGTGTTACATAAAGAAGGCTAAATGAATGAAAGCTCAAAGTAGAAGAGGAAATTAGAGAGATCGGTTCGGAGTCAAAAGTACCTCTGGAGGCGGATCTTGAAGAATAGAAGATAATTTATTTCCTCTTAAAAAGTGGAAGGCTGCAAATTTTTGTTTTTTAATAATATAAATAAATAAATAAAGTCAATTTGGTCAAGAAGTTAACCATTAGATAGAATCAGTACTCAATTGCTCTAGAATTGCCCGTTTTGCTAATTTCCAATTAAAAATATTTAATATATCTTTTTAATTATGAAAACTTGAGACTAGATTTTAAACGAGTCGAGACACGCATGGACAAGTTGACGGATAAGTTAGCAAAAAAAATGTTATTTCGAATATTACGAATTATTTATTTTCTCTGATGAAAAAATATCAATTTCGTAAAAAATAAATATCGATTTACAAGATACATATTATTTTCATTTGCTTTTACCTGAAAACGTTTCCTGAGAGTATAAAATGCTAATCTTGAAAGATTTTAGTTAATGAGCTGAATATTGGTATGCAACTATGAATTTTGCATTACAATGCACCCAATTTTAGCTTTTTATCTGAAAACGTTTTCTGATTATATGTATATACATTTTTTGCATGACTAGTATATTTCATGATTATTTTTTTTTTATATTTGATTGAAGAGTAAAAATATATAATTATAAAATGGACCGATGAAATAATAAAATTTCAATTAATTAACACATTTATTAGCTAGACTTAGTTGAAAATTTTCCATAGAGAAAGGGAGAAATTCCTCCGAATTTTTTGGGTTTGATAAACTTTTAAAGAAGATTGTTTTATAAAAGATTTGTGTTTATTTTAACATTCAATATTTTTTTTTTTAAATATTATCAACTATCTTTTTTGATCAACAAAATCGGTAGAATTAGTATATTTTATCTGCGACCCGTAACAATTTTTTCCTTCAAATGTGGCCCGTGTAAGCCAAAAGGTTGGACACTCCTGGTGTAAAAAGTCGAACCCGGAATAATTCTCCAATTGATCTATCTACCACTAAAATTCGCTATGAGATGCCGACCCGAAAGTATCTCCAAAATCAAACCGCCGTATTTGTAAGCGGTAATCATTATATCACTCACAAGCTATGCTTTAGTAAAGATTTGAATAACATTCCAAATCTTTATGAATTTCCTTTTTCAAATTTCGTTTTCTAACTTATAATCAATCGGAAGATTGAAATTTCTGCTCGTGAATCTAAAAGAGAAAAGATGAATGGGAAAAGTTTCGCAAAGTTTAGTCCCTCATTTCGACATCCCGATAAAAGGGATTTTGCGAATAAATAAAACAAAGCGATTATTTCGGAGGTTGCCGCTATATTTAAATCGAAGGAAGGCTCTAGAATCAAACGCGTCACAACCAGAGAGAGACCAGAGAGTGAGGCCAAGACGTGTCTTTCTGCAGCCGGATGCTCATTTCCCATTCTCCCTCTGATGCAGATTTCCTCTGATCTGCACCAGCCTATTTCCGTACAGACAGCCCTATGGCGACTTGGTCGCTTAACTCCTTTGTCGTCATTTACTCATGACTTTTTCTTTCTCTTCACACTTCGACTGCAAAAGATATTCAACCTGAGAATGACATGACGTCTTTTCGATTTCTTAAAACAAAAACATGAAGAATTATTAAAATTATTTTCACAGCTGCTGATTGATGTTTTAATTTTTGTTACCCTATTACTAGAGACTGGATTCCTATGCAATTGCATATTTTGTTTACCGCCACATACGACCCAGGGGATCAATTATCTATCCGAATCATGTATCTAGGACAGAGGTCGGCACCTTTTGAGATGGAAGAGCCAAAATTTCCCAGTTTTTAAAGAGCCACTAACATTTTTGTTTCAATATTATGGTATTTAATTAGGATTAGGAACATAAATTTGATTTTTGATTTAAAATAAATAGCTTTAAATAAGAAATAATATTTATTCATATAAAAGCATACAAATGTTTCGCACAAAACATATTAAAGTATTTTAGCTAGCTCTTCTAGATTAATAAAATTAGTAATCAAATAATATAACTTTAATTATTGAATAATAGATAGTTACATCAATGGGAGCATTGGCCTAGCATGTCTTTTGAAAGTTTGGTTAAATCTGGCTCATAACTTGTTGTTTTGAAAATAAAATATAATTATTAATATTTGAGCATGGAACTGGAGAGCCACATTTTGACATCTAAAGAGCCGCATGCGGCTCGCTAGCCGCGGGGTGCCGACCCCTGATCTAGGATACTGTGGGTTAAATTTTATACTGCATATTTTTGCATATTTGAGTAATATTGCATAAAATTGCATATTTGAAGAATTTTTTGTCAAATATTGCCTATTTCGCGCCTAATACATATTTTTTAAAAGTAAATTTTCGGAGAAAGAATGAAAAAAAAATGAAGAAATATATATATAAAGTTCCTTTAAATTTGCCTCTATCACATTTGATGATGTGGAGCCACCAGAGCGCTCCTTTCCATCGTATAAATCAATTTTAAGTGACATAATAACCTGAAGATAATTTAGAAAAATACTTGTAAACATAAATTATTCACAATTACTTACAATCAAATTTTAATTATTTTTGAGATCCTTTGTTAAGAAAAGCTAGTTAAATGTTGTTAATGTTGATTTTATTCAAGAGCGCCTATTATTTCTTTGAGTTTAAAGATTTTTTTATATATATTAAATATAATGAGAATTTTCTGAAATTTTTTACTAATAAAAGTACATATTTGACACTTGGTATACTTTATCATTTTATTTCTTTCATAGCACTCCTTCAAATATATAGTCTTTTTGTCTTCAATTTTAATTTTTTAATGAATAAAAAAATTTATTTTGCCAATTTTTACTGCATATATTTGCATATTTCAACGCATTCTGCATATTGCATATTTCAGCCTTTTTAACTGCATATTTTATGGCATATTTTTGCAGTTTTTACTCCATAAAAATCCGGTCTCTACCTATTACCCTTCAAAAAATCGCTGACAATTCAGAGTGAGTTTAGAGTTCACAGAGAAGAGAGAAAAAAGACGTGTTTTGAGAAGAAAACATTAATATATTATTAATATATTTAATATATCTAAATATATAATTAATGATATTATAGGGTAGATTCGCTACATCTTCATATTTTCTCATGTACGCCTAGGAGGTAGGCAACGCGCCATAATATTCAATTAACTTGATTTTTTCTTTTCATTTGCTGTTTGTGTTTTAATAATGACTGAATAAAGAAGGTAGGGGGGGGATGTTTTTATTCTTTGTTTCAATTTAACGACGTATAACAAAATATAGTAGCCGAATAAAGCGAAATTCATAAAATTTACAATTTTCAAATGAGATGCGCCACCTCCGGTTGTCCGATCGATCTCAAATTTTGTACACATTATTTTCTTACCCAACCTGAGAATTTGAGGGGGCGTCCCGGGAAAAATGTAATGGTCGAAAAATAAAGTCCCCCCTAATGTATACCGGGTGAGTTTTTTTTATCTTGAGACAGTCTTATAACTCAAAAACAGTGAATTATATGGAAACAAGTTTCAAATAAAAGTTTATTTATATCAAGGGGGAAACTAAATTACGATATTATTTGTTGACGTAGAACAAGCTTTTAAGGGTATTTCAAGGTCAAGCTCTGTTTTTTAAATGAAACTCTATATTTTTCTTTACCTCTCCTTAAACTACAAAAAAAAAAAAACTGAACAACTTTCATCGGGATTATTTTTTTATACGACATCAAATAAACAAAATATATGAATCAATTAGAACTCTAAAAAAAAATCTTAAAAATTATTTTTAACAATTATTTAACTTAATTATCAAATAATAATGATTAAATAATTAATTATTAAATTAATTATTAAATTGAAATGTCACAACAATGAAAATAAGTGTTTATAATGATATTAAAACTTCGTTATAAGAAGAAAGAAAAAAAATTCGAATTATTAAGAGTTTTTATTATATTTTTGAAAATTTATATATAGCCTCAAGGAAAAATAATGAAAACGACAAAAAAGAACAAAAAATTACATATGTATTAACATTTTTTTTATAATGATATTGATACAAGAAGAAGTTGCACCAAGAAGGTACAACTCTGTAGTCCGTGGTGGACCCTTGTAACGTGAAGATAAGGGGAGATTTAGGGATTGGGTAGAAGTCGAAGGTATCTGTGGATGCTGGTCTTGAAAGATTGAAGGTTATAAGTTGCAACATTGCAATAGAAAGGAGGCAAGCATTACGCGGAAAATGAGAAGTAAATATTGCTAGGAAAAATTCGAATTAGGGAAGTGGCCTAGTTCGAATTATAGAACGTTCTCTCCCCCTCTTGCTGTGAAAAAGATTTCGAGTTATCGATCATATCAAAATACACAGCATTTTTTCGATTTACCGAAGTTAACAGCTGAGGAGTTCGAATTATCGAAAAATTCGAACTATCGAGGTTCTAATTATCGAGAGTCGACTGTACTTGTATCTTTCAACCTCGAAAGCAATAGGAAGACCATTCTATTCATTAAAATTAGAAAGTTGCCAGTAGTAACAGAATTTTAATAGGTCACTGAAGCGATAACTGGCACTACTGCAACATGAAATCAACTGAAATTGCCAAGGTGAAGGAAATTTTTTTGTAAATTTAAAAAAAATTTATTATTGATTCTAAGAATCTTCTAAAAGTCTTAAGTTTGTCAGCCCTAATACCAGCGGGTCAAACTTTTTTTGTTTTTTTCTAATAATGTTGGAAATTAGTAAAGAACTCATTAAGTAGAATAAAACTGGTTTACTTTTAATTTTTAACCCCACTAAGAATTCAACCTTCACTAAAATAATAATTCCGATAAAATTTTAATATGATTTATGATATCAAATAAAACCAATTCATTAAGCGTCTTGTTAATCTAAGTTTTATTTAATTATGAGTTACAATGCTCTATTTAACGAACATCATAACTACATTAATTAACTCCCATTTTTACATTTATACAACCAAAAAATATGGGGTTGAAAATCAACTTTTCTTCTTGTCTCACTGTAAATTGTATTACCTACAATTTAGAATTCTCAAACCTTGAAAACTTCAACTCTAATGTTTAATTGAAATAAACCTCTGAATTTCATGAATCTTATTAACCTAAGTACATATTGAGTGAGAGAGTTATTGCTCAATCAGCTCCAGTCATTAACCTTTAATTAATTGGATTACGTCTTTTAAAGGTTCCCATCACTCCTTTGAAATGTTGAGGATAAATTCAAGATTTTGAAATGAAATGGCAGCTGTTGCAAATTTTCTCGCTTCTTCTTAATAGATATGTATATACAATATACATTTTATTATATAGTACAGGAAATAAGCTCCACCGTCAAATGCATAAAGATATACATATACCCTCTATGCTCCATGTGTGAGATTAAAATCGGGAAATTAGAAATGATGAAATGAAAATATTATGAAGCTCTATTTCGTTAAATTAAAATTCACTTGCAGAATTTATTCAAAGATTGTAATTAATTATTCCTTTAAAGAATTTCTAGATTATAATTAGCTTAAAAGACATTTGTTCAAAATAGCTTACCTATGGATAAATATAATACAATGAATGTACCAAAAAGTAAAAACTTCTTGCAAGTATCGGTACACTCTAAAACTGATTAATTGACCATTTTTGTCAAATGGCTTATGCTAGAAAGCTGAAACTTGGCATAATCGTGTTACTACTTATTAATACAAAGTTTTTCAAATACCCGCTCATCATTTACAAGCATTTAATAGCTCCTGGTATAACAATTCGATTTCCTTCGGATTTACTACATTTTTCGGAAGTTCTGAACCTAGAAAACGCTTAAATTCGGTCAGCTTTTCTTTATCGGAAACCCTATCTTACTAGATACCTATTGTGGCACCTGAACAAGCTTTCAACCGCCTCTGTTCTTGTGTTATCGTGGATATCGAAAATCATACAGCACACTCACCATCATTTAGTACTTATGCATTCGTAAGAATCGTTTCTAAAATATCCCTATAAATTATCCAAGTCTCAACGTGTTCTCTATCATTTAAGTTCTTCCCCGCCCAGGATTCTTTCACAATAATCTATTATTTTCTCTAATCCTATCAATAACCTCTTCATTTGTAATTCTCTACACACACTAGATTTCAAATATCTCCAAAAACCTTCTTTCTGTTTCTCTAAAATAGTCCAATAGCCAAAAATATCCATCAGTACTTCATACATACTTTCTAAGCTAATTAATAAGAAACATGATAATTACAGACAAAAATTCATGCTTAAAAATAATTTTTCCTCAGTTTCAAACATTTCAAGAAACGCACCATAGATCATGGCCCTCGCTTCAAATTTCCGGCCCGTGGCCCAAAATCTGAACCAGGTCCCTTATTATGGAATAAGTATGTGTTTTTTGAAATGGAACAAGTTGGTCATCCTACTCATTTTTTTTCCAACATAACCCTTAAAAAAACATGTCACATCCGTGCCCCGGGCCCGGGACCTAGAGGTGCACTTGGACCCCCCTTGCGGGGGCTATTCCACAGATACCTACCTTCAACTCCGATCCACTATCTGAAATTTCTTCTTCTTTTCATGATACAAACAAGTGTCCACTGTGGATTAAAGAGGTTGTATCTTTTTGATACAACTTCTTCTTGTATTAATATAATTACAAAAAAGAGTAAATGTCAATGTCGGTATTGGCTGAGTTTGTCATTATATGGATGTTTGAGGGAATAGAAAATTAGTGTGACTATTAGCTTATATAATATTGGTTGTTGTTTATTGAATTGTTGAGGTTTAGACAGAATCGCAAGTAACAATGTCAAAACATGTTCGTTATTTATCCATGATAATTTTTCCATGAAGCTAAAATATCCGTGCCCCGGGTATACTATGTTCTAATTCAAAGTTTACTGATAAGATAAGTGATATGTATAAATAATATTTTAAATGAGTAGATAAAAGTTATTAATAATTTTCACTTTTGTCTTCAGAAGTTAAAAGTAGTTGGCAAGATGAAAGTTTTATAAGGAAAACTTTTGTTTGCTATCATTTGTTTTTAACTTAATCTATTTTAACAAGCAAAAATTTTGGGTTCAAACTAGAAGGAAAAGTGGAAACATTTTCAAGGCTCAGATTGTTAAATAATTTTTTATTATTAAAAATTTGGTCGATTTAGAAAATGTTTCTATTGGCTCTTAATTTGCGGGGAGTGTACCAAGTCTTGAAAAAAATTTCATTTTTTTCTTACAATTTCTAATTTCTACGTTAAACGGGTTTAATCTGATTTACTTAGTTTTTATGCCGGTTTTTTCGTCTGTACTGCATCCAAAAATCTAGCTAGCTTTATTGGAGGAACTGAACTCAAATCAATGTTTAGAAAACTCAAAAGAAACGAAAAGATCACATTTCGAAATTAGGATTTTGCCAGTGGTTCTCAAACTCTTTACCCCCCCCCCCCCCCCCAGGATCGGCCCAAGGCGCAATGCAAGTGATGCACAGCTTGAGGGCGCCATCATAAGGTGGCGACTTATGGAGTTTCGGGACAACTTAATAAAAAGAATATCGAGATAATTTTTTTCTCATTATAAAAACATTTATTTAACCCAAAAACGATTTCAAAAAATAGAGTTGGAATTCTACACTAGTGCTTTTGTTATATTCTGTTGGCTGCAAATAACTTTTTATTTTTTTATATTTATGAATAACTAATTAACTAGACTGTCCTATCTATTGAAAAATATATCATTCGATTAATAAAAGTTGAATTATTGATCTGTATAAATTTGTTGAAAATGGTATAATTTGTAATAGAAGTTATAGCCCTTTTAAAAGATCGCTCCATTTACTTCCATGTTAAAAGGATAATTTTCAATAATTTATTTCTCGGAATTGGGACAGACGATCAACTTCAAATTTAGGGAATAAATATTTAATATATCAATGTTTCGATGGTAAAAATTGAGAATTTTCTTATAAAAGGCACATGCCGTTGAAATAAATAAATAAATAAATAAATAAATAAATAAAAATGATAAACAGTCACGAACTCCCTTAAAATATTATTTTTTTAAAATAAAATTTATCATACGAGTAAATTCGTTTTTAACCGACTTCAAAAAAGGAGGAGGTTCTCTATTCGACTGATTTTTTTTTTTTTTTTTTTTTGTGTCGTATGTTACCTCATATCTCCGCCAATTGTGAACCGATTTTGAAAAAAAATTTGCATCGGGTTCAGTCTAGCTTCCGATTGGTCCCGTTTTTTTTCATTGGTATTAGACCTTTTTGTTAGGTTTGTTCAGGCCTAACTTCTTTGTTTATTAACCGATTTCGATGATTCATTTTTTATTGGAAAGGGGGTATCTTAGGGATGGTGCCATATTAATTTGGTCAAGTTCTGATGATATGATCACTATTAATAACATCACTAAAAGAGAAAAATTAAAATAATTTTTAAGAAAAAAATAAACCATCTTCAAAAAATTAAATGCAACAAATAAAATACACTAAAAGGTATAAAATAATTATAATCTTATTTAGTTACATACTAAACGACGAAATATTAACATGAAATTACTTTTTGAAGTCGGTGCCAAACAAACTATACCTATAAGCAACCTGACACGCCAAACATACTATAAGTAAGATCCGTCGAGTGCGATTCATAAAATGTATATGTTTGGCACCGACTTCAAAATTAATTTCATGTTAATATTTCGTCGTTTAGTTGTAACTAAATAAGATAATAATTATTTTATACCTTTTAGTGTATTTTATTTGTTGCATTTAATTTTTGAAGTCGGTTTTATTTTTTTCTTAAAAATTATTTTTATGTATTATATATTCTTTCTACTTAGTACTTATGTAATTAATTACATTATATTGTGTATTAGGTACTCTATAATGATTTGTATCAAATTAAATTATTAATAATGTTATATTTTTATTATTTTTATTACGAGAAAATTAGTCACTATTGTCGACAAAATATTTACCATATCGCTGTCCCCTTCTAAAAATCTTGCTGAAACAGTCTTAGAAATCAATAAGAGTACCTAGTATATTCTTACTAAGTACATATTCTCAAAGGAATCATAATGAATAGTGTATGTTTTAAAGGCCTAAGTGCCAAATTCGGATATTTTGAGTTATATGTACATGTAGAAAAGGTCTATGTACCAGCCTAATAATTTTGCAAAGGTAAAAACCGCCAGCAGTGTATTTAAGTCTTCATCCTCTGAGGGCATCCTTTACCTTTAAAAAACGCTCGAACATGTAAAACGTACTGTTCCATCGCGTTACACAATCTGTTCGGAACACTTTGAGATGAGGTTGATTCACTCTGTCCTGAATTGTTTGTAGTTGTTTCTGAGCGATGGTAGAATTTCTTTCTTGTGCAACTTGTATTACATTCGCATCCGCATTGATTATTGCGGATGCGGATGCAGATGTCCAAATCTATGGTCTCAGTAATTGAATAAAACTTTCAATGATTTTCCATTCTTCTGGCAAAATAGGGTTAATCTCATTATCATTGATGTAAAGACTTAGGGAATCCTTTACCTTTAAAAAACGCTCGAACATGTAAAACGTACTGTTCCATCGCGTTACACAATCTGTTCGGAATACTTTGAGATGAGGTTTCTGAGCGATGGTAGAATTTCTTTCTTGTCGCAACTTGTATTTCATTCGCATCCGCATGAACATCCGCATTGATTATTACGGATGCGGATGCAGATGTCCAAATCTATGCAGAAGCTCCGCATTTGCGGATGCGGATGCGAATATTCGCAACATCCCTGCTCTAGACCAGTGCTCTTCAACCGCCGCGCCGGTCCGCTGCCCGGTACCGGTCCAGAAATTTCCTGCCGGTCCACGAAAAATATCGACCTAATTGTGTGCCTTTGTTGAATGAAGAATGGCTGGCAATACTTGCTTATATGACGGACATATTCAGCCAGTCCACGAAATATTTATCCAATTTTCACCGGTCCGCAGGTGCAAAAAGATTGAAGATCAGTGGAGATAATTAATTTGATTTAATATTGCTGTCCGTCCCGTAGGCCTTTTAGTTTTTTTATATTTATTGCAAGGTCCAGTGCAGCATTTTGCATCATTTTCTAGATTTTATTTTCACTTTCTATAAAAACGATTCTTTTTATTATATTTTTCATATGAAAAATATTTTTTTTTTTATTCCATTACTGAATCTGTCGGCTTCCCAGAGGTTTCCTAAAAGGCGCGGGTCCAATTCTTTTTAAGTTCATTCATGCATTAATGCCAAGCAATTGAAATGTGGTTGTTTCTCTTCTTTCGAAGAAGTAAAGTTGATCGGACAAGAATGAGAAGATGCTGCTCTCTCTCTCTCTCTTTTATAATACGAAGAATCTTGTACTTAGGATGTTTTTTTATTCTCATCCCCCTCTTCCATATGTCGTGTGCCACTTCGAATAACTTTCTTATCAAAAGGGATAGAGATTGCCGGCTTGGAACATTTTGATAGAAAACGTGCCTCCATTGACAGATCGGTATTTGACAAGTCGCATGATCTTCCTCTTACTTAAGACTCGTATTTTTATATTTGAGAACGAGAGAATCTGCAAATACCATTAAAAAAAGAAATATCTTTTTAAGCTGAGATTTAACAGATATGCTGAATATCAGCTTCATAAAAAGAAAAGACTAGTAAAATGCTAAAGGAAAATAAATTATCAATAAATGAAATCATTTCTTAAATTACTCACTACAATCGTCTAGCAAACATATTTTTTTTTACGTCTGGCTGCCTGATTAGATTGTAATGATTTAAGAACGGTTGTCTTAGAAAGTTTGTTCTGATGCAGAAGTGTTTGTAATTCTATAACGAAGGAATGCTTAGTCTTTGGGCTTTCTAGACACAGATCTTTGAGTGGGAAAATGCAGAAAATCAGAAAACAAAGTCCAATTGTTATAAGGCAGTGGTTCCTAACCTAGCGGTATTTACCCCCATGGGATAATCATACTAATTAATATATGTTGACGGTAACGAATTCAATTTTTCCGCTACGATGCAGGGCGAGTCGAGGATGAATATTTTTTAACAAGGAGTAAAGATACATGGCTTGCTTGGTCACAGGGGTAATGAAACTGAAAAGGGATCACTGTTATAAGGGAAGCTAACGGTTACTCGTAGTTAATGAATGAAATTCGGTTCACAAGTTTGTATTAATAATTATACTGTGACAAGTTATTTGTTTTTTAACTCAAATTTTTGCTGACTTTAAACTGCCAAATTATATACAATTTACATACGAAGTTTTAAAAAACATTTTTTTAAATTTCGAATAAAAATTAATTTTCATGCTCTGTATCTTGTATATCTTATGGTTAAAATCGAGATTCGTGGAGCGTCCGTTTTGGAATCAAAATATTAATATTTCTACAAAGGAAAACTTTTTAGATTTTGAACGTTCTAGTTTATCACAACTTCCCATTGAAAAATTCAGAAAATCAGAAATAATAGAATGTTTATACCATGTACTCGAGTGATTTTAGTTTATAAGCTGAAATTTGGCAAAATTGTTTATATTAATAGCTTCTATTTTTCTACCAAGTTCCATCTTTGTAGCTCAAATTCTTCGTCGAGAAAACATTAATTACCAAAGTTTACGGAGACCTATACACTATATCTTTTTTCAAAAAAGTTTTCACATTTTCTTCCATTTCTCATTCAAAAAAATTCTCATATTTGAACTCAATGAAGCAAAAGATAACTGTCCAAATGAAATGAAATATGGTATTAACCTTAGGCCCTTAAAAATCCCATAAAATGAAATACCAATGAGATCCTAATAATCCTATTAATAGTTAATGAAAAATAATTTAGTTAAATAGTTATTAAATATTCCCCAAGTGATTTCTTTTTCCTCGAATAAGTGGTATATTGAGTATAAGTCGTTGGAATCTTTTTTCTCTACTTTTCTTAAATCCGGAAATCCTTCCTCTTGATCCAAGAGTCGTTCCAAAAAAAAAGAAATAAAAAGAAAGAGAGAGAAAGGGCGTAAAAGAGGACCCAAGGGACTCGCCTAGTCTTTCGGAGACAATAAATTCACTGAATTGATATTAAAATGATAAAATCCTACCAAAGAGGATCAACGAGAATTGAAACAAGAAATTCGAAATCGACTCATATCGCAATTACAATTTATAATACCTTTTAAGATAAAGAAAAATAAATGCAGAGAGAAAAAAAAATCTGATTCTATATTAAATCACGATACAGTTCAAAGACGATATTCTAATAAAAATTCAATTTATGATTTAATTATAAAAGAGGGATGAAAATTTATTAAAAAACTTTTTAAAAAGTAATCTTTTATTTGAAATACCCATAATAAAAAGTAGAAAATAAAATTTTCTTTAGTAGTCTAAAAAGATCTCATACTCACATGACTTAAGTTTTATTTGAATCGTTTTAATCTTTAATATTTCTAAGACTTAAATCAAATAACGATTCCATTTAAATTTCATTTTTTTCTTTATTTATTCCTGGAGTTTTTTTTTAAATATTAGTATTCTCCTCATAAATAGGTATTTATGAAAAATTTCAAGAAAATCTACTCGGTAAGTGAGAGAGTCGATTACAAGATTCTACTTTAGAATTTTTTATTTTATATACGAGGGAGAAACCAAATCAAAGAATTAAATACAGCTCTTCTACTAATCCACAAAGAGAAACAAAGAGGTTGTCCTCTGTATGATGCAAATAAACATACAAACATATATATCGAAATTATGTATCTGTATATATATAATTTATTTATTTGAGACTATAGTTTCGAAAACTTGGGCCTCATCGTCAGTCTTTTTAATTATAAATATCATTTTGAATGGGATCAGTATCGCGTGGATATTGAGAATTTTTGAAAATATTTTTTCTTCTATCTCAGCTGAATAGCCAGGTAGAATGTTTATTTGCATCAAGCAGAGGACAACCTCTTTGTTTCTCTTTGTGAATCAACAACTCTGCTACTCTTGGCAAAACAAAATTTTTTCAATTTTTTAATTCTTCTACTAATACTAGTAGCACATGATAAAATTATCATGCGACATACACACTGGCTAAATAGACTATAGGATCCGAACAAATAATAATAATATTAATAAAAAAAGTTTGTCTGGAATTATTCTAAAAAATCAGTTGGGTAGTAGTAAGACAAAATTTAGTTACAATATTCTACCTCGAAAAACAGTCAGACAAGGAAACTAAAAGTTAAAAATATGTTAAATACAATAAGTATATCTTCAAAAATACTTGAGATATCAAATTCGTTCTTATTTGTTGATGATAAGGAGAGAATGGGTGAATTCGTGAGATTTTTTCATTATTTTAAGATAAGCCATTTCGAACGCCGACAGGTACAAAAATCACCTAAAAATTACTCTTTTGGGCTCTTTCTTTCACACATAGTACATCAAGGAAAGGAAGGAAAGGGTAGGACAGAAATTTACTTAATTTTCTCTTATCATCAAATTTCTAGGCGCGAAAATAAAGATTTCCCTGATATTCACTTCGATTCGAATACCCTGAAAATGTGTGATAGCCTATCCATGTTGGGCGTCTCTGTCACATCTGACCTGTCTTGGAATGAACACATCTCCTCTGTGGCGAAATCTGCAGCAAGGAAGATTGGCCACTTATTCAGGTCCAAACGATTTTTCACGCCCCTACATCATCTCACCATTTACAAGTCCCAAATCCGCCTCTGTCTCGAATACGGCTCGCATCTATGGAGAGGAGCCTCTTAATATACTCTTACTACCCTGGATGCAATTCAGAAACGAGCCGTCAGGCTAATTGCCGATTCTACCCTCACCGACTCCCTCGACTCGCTGGCTCATCGAAGAAATGTCTCTGCCCTTTCCCTTTTCTATAGATACTATCACGGCAGGTGCTCTGATGAGATAAAATCAATAATTCCCCCCAAAGCATGCTTTGCACGTAGCACGCGTTTTGCCGACTCCCAACACTCTCTCGCGGTCTCATTAGAAAAGTGCCGGACCACCTCATTCGCGAATACATATATCCCCATGACTTCAAGGAACTGGAACTCTCTCCCAGCCTCTATCTTTCCCAGCACCAATAATCTTCCAACCTTCAAAACCGGAGTGCATAGACACCTACGTCTACACCCTCTCACTTAATCAACTTTCCCTTCTCTTCGGTAATGCAAGGGTCTTTCGAGATCCATAGGGGCTGCATCTTTACTGGTGCACCCCTTCTTGCATTCGATTGCATTAAAAAAAAAAAAAAAAAAATGAAATTGTAAGATATTTGCACTGTTGTCAGATAGGTACTTCTCCAGAAAACTTAAGCTCTAATATCTCCATCAGATTCACTCATATGTGAATCATAAGTTCAGTGCAACAAAAAATTTAAAAAATAATTAATTCACAAGAAATTTCTTAAAATAATTGTAAAATACCTTTACAAATGTTAACTATTGGTTTCGTATATTTTTGACATAATTAGTTACAAATTTTTTAAATGATCGTTCTTTTTCTTAGTTGAAGTAGGTATATTAAAAATATCAACAGTACAACTATGAAACAATGCAGGCTGTATGCCTTACCTCCGCTTAATATGGAAGAATATGTGTTACGTAAGTTTACTTTAATCAAAAATTTACATTTAAAAAAATTAGAAGAAATCTTTTAAAATATAAATAAATTAGGACTAAAGAGAAATAAACATTATTTTCTATTTTGTTTTTAGTTATATATCATTTCGAAATTTTTTTTTCATTATACATTATTGTTTATATTTTGAATTAGATATTTATTTAGGTGATATGATCTTCAAAGATGTTCGTTCACCCGGCACTGGTGTTGCCTAATTTCTAGGCGCGCTCATACAAATCTTTCACATAATATACTCTATACATTTTGGATCGTATTAAAAGTTTTGTAAGAAATCGACAATGAGAGGTAAATATAAATCCTAATCTGGGGCGAAGGAAACAAAAAACTACTGAGGAAGAGTTAATTTTTTATATTTTGAAAAGATAAATAAGAGAATTATAGTTGAGAAATTGTTTAAAAATATTTTGGGTACGTGTATATATTTATTTTTTTAGATGGTTTTGTGGAAGCATGCTTTTATATACAATAAATATTAATTACAATAATTAAATTTAAAAGAAAAAAAACAAATTCTTGAAACTTTCTACAGCATACCAAAAATTTAATATCTCTTTTGTTGATATTTTTTTGAAAAACACCTCATTCTTAACAAATGAGGAAATATCTTTGCAAATTTGTGAGAAAAGGTCTTTTGAAATTTAAAATATAGTTTCTTAAGCTTAATGGATGGCTCGTCAAAATTAGAATGTTTTCGAATTCAAAGGTCTTAAGCCCTCTATAATGGATCAATATCTTTTGAGCTGTTTACTTAAAGGGTTTTATCCTTTGAGTTTAGAACTAAAAGTCTCGACCAGGTATCAAAATTCCCAATTTTATTATTTAAAAGAGCCCCTCGATGCGACCCTAAAAAATATTTCCGTTAGAAACAACTTCATGATAAAGATAAGAGTAAATAGATATTTCTCTTATCTTTATTAAAGATGTTTCACCTTGCACCAACACCACAATCTCTACTGATTAACAACTATGATATTTAAAATATATATATACTATATATATTATGTACTCCCTGACGATGAGCTGACAACCCGAAATATATTGAGTAATTTAAAAAAAAAAATATATATTTTATTTTTCCTCTTTGTGAAACACCACCAACTCCAGAATAATATAATTTGTATAATGTTTCACTATAAACCTAAGTTAAAAAAACACTTTTTAATTCTCGTTTCCTAACAAAGGTAAGTTGGGAAGACGGGAAGTGAAGGGATAAGAATTTCAATCGCTAGAAGTCGTAGAGATAACTAATACCGAGGGGTGAACCGCGACCTAATATCCTGTACACCTACTTCCACTTTCATATCCAAGTAGAAGACAATAGATTAAAGGGAATTATCTAATGAATTCCAAAATAATTCCACATAATTCCAAAGAGGGTGTACACCTAATTCCAATCGCGGTTCACCCCTCGGCTAATACCTTTGTAGATTTGTAACTATTAGGTGGGGGGTTATTGACTTCAATTCGTAAGAATAACCCCCATTGTAGTTTCTATAATAAAGGGAAAGGCCGGAGACGGTTTTTCGATGGGCTAGGAAAGCTAACTAGAATACGCAATACTGAATCTTCTATCAGTTTTATTGATTGCTTCTGAATTGGATTCAGTTCAGGGTGGAAAATTTAAGTTTAATTAATTGTATTTAAGTTGACAGGGAGTAAAATAGCTTCTGGACCTAGAAATAAAGCCAAGCTTACATGCTTCTACAGAGATATGATTAATTTATAACTTTAAGATTTACATTTGTTGGTGTTTTTGAATTTAAAGGGTCCTTAGTTATTGTGCACAACTCTTTAATTATTTTTATTTTAATAAAAATAATAAATTAATTTTCAAGTGATTCATTAAAGAATAAATTGAATTAAGTAGTTAGATCCTTGAAGAGTACTTGTTACTTATTTATTTTATATTGAGTTTGTTTAAAATAGATTGGATTGAATTAATCTTGATTTCATTTAAGAGAAGGAGAGAAATAAAATTAAATAAAATTCTTCATTTATATTTTTTTTGCTTCATTCTCTCGGTTCGTTTGGCTCAGATTTTTCTTTCTGTCTCCGATTTCGTTTCATTTTGAATATCCAGGGAAATAAACCTTAAATCTTTTTCAATTACTAGCAAGCACACATTTACGTACTTTTCTCCAAAGACATTTTATTATTTTTATTCTCATTTGTTGTCTTGAGCTCACATTTTTTTTTTTTTTTTTTAAAGAGACGATTAAATTAAATAATGGTTCTTAAATAAAAAGAGCGGACAAATCAATATTGGAAAAAATATATAGTACGGTATGATGTTCATGTGTTTTTTTATATTTTGTGCGAGGAAGGCGAAAAAGGAGTTGAATAAAAAAGAAAAAACAATATAGTCTAAAAGTTTAGTTAGTATTGGAATTTAATAGGAAATTCACAAGTGCTATATTTGTAGCCTTTAAAGTAACTTTCAAAAATAAAGAAAAAGAAAAAAACTAAATTGAAAATTTAAAGTTTAAGAAAAAAGAAATTATCTAAAATTACTTTTATTTAAGTGTTAATAGCAATCGGCATTTAAGGGTTTCGAGCTAAGATAAAAGAATGAAAAAGTTCTTGGAACAGACGAATTATTTGAAATTAAGTCTTGGATAAATTGTTATTAAAAGTAAGATTCCAATTATAAACATTAAGTCACGTATTATTATATTGACAACACGTATGACGTATGGACTCGCAATCAGTTTAATGGTTATATAATTTTAGATAGAAAGTTTGTAATGCAAAAAATCATAAAACGACACGTATTATTAACAAACATTCAGGATATTCGTAATATATAACTACTCTTAAAATTTTATTTTGTATTTATGCAGTAGAAAAGAGCTAGAAGAGGAATTAAACTCTAATAGTTCGGGCTGCCAATTGTTAAATATTTAACTTAGGGTAGTGGGGTGGCCTAGTGAATGTTTATTATTATTACTTTACCATACAGGGTATGGTCAAGTATTGTAATCGTGCATGAAAAAAGTGGTTTTTTCCTTCTTTTTTTCGAAGTATCTCAAAAACGGCTGAAACTATTTTGATTAAAAAAATTGAGCTAAACCATGGCATTTTACTCTACAAAAAGCTCTAATAAGTGAACATCAAAAAAATTATATTTTTCGAGATAATAATTGTTTTGTCAAAATGTCTGTTAGTTCGTCTGGTTCTCCGTTAGTCTGTGCGTTACCAAATTTTTGTGGACGAGCTAGCTCAAAAACTAATGTGAATTTCGAAACCAAATTTCACAAGTAGTTTTAGTCCATTGTGATTAAGAGCTGATTAGATTTTGGCGCATATCGACCCAAAATTAAGGAGGGTGGAGGGGGGTTAAAAATTAAAAATCTAGCCCGTTTGAGCAAACTCAACCAAATTTTGTATACATAATCAACGGACCCCCAGAAGTCTAAAAATGCAAAAACTAACCGCCCAAAGGGGGGGGGTTTGGGTCAATAAATGAAAATTTTGGCCATTTACCAAACTCAACCAAATTTTGTATACATAATCAGTGGGACACCAGAGGTTTAAAAATGCAAAAACCAACCCCTCCCCCTTCATGATTATAAATAATTTTAGGTGCCAGGTTGTATGGTAAAGTCAAGTGGATGGCCACATCAGAACACGCCAGCTTATTTTTATTTATAATATTTACATGAAATATTATTAATTTGAAAAAAGTGAAATACCTGACAACATTTTTTCAAAAAATAAATCACCAATCCCTTCTTGAATACATTCAAATAATTAATATATTTAAAATTGGAACAAAATAAAAAAATCTATAAGTGAGGTAATAATGACTTTTTGACTTTCTGCATTTTTCAACGGAAAGTTCTGTATTTAGCAAGTCCAAATTCTAAAGAGTTGTTTGCAATTTGCATCTAGGTACAAATAAAATAATAAAATCACAAAGTCAAAGATAGAAAAAATTTTAACAGAAAATTATTTTTCTTCACTTTTTAGACAATCCTAAACATAAATAGGCCAACAATTTGAAAGTTTTTTTTTAGAGAATTCAATACTCCTGTTGCTCAGTACTGAATAATTAACAAAATATAATTGTCTAGAGAAAATCACCAGAGATTGTGAACTTCTAAACCCTTGTGACATATAATAAAATCTATAACAAATCTGATTTAGTAGTTGACAATCTCAGGTGATTTGCTTTATAGATCTTAACTCTGCTGGCTCGTTAATTTGAACTTTTATATTCATTTAAGTAATTTAAGACTTTGGCGTTGATGGTGATATAAACATATATGTACTTAAATAATTTTATTTAATTTCGCATTAGTTAAGATACGACAAATTACTGCTACAAAACCTATCTAACTAAAAGTTCGTAATTCTGGCGAGAGATCAAAATTATATTCTACTTTTGTAATATTGTAAAAACTGCTATAACTTTTTCAAAGCGAGGTACGCTCTCTGCAAATGACGTTAATTTTTTTTATTTTTATTTTCTGCATTTTTAATTGGAAAGTTTTGAAGTTAGAAAACTCAAAATTAAATATGTTTTTACTTTATTTGAATTTAAAATACATATATTTTGATTCCAGGATTAACTATTCTGAGCTTGTCTTTTTAAGCTATTTTGGAAAAAGGACAACCATACAGCCAGAGAAATTATGTTTAAAAATAATTCTTCTCCATATTTCATAGCTTAAATAAACAAAAAATTGATGAATTCAATACTTCAAGTATAATTAGTGCCAGACGTCCAGTTGGAAGTGAATTGAAGATAATATGATTCAAGACAAACATCAATTAATTTTGATTATTCTAATGTTTGTTTTTTTAGAATTGGAACCTCTCTTATCATTTCCCTCTTATGTCAACTTCTAAGTTAAAATTTTGTGTAAATTCAAATAAATTAAAAGACATTTATTTAAAAATCTCTTTATTTTCGACATTTCCTACCCTATGGGATCTACATGGAATAGAATTTTAAATGTCTAAAATAAAGAGCTGTTTAAATAAATGATTAATTATTTGAATCTACATAATTTTACATAAAATAAAAAAAAACATTTTTGTTTGATCGTTTTTAACATTAGGGTAAAATATCTAAATATGATGAATTTTTTCGTGTTTTAAATAACCTAATTAATTTCCTTTGGTTCCAAAACAAATTGTTTTCCAACTTTAAGAAATCTCCAAGTGAAATAATTAGATCAGGATTTACGATAAAAAGATATCAAAAGCTTTCTTTTTTGCAAAAAATGCATTTAAATGAACGGAAATCTGGTCTGAAAGTTCAAAGGGCCATCCATTTCTTAAGAACAATTTTTTTTGTTAATTTTAACTTTTTTAAAAAAATTCGATAAACTTAATATGTATTTTTAAAGATATTAGCTAGTTAAAGATATGTGGAGCAATGTATTTTTTTCAATGATCTCTAAAATCTTCAATATGCTTGTGACGTGTTACCATCGATATGCCTTCAAAAATATTCAATTTAATATAGGTGTAGAATGTAGATAGAGATATTTGTTTTGTTTTTTTTGTTTACCCTTGATCAACAGGTTTTGAGAGCAACCTGTTGAACAATTGTAAGATTTAAAATAATAAAATCTGAAAAACAAATCTGATTGTTTTCTTAATTCATATTTACCTACATTAAACTTTTATTAAAATCAGATTCAAAAACACTTTCTACACAAAATTCAAATTACATTCATATATTCTTTCTAAAATTTTTAATCTACAAATCTTATTAAATAAGTTCTTATCCTGTTAGTCGTTTCACAACTGGCTACTCTATCTCTATCTGAATGGTATAAATTTGGAATATGTGGATTCGTTTAAATACCTCGGGGTAATGGTCGACGCGAGGTTGAACTTTAAGAGTTATTATAGTGAGCTCTTGAAGAATTTAAACAGAAAAGTTCACAACTTTGGTAGATCTAGTAATAATTTGAACATTAACACTAGATTTAAGGTGTATAGAACCATAATTAGTTCTGGTTTCTATTACTGTCCTACAATATTATATTTTGGTACTCAGGAGAATATTGATAAGCTGCAGCTCTAACAAAATAGATACCTGAGAATTATTTTGAAAAGGGCCTTGCACTCGGTTTTATGGGACAAAACGATTAGGAGATTCACAAAAATGAAAATTTATACCAGCCTCGTTCGTAGTGTTACTACCTATGGGGCAGAGGTATGGGATATCGGAATTAGAAACCGAGGTCGACTTTTAGCCACTGAAATGGATTTCCTTAGAAGAAGTTGTGGGTTGACTAGAATTGATAGAGTTCGAAACGAAGAGATAAGAAAACGAATGAACATGGACGGGGATCTTATTGACGAAATCCAAAAAAAAAAACAATTATTAGTTACAACTAAACTACGAAATATTAACATGAAATTACTTTTTGAAGTCGGAGTCAAACATATACCTTTTATGAATCGCACTCGACGGATCTTACTTAGTACGTTTGGTGGGTACGCTCGCTTATAGGTATAGTTTGTTTGGCATCGACTACAAAAAGTAATTTCATGTTAATATTTCGTATTTTAGTTGTAAATAAATAAGTTAATAATTATTTTATACCTTTTAGTGTATTTTATTTGTTGCATTTAATTTTTTGAAGTCGGTTTATTTTTTTCTTAAAAATTATTTTAATTTTTCTCTTTTTAGTGATGTTATTAATAGTGATCATATCATCAGAAGTTGACCAAATTAATATGGCACCATCCCTAAGATACCCCCTTTCCAATAAAAAAAGAATCATCGAAATCGGTTTATAAACAAAGAAGTTAGGCCTGAACAAACCTAACAAAAAAGGTCTAATATCTATGAAAAAAATGGGAGCAATCGGAAGGTAGACTGAACCCAATGCAATTTTTTTTTTCAAAATCGGTTCACAATTGGCGGAGATATGAGGTAACATAGACAAAAAAAAAAAAAAAAAAATCAGTCGAATAGAGAACCTCCTCCTTTTTTGAAGTCGGTTAAAAAGAATGGACGAAGAACGAATCCCAAAAAAGGCTCTAGAATGGATCTCCCCTGAAAGACGAAAAAGAGGTTGACCCAGGCGATCTTGGATGGACTAGGTGAACGAGGCTATGAGTTCCAGAAATCTCGAGATTGTGGTTGTCTGGGACCGTGAAACGTGGAAACTGGGAACGGAGAAGCGTCACCAGACCTAGAATTCCGGAAGAAGAAGAAGAAGAAGAATGTAGTATTAACATTGTAATACATATATATATATATATATATATATATATATATATATATATATATATATATATATAGTGAAAGTACATTTAAATCTAAATAAATAAATAAAAAATACTAATATAAAAAATTTATAAAAAGAGCAAAAAACCGATTTTTTCAATCTCTACATATAATTCGTATAATGAAAATTGAAGCTAGTCTGAAGTCAATTTAGGGGAAATGGCCAGAGAATTAATTACAGATCGACTGCTTCAGATAAAAAGGTCTTTAAAATGAGACATTGATCTGCTCTCTTATTAAAAGGTAGTAAATGTAAAAACCTGACCACGAACGTTTTAACAAGCAGAGAGTTCACCATCAAAATAAAAAATAAAAATAAAAACTATAAGTAAGTAAACATACTTGTATTTAGTAGGATCTTAAAAAATCAATTCAACGCAACTCCACTCGATTGGATGAACGAAAATTTATTTTCTTCATAATTTCTATGTTTAAGTTTTTTATAATATTTTGAAAATCCCACTAAAATTCTTTTCGCAATCGTGGTTAATAAAAATATTTGGATCTATTCATGAACTGGTCTATCCAGCCACATGCTTCTCTTTGTTATAATTGTTATAAGGTATTGCCCATAAAAACAAAAATATGAAACTTTCTTTTTGCCGATAGAGTAGCAGAATTTTTATAAATTAGGAGACAATAAAGGAGTGTGTCTTCCGCTGGAATAACATTTTTTAATTTATTTATAACGAAACTATCGTTTCGAGGGCTTTGCCTTTTTCATCAGTCTATTACAATTGATTCACAGGATTAATGTGTGAAACTATAGTCTCGTTAAAAACAAATTAAAAATGTATTGTTCCAGCAGAAGACGCACTCTTTTATTGTCTCATTAAACAAAAATATGTAGAGATTAGTTTTTGAGTCAGACTAACTTGGAAGGGAGGAATGATATATGGTTTAAGAGGTGCGGGAGTAATAATTTAGTAGCCCCTGATATTTAATATCTAGAGACAAAAGAAAATTATTTTTATATTGGAAGGTTTTTTTAGTCACAAACTAATAAAATACAATTATTTAATTTAATTAATATTATTTATTTTATTAATTCACTAAACAGTTTCGGTCACCACTGGTTGACCATCTTCAGTAGTACCTACTAAAATTTGAAAAATGAAACATATTCATACTATCGACAACAAACATAGTTTCGATTTTGAGGGTGTGAAAATTCTCGATTATGAGATGAATTGGACCAAGAGGAAGATAAAAGAATCGCTTTATATATTGAAAAATATTGATGAATGTGTGAATTTTAAAATGGATTCAGAAAACATATCAGAATCCTACAGTCTTATAGTGTCATTGCTGTGAATGTGGTTGTTTTGTTTAATTGTATTGTTTGGGCAGGTATTAATGTTTATATATAAGAAAAATGTAATGAAGGTGTATATATTGATATGTATTTTATAAAAATGAATTGACTCTTAATGAGTTTCTAGAATAGATTTGTTTGTAACGATAGTTTTATTTAATTGAGAATTGATTGCATTGATAATTAAGAAAAATAAAATAAAAATAATATTTCAATTGGTCATCAGTTCAAAATTGATTCTAGTCAATGATAAATGTTTTTTATGAATTATTGCTATATATGATTGATATAAATGTGTGAAATATCTATGTTAATACTCGTAAGTTAAGGATGATTTATGTATACAAAGTTACAATTTCCAGATCTTGAACGAAATTGTATGTATGAATCCAAACTGCTGTAATTGTTAAAAAAAAAATTGACATATGTTTCATTTTTCAAATTTTAGTGCTACTGAAGATGATAATAAGTAGAGATTGTGGGGTTGGTGCAAGGTGAAACATCTTTAATAAAGATGAGAGTAAATAAATACTATAAGTAATATTAATTTACTATCAGTTAAGGATTCTTGGTCACTTGTTTCACATTATTAATTTTTTTTTTTTTTTTTATAATGATACTGATACAAGAAGAAGTTGCACCAAGAAGGTACCACCTCTGTAGTCCGTGGTGTACCCTTGTAACGTGATAAGGAGAGATTTAGGGATTGGGTAGCAGTCGAAGGTATCTGTGGATGCTGGTCTTGAAAGATTGAAATTTGAAACAAGTGACCAAGAATCCTTAACTCATAGTAAATGAATATTACATATAGTATTTATTTAATCTTATCTTTACTTAAAAGAAAATCTGGGGGAAGACCAGTTCGGCTTTAGAAGAAACAGAGGCACCCGAGAAGCAATTCTCTCTCTTAGACTAATAATAGAAAGGGCTTTTATCAGGGAACTGTCTACATCGGATTCATAGACCTAGAAAAAGCATTCGATAACGTCAATTGGGAAATTATGTTTAAAATATTAAAACAGGCGGGAATAAAATTCAGGAGAGAAGACTAATCTACAATCTATATCAAAACCAGACGGCAATTATAAATATTGGAGATGAGCAAAGAGAAGCCAAAATAAAAAAGGTGTAAGACAAGGATGTGTGCTGTCACCCATGATTTTCAACTTATACATAGAAGAAGCGATTAAAGAATTCAAAGACAAAATTGATACAGGTATCGAAATCAAGGTCAAAAGATCGCTATGTTAAGATTTGCCGATGACATTGCCCTTCTAGGAAGCAATAAAAATAATTTTTAAGAAAAAATAAAAACCGACTTCAAAAAATTAAATGCAACAAATAAAATACACTAAAAGGTACAAAATAATTATTATCTTATTTAGTTACAACTAAACGACGAAATATTAACATGAAATTACTTTTTGAAGTCGGTGCCAAACTAACTATACCTATAAGCGAGCGTACCCTCCAAACGTACTAAGTAAGATCCGTCGAGTGCGATTCATAAAAGGTATATGTTTGGCACCAACTTCAAAAAATAATTTCATGTTAATATTTCGTCGTTTAGTTGTAACTAAATAAGATAATAATTATTTTATACCTTTTAGTGTATTTTATTTGTTGCATTTAATTTTTTGAAGTCGGTTTTTATTTTTTTCTTAAAAATTATTTTTATTTTTCTCTTTTTAGTGATGTTATTAATAGTGATCATATCATCAGAACTTGACCAAATTAATATGACACCATCCCTAAGACACCCCCTTTCGGATAAAAAAAGAACCATCGAAATCGGTTCATAAAACAAAGAGGTTAGGTCTAAACAAACCTAATAAAAAAGGTCTAATACCTATGAAAAAAATACGAAAAAAAAATGGGACCAATCGGAAGCTAGACTGGACTCAATGCAAAAAAAATTTTCAAAATCGGTTGAGAATTGGCGGAGATATGAGGTAACATAGGCACAAAAAAAAAAAAAAAAAAAAAATTCAATCGAATAGAGAACCTCCTCCTTTTTTGAAGTCGGTTAAAAGAATTAGAGGACGCCCTGAATGGAATTAACCAAATCCTAATAGAAGAAATCAAAATGAAAATAAACAAGAATAAACCAAGGTCCTAGTATGTACAAAAAAGAACAAACGAGACAGGAATGCATCAAAATTAATCAAGAAAACCTAGAAGGAGTTAAGGAATTCCGCTACCTAGGAAGTAAAATAACATGGGATGGGAGGAGCGAAAACGAAATTAAATCGAGAATTGCCCAAGCAAAAATGGGGTTTAATTCAAAACAAAAACTACTATGCTCCTCCTCAATCAGCTTAGAAAACAGGAAGTTGCTATTGAAGACATATGTATGGAGCATAGCCATGTACGGGTGTGAAACCTGGACAATTAGAAAAGCGGAGAGAAAGAGATTAGAGGCTTTCGAAATGTGGTGCTACAGAAGAATGATGAATATCAAATGGATGGATAAAATTACAAATGAAGAAGTTCTTGGAAGAATCGGAGAAAGAAGAACCTTGTGGAAGAGTCTGAAGAAGAGAAGAGGTCAGATGATGGGGCACACACTGAGACATGGGGGACTGCTTAGGATATCTTGGAGAGGGAGGTGGGAAAGAAAAGGGGAAGGGGAAGACCCAGATTAGAATATTTCAACCAAATAATTGGGGGATATGGGATGCCAGACATTTAGAGAGGTCAAACAGCTGGCGGGGGACAGGTCGAGTGGAGACGGATTGTTGCATCAAACCAGTCTTAGGACTGTATACTCAATGATGATTATCTTTACTACTGAAGATGGTCAACCAGTGGTGACCGAAACTGTTTAGTGAATTAATAAAATAAATAACATTTAGGGAAAGCGGTGTTGGTTTATAGTGAAACATATTAAATACAGGAGTTTTTTGACGAGTTATAGTAGTGTTTCACAAAGAGAAATAAAAATTTAAAAAAATTTATTTTGGAGATTTTTTATTTACCTCCAGACCAGTCTTTTTGTTAAACCTCCTGAAGAAGGGCTCGTAACCCGAAATATGTATAGAGATAAATAAAAAACTATAATTAAATTTTTTTTTAATTTTTATTCCTCTTTGTGAAACACCACTTAACCCGTCAAAAAACTCCTGTGTAATAAAATAAATAATAATAATAAAATAAAATTATTGTCTTTTATTAGTTTGTGACTAAAAAAACCTTTCAATTTAAAAATTAAGTCCCCTAAGTTCTGGAAGAATTTCATAACAAAAAAAAAACTTTTTGAAAAATTACGAAGATTTGATTTAAAAAAAATAATCCATATACCTATATTCTCTCTTGATTCTTTTCCTAATCATTTTTATTAATATATATATATAGATAGATATATAGATATAGGATAAGGAAGGAAATTCGTCGAGAGTAAATAATAATCGGTTCCTTACTTAAATCGGCTTAATTGGGCCCTCGATCCTCGTCCTCGGGGAGAAGGAAACGTTTTCGCTGAGGAAGCTCTTCGGGCTGGTCCGTGGAACTGTTCCGGCATGGCATTGTTCCCTCCCACGTCAAATTGCCGCCGTAATTGAGCCCTTTGACTTGGTGAAGAGGAAAGAGCACCCCCCCAATTTGGCATGCACTAGGGGTGGGTGAGAATAAAAGGCCTCCACCTCTCTGCTCATGTCGTCAAGTAAAGAGCTTTTCAACCACCCCCAGCTCTTTCATTTCTATAACAATTTCTATTCCGCCATTATTCGATTTACTTTATTCATTTGGATAAAATTCGCGAGACACTTTTTTTCTCTCTGTCTCTTTCTTTCTTTCTTTCCCATCGAATTCTTTTCTTTTTCAATTTCCACTTCGCTGAAGCGTAAAATAATTTTAACCAAGAACTTGTAATTAATAAAATGATGCTTTCAAGAATCTAATAACGTTAGAATGCCAAAGGCAAAAAGCCGCGTTGCAACTTATATATATAGATCTTACATTAATATTACTTTATAAGCAGAAGGAGACAGAATGAAAACGCTCACCAAGTTCAACAATAACTAAATACAATATGAATATATTAGCACGACAAAAAAAAAGTCTCTTGTGAGATTTCTCCTTTGGGCATTCATCAAAAGGCAAAAACGGGTAAGTGATTTTCTCTTCTGATACCGTCCACCGATAATAATTAAAACACTATTAGCATTTTAATCGAATGATTATTTTGTGGAGGATTGAGTTTTATGCGGGCTCGAAAATAAAAAAATATTTAAAAAATTCCCATAAAGTGTGAGATATCCCTTTAAAAATCTCTTTAATTAGAAAGAATTTGGTTTGATTTTTTAAAATTTATTTCATTTTAAAATGACGGTGGGGGAGTGGGGTTGGCTCAGTCAGTTGGCTCTGGCCTCGCTTTGGCATCGATTGATTATGACGATGTTGGAGTGGGAGGCCGGGGTTCGATCCTGGCTGGCAAATAAAAATTTCTACCGGCTGAAAACTCGGCTCCCTCACTAACCCTACTAACACTTTACTTATGTGCTGTCTAAATGGGCTTTGTTCCCGGTGACATTAAATAAATAAAAAAAAAAAAAAAATGACGGTGTGAGAGCGCTCCAAAGTGGCCGTTTTTAGGTGTTTTTTGGACCTGTTGTTTTAAGAAACGGCTTAACTTAGTTTGAGTGGATATTGATGAGGCAGTCCAAAAAAAAAAAAAATCAACTGGTGTGTTCACCACATGACTTTCACATTTTCATTTACTTGAAGTCTTCACGCCACGACACTAGTACTTTACACCCCCTTCCTTTATTTCAATCGGATTAAAAATTTGACACAACTTATAACTCATGACACTTGATAAATACACTAATTTTTAAAAAATCGTTAGAGCCGTTTTTTAGAAAATAAAAAAACACGAAAAATATTTCATGTAAATGTCCACTTCCGATCTCGATTTCAATTGACTGTGTTTATTGCGCCACGCAGAGGGCAGCAGCCCTTTACAAGATAAAAATTTTTAAGAAAAAAATAAAACCGACTTCAAAAAATTAAATGCAACAAATATAAAAATACACTAAAAGGTATAAAATAATTATTATCTTATTTAGTTACAACTAAACTACGAAATATTAATATGAAATTACTTTTTAAAGTCGGTGCCAAACAAACTATACCTATAAGCGAGCGTACCCGCCAAACGTACTAAGTAAGATCCGTCGAGTGCGATTCATAAAAGGTATATGTTTGGCACCAGCTTCAAAAAGTAATTTCATATTAATATTTCGTAGTTTAGTTGTAACTAAATAAGATAATAATTATTTTATACCTTTTAGTGTATTTTTATATTTGTTGCATTTAATTTTTTGAAGTCGGTTTTTATTTTTTTCTTAAAATTTTTTATTTTTCTCTTTTTAGTGATGTTATTAATAGTGATTATATCATCAGAACTTGACCAAATTAATATGACACCATCCCTAAGACACCCCTTTCGGATAAAAAAAGAACCATCGAAATCGGTTCATAAACAAAGAGGTTAGGTCTAAACAAACCTAATAAAAAAGGTCTAATACCTATGAAAAAAAATCGAAAAAAAATGGGACCAATCGGAAGCTAGACTGGACCCAATGCAAAAAAAATTTTCAAAATCGGTTGACAATTGGCGGAGATATGAGGTAACATAGGCACAAAAAAAAAAAAAAAAAATTCAATCGAATAGAGAACCTCCTCCTTTTTTGAAGTCGGTTAAAAAAGAAAAGGTTTACATTTTATATACAAAAAACGCCAGCCGTCAAAAAATTATGCCACATGTTGTGGCTTACATCCACTAAAGTTAAATGGGCGGTCTTAAACAAATATTTTAATATGTACATTATGAAAAGTTAAAATTAAAATTATTTACAAGTTTGTTACAAATTTAAAATTATGTACACATCTCTTTAGGAACGAGGCCAGAAAATTGGGGGCATTCAACACACCCCGCAACAGCTCATAGAGAGTCTTTTAGTTCATTTTTTAATTTTGGCCGGGCCCCGTCCTAAAGGTCCGCCTCATGAAAGTGGAGAAATTAAAAATGGAGCCTATCATTGCCCTGAGCGTCATTTTATTAAGAATATTTTTGCAGACACCCAGGGCGCGCAGGTCCCTATAGGACCGGGGACACCAGACCACAGAAAAGCTTGATGTACTGCTTCTAGCCTATATCAAGCTTAAGTTTCGAATTTCGTATCTCTGAGACTTATGGTTGGAAAACTCAGGGGTACATACGTACATACATACGTATGCACTGACCAATGGATTTTTGGCCCCTTTTTGGCCTCTGGGGACCACAATTTCCGGTTTTATGTCCTAAATCCTATTTTTAACTATTAAGGGCATCGATTCTTTCCACCTAGAAGTTACAAAATTAAATGAACTTTTTTCATCTCTAAGATACAAGCTCTCCAAGAGTCAGGTCCCAGACTGGCCATCGCAATACTTCCCCATTATATTCTATGAATACAAATGTAAAAGTAAAAAAAAGAAGATAATTTAAACTATCTTTTTATTCATAAACCGAAGTTTTTCTTTTCTTTTGGACTGCCTCATCAATATCCACTCAATTCACTTATCAGTCCGTCTCCAAAAATTACTTCAATCTTATTTATAATAATGATTCAATTAAACGAACACCCAAAAAATGCCTCATCTATTAATATTCCATGATGGACATTTAGAAAGCTGAAAAGAATAGAGGGTTCCGGAACTGGGATGGGGACTAAGGCAATTATATGGACCCCTGAATTTAAGGATTGATCAAAAGAGAAACAAAGAGATTGTCTTCTGATGTAAATAAACATATACACAAGTATATCAAGATGATATATCTGTATATATATATTTATTTACGTTTGAGACTATATTGACATCGTCTCGTCATCACGTTCTTCATATAGAGCACATCATATGAGCAACATTGGACATTGAAACTTTTCGTCACTGGAAAGCGCAGCAACTAATAAAGACCTTTATTAGTTGCTAGCTTTCCAGTGACGAAGGAACACCAAGTTTTCAATATCCATATGATATTGACTCCATGAAAAACATTTATAATTGAAGAAAGACTCGATGATGAAGACCAAGCCTCGAAACTATAGTCTCAAACAAATAAATAATATATATATACAGATATATCATCTTGATATATATGTGTATATGTTTATTTGCATCAAGCAGAAGACAATCTCTTTGTTTCTCTTTGTGAATCAACAACTCTGCTACTCTCGGCAAAACAAAAACTTTTCAATTAAATTAAGGATTGAAGGTTGTAGGATTAATGAAGAGAAGAAATGAGTTCCTTTACCTATAAATCTTTTAGAAATAATTGAATTGATGAAGTCAATAGAACATGTCTGATATCGAAATAACTATTTATGCAGAATCAAAACAATTAGCTACCAGATGAAAGCCTAACCTTATTTATTTCTTCTGTTTTTAGTCAAAATATGCTAAACTGTGCGAACTACCAAACTATTTTTATGTTTTGACACACTCTTCCCTGAAGAAAAAATAAATTTAGATTTTTAAGGCTAATTTTAAGATCTCAATGAAAATTTTAGATTAAAATAGTATTTGTGTGCCCTTTTGAGTTAGGAGCTACTAAAGTACTAAACTTCAACTTTCAAATCTTCCTAGCTTTCAAGATTTTTATATTTTCATTTTCTTTTTTTTAACTTCTTATTTCTCAAATAAATATCGATTTTCTAAATATTCTTATGCTCTTTTAGGCCAAAGCGTACTTTCCTGGGAAATTTTAACCTCCTAATTCTTATAGCATTTGGCACGTTTGAGCTAAGGCTATTAAGCTTTTGTGGATAACTCTACTTACCTTTATCCCTTTATGTGGCCCATTTGATAATTTTGTATCAATTAATTAATGTTTTCTATTGTGAGAATGTTTCGACATCTATAATAGTTTCTGAGTAGTTGGAACAATTCGATCTCTTAAACATAAAGATATCGTAAAAATATAAATATTTTTAATGTTCAAATATACCTATATTCTTGAATTATTTGACAGTTCAAGGAAGTGGTTTTATCCTTGCATCTTGAAATGCCAATTATTATTATAATAATTATTTTACCTTAGAATCAACAAATTCCCCACTGCCTAACAAATCAATTCGACAAATATTATGTACTCTAGTTGGAGTAGTACTTGATTTTTATATCCTTTCATAACGTAACCCAGATACCTACTATATTTTCCGATACTCTTGATTGTTATTGATTCTAGGCTTACTCTAGAAAGTTTAATTATTCATTTATATAAAAAGGAGTTTAATAATTATTAAGCTTGACTGTAAATTTACATATAAACAAGCCTAGAGACATTTTTATTTATAATACGAATATTACAAAATCTGAGTTGTTTAATTTCGCAAATGTTTTTTTTTTTTTTTTTTTTTTTTAATCAACCTGCCAGCAATATAAGACATTCATTCACTCTTACATAAAGAAAAGTTGCAAGAATATTTTTCTTCTTGGTTATGAAAAGAAACAGATTTAGGAATAATAGTAAGTATCATAGGGAAGCCATTCTTTTTTGAAAAAAATAAAAACACGCCCTTGGCATGTTGCAAGACAATGATCGATTCTCTCAAGTTATAAGCAACATGTGACGCTACTTGGAACACTGAGTTTACTCTTGGAAAATATCAGTTCACTGTCTCAGGCACGTACTTGCATCCCACTAGAATTAATTAGTATAGAGTTCAAGAGACTTGAAACCCTATTTCCAATCCGATTGCAACGGCTATTTACTTGTCATGGTTTGTAAGAGCAAGATGTCTCGCCTATGTTCGAACCTTGTCTCTCCCACTGGAGTTACATTCACCAATGTTCTTTCAACAAAATATACGTATCATATTAACAGTTAAGCGATAATTTAAAAAATAATTAATTCACTGAATTGTAGAATACCTTTCCAAATGTTAACTATTGGTTTCGTATATTTTTTACATAAATAGTTACAAATTTCTTAAATGAGCGTTCAGTTTCTTATTTGAAGTAGGTATATTAAAGATATCAACAGTACAACTATGCAACAATGTAGGCTGTATGCCTTACCTCCTCTAGATATGGAAGAATATGTGTTACTTAAGTATTATAAATGACAAGGTGTCCCAATACCATCGTTTGACTTTTTAGTAATATTCATGAATGAATGTTAGAGTGGATATTATCTTATATCCCTTCTCTTTCACAGACACCCGAGGACATCCAGATCCTGTTGCATTAATCAGCTAATCCGTTGTATTAAATTGTTATCTAGTAAATTGTTAAGGTTGTTGTGGTTCAGTTTCCCAGCATTTTCCGTCTTCAAATTTCGCTTCAGAATACAATTTCTTTTTCATATGGACTCCCTGGTGTCGTTCTCAATATATTTCTGAATTTTTAATTGAAAGTTTTTAAGTTAGAAGTTAAAGAGACCAAAATCTAATCAATTCTTTATTTTATAAATGCAATCATTTTAGACGGACAGACAAACAAACAGAATAAAATCATAGATTGAAATGAGTTTTCTTTACTTCTAGCATGATAAGCAAGAAAAATAAATAAATAAATGAAAAAAATCGAATCTATATTTTGGTCTCCCTTGCATATTTTTATATTGCTAAAAATGTATCAATACCTATCATAGTGATCTAGACCAGACATAATACTTACTATCAATTTCTCAATACCATTGAGTTAGAATTCTAAGAGCTTTACATGCATGTCGGCATGCCGAAAAGGATTTCAAATAAACACCTGAGCGAAATAAGTCAAATACAGCTTATAAGCAGAGGGTTTAAAGCCAGAAAAGAGAGAGTGAGATGCTCAGGTTCTCATGCATAACATGATCACAAAAATAGTGTCTACCAAAATACTTGTTAGATGAAAGTAGCTTAGAAGATAAAAAATGTGAGGAAGAATATTTGAAAATCGCTCGAATAACGTAAAAACAAGCTATATTTTAAAAGATGAAATCAATCGTAATTGAAAATTATTCTAGTTTCTATGAGTTAGTTCCCATTGCCTACTATGATATTTCTTCAAATATGATTCTCTCTTTGTTTATAAAAAGTGGTTCTAGGACTGGATCCTGCTAAATATGTGCATGCATGCTTTTCTAAGTAGCCTATCCCACGATTTCTCGTGAGCCAAGATGTAGGAAGTTCTTTCTGGCGTGAAAATGTTTTAATTCCAAAACCAAGAACTGAGAGATTTTTTGATTGGTTTTAGATGTTCCAGATGAATAATTCAAAAAATCAGTAAAAGATCGAATATGGAGGTCTGTAATTTTGGACACAAGTTTACATCAATAAGTTGGTCTTGTCTCAAGTTTCAAGTTTCCAACTTTAACTGTTTACCGTCGAAAAATTGGCAAATAATCAAAATTTACAGAGAGCTTACCGAGTAGTAAAAGTTTTTTAATTTTTCCTCCATTTTAATAAATAGAATTTTCACTAATCATTTTGATTTTAATTAATTAATTTTCAAATCAATTTATATTTTTTTAAATCACTTTTTAATGAAAATTCCTCAGTCAAGATTGTTCGATTCTCATAGACATTTTCTAGAGCAGCTTCTTGACTTTGAACTCGACGCCCAATTATGTCCTATTCATGATCATTGTTCAATTAAATATCAAATATAAATATTATATTTAGTGTTATTGAAAAAAATAAATGAGGCTGAATTTTTTACTCTAATAGCAGCTTCTGTTTTCCCGAAAAATCAGGAAAAATTGATTCTTCGAATGGAGAGCATTTGAATGGTTGTAGTTATTGGGCTAAAATTTGGCACATAATTTAGTTTTGATTACTGCATCGCTATGCCAAGTTTCATCTTTCCAAAGAAAATTCTTAAAAAATTAAATTAGTTTTGAAAAAGTTCAAAAAAAGAGAGAAATTAACATTTTTTTGAATGGATTCAACATACCGGCCTGCCTGTCTAGAGTATTAAGTGAAACTGATTAAATTAAGGCGTTCTTTGCTCCACTTGTCAAAAAATCAAACTTTTCAACAGAGGAAACAAACTGTTTATATCTAGCGGACTAGACAGTAAAAACCTATATTTTAATCGACCTTATTTTAGATTACTGGAATTTAGGGGAAATTTTTCACGCAAGGGACATCGACGAGTGGTGCCTGGCTCTATACATAAGATTTTCATGGTAACATAAGGGGTTTTACCAAAGAACGTCTAATTTGTAATCTCTCTTGTTTCTCATTTAATACTCTGTGAAATCCTTTTCTCTAGCAGTGCATTCACTTTAAATAATGAAAATCTTATTTTTCTATAAAGACTAATTAATTTTAAGCCTCGAATATTGGAGCCCGTATGTTATGTTCAGGTGTGTGGTTAATTGTGTGTGCTCAGGTGCGTTTCTTGTGCCCTACTGCATCATGCTCGTCGTTGGCGGGATTCCCCTCTTCTACATGGAACTCGCCCTCGGCCAATTTCACCGCAAGGGAGCGATCACCTGCTGGGGTCGCATTGTGCCGCTCTTTAAAGGTATGTATCCGTATTCTCATCTGTCACTCTTTTAAAAGCCAAACGTTTCATTTCGAGATTAAAATTCATTGATGCCTAAATTTCGGTTGATTTTACAAAACAGCTGCGTATTCGTTCATTTGAGAATTAATTTACGAATTTTATTTAGTGAAGGAGACAATAAAATAATGTGTCTTCTGCTGGAATTATAAATTTTTAATTTATTTATAACAATTTATAATTCCAGCAGAAGACATACTCTTTTATGCTTCCTTCAATATATATAACTTCTGCTACTCTCGGCAAAAAGAAACTTTCAATTTAATTTTATTTAGATTATATTATAAAGTATTGGAATTGCAACTCTGGAAATGGACTTTTGAAGCTTTCTAATTATAATATTTTATAAATTAAGTTTAAATTTTTGAATTTTACTTGGAAATTTTCGATAGTATTTATGTTTAAAGTATAACTTTTCTTCGTACAAAAATTCGTCCTTTGTCATCACTAGAACTAGAATGAATTGTTCAATTTGTCTGTATTCCCATCTCAAAGATATGAAATTTAAAACTTGTTTAATTTTTTTGGCTCAAGATATCACAGAAAAGTTTTGTTCCAAATTTAAAACTTCCAGTGTTTCTGTTTTTCTTCCTTTTCTCTAAAACGACCGATTATTTCTGAACTTGTCCAAAAATCACATCTTCTTTGTGTTCTTATATATAATTTTTTTTTGCTTTAATCATATATTTCAAAGAAAAAATTAATTATTGGTTGTATAGGTAACGAATATTAAAAAATACAAATCTTTAAAAAACAATCAAAAACACGTTTATTCGAAACCAAAAGTTTCGGGAGAATTTCTCCTTTTTTCAATGGTAAATTTTTGTTGAAAATAAAAAAAGTTGCTTCCTCTAAGTGTTGCTTTATAAATTTTGGAGGAAGCATTAAAAGGGAGAAATTCTCCTTAAACGTTTCGAATAAACATGTTTTTTAAAATTTGTATTTTTAAGGGCTGGTTGTATGTCGCAAAGTAAATGCTTTTTACAAGTGTCAAAGGGTAGACAGTAAATGGAGGGACTGGGATAGCCAATCAGATGACAGGCACTGAATCATATGTTTGTGAAAAAATGTATAATAATTTTTTTTTTGAAATATTTCGAAACCTAAACACAATGTAATCACATTCCAGTCAGTGGCATTTTTCGGGTTCTTTGCAAAAGAAAAACGGAACCTTATTAGTATCGCCGTAATACATTTCTACCTGTCAGTCTATAAAAGTGTTTTATCTTTTAAACAAATTTAATCTTACTCACCAAATGCAAAAAAATTAGTGATGAGCAGAATAAGCAAGACCAAAATCGTACTAAGCTTACCACAGTCTTGGTCTTGCTTTGCTCATCAATAAAAGAAAAAAAAATTGCTAATCTATTTTAAATATTGATTTTGAATATTTTATTTTAATTATGTTGATTAATGTCCATTATAATTAGTAGATTAAAAACTCAGTTTATTGGACAAAGTTTTTTTATTGAAGTTCTTCTTCAATTTTGTACAATGTTTCGTTTTCGAGACTTTTTCAAGTACTCAATTGGCTAGAACAACATTGGTTGAAATAAAGATAAAAATAACTGAGACATAGTAGAATTTTTCTTTCTAGATTGATACCATAAAACAATATAAGTATATATAGTATAAGTAATCTATACTTATATTGTTTTATGGTATCAATCTAGAAAGAAAAAATTCTACAATGTCTCAGTTATTTTTATCTTTATTTCAACCAATGTTGTTCTAGCCAATTGAGTACTTGAAAAAGTCTCGAGAGAGATGAAACGTTGTACAAAAATTGAAGAAGAACTTCAATAAAAAAACTTTGTTCAATAAACTGAATTTTTAATCTATTTTATTTTAATATTAATTTGTTATTAATGCAGGGGTAATTGATAGTCATAGGGCGTGTACTCAACACACGATTATATTTTTAAATTATTAGCAGCAACAGGAACAGTCTGAGTTTTCCACTTGTCCGGGTTGAGTTGTTCTGCTGGCCCTTAACAATCCAGCTGTGGTCGCTGTTATTATCTTTCTAACGTATCCGCTAGCTTTAAACTCATCTCTTTTGTTTTGCATGTATTTATTATAATAGATTCAAACATTTTCAGGCATTTTTAAACACAATGAGAAAATAAACATTAAAAATTGCGTGAATTCAATACCAGGGCGGCTAGTAGATTATAGTTTTGGGAATCGTTTAATTCAGGGATCGGGAACCTTTTTTTGAGCAGTAGGCCACTTTCAAAAGGACTATTTTATCGGACCACACATATCAATATTAAGTATTGGTTTTAAATTTTTTAATGATTATATTATTTATTATAATTATGATAATTACAATTTTTTACTAGAATATTTTTACAAATATAATGAAATACTTAATTTAGGTATATATAATATAATATATTATTATTATCTGTATATAAACATTAGTGATTTATAAATCAAATATTAAAAAAATGTATATATTACATTATAAAAAACAATCAACGAAATCGGTCCACGTGGTAAAAAATTATCGCAGAACATACATAAAAAAGATTCCGACGAATTGAGAACCTTCTTCTTTTTTTGAAGTCGGTTAAAAAAACATTTTAAACTCTTTAAAACAATCAAATTCTCAAGAATTTTTCATAAAGGCAAAGACAAATGATCTAGTATTATTAGTTGAATAAAAGATTTCACTGTCGATGGTAACAGAATTGTTTTTATTTTAGGTTAAAAATAAAATAAAATGAGAGAGTCTTCTGTTTTTTAAATAAAATAATTTTTAATTATTTCTAGAGACTATAGTTTCGAAGGCATTGCCTTCATCATCAGTCTATCATAAATATTTCAAATTAGTTACAAATTAAGATTTATACATAGAAAATTTTGAAAAATATATAATGTCTTTTCTTCATGTTTCTCTGGGAGATTAGAATATAATCTAGAATATATTCTAATCTCCCAAGAGGAAACATGAAGAAAAAGACATTATATATTTTTCAAAATTTTCTATGTATAAATCTTAATTTGTAACTAATTTGAAATATTTGTGATAGACTGATGATGAAGGCAATGCCTTCGAAACTATAGTCTCTAGAAATAATTAAAAATTATTTTATTTAAAAAACAGAAGACTCTCTCATTTTATTTTATTTTTAACCTAAGATCTAGTATTAATTTATTTTAAAATTTTTTCTGAAAATATGAATATTTCGGTAAAATAAATGTTGTTATAATTTCCCATTGTATATTTATTTAAAATAAATATGTGCGTTTTTGTAGAAAATTATTAAAATATTTATAAGTAGCTTCCGGACCGCACAAAAACCCTTTTCGGTCGGCCAGTTGCCAACCCCTGGTTTAATTGAATAGTTAATAAATCTGTATACTAAAATTTATTAAATAAAATCTGAAATTCACTCATTACAGAGTTATTACCAATTTGATTTTACATTTACATATTTTGTTTTAAAAATATGAAGCCACATTTAATAGAAATACTCAGCAGCTCATATAACTAAATGTTTGAAATTCATTTTATTTCCATGATCTTCAACCTTTGTTTTATGTTTCTATCGTTCATAGTTAATTTGATAAAAAATGCTCACTTTTCCCAGCTGCTACACATTTCATGGATACCCCGTGAAGTTAGGCATTTTCATACCACGAAAAAAGCAAATAAAAACGACATAAAAAAAGAAAAGAAAAAACTATTTATTTATCATATGAATATATATTTATCTTGGCTGTTTACATCTAGGATCGATATATTTATTTATCGTGTTATTGTTTGTACTATATAAGTTTTTTTCTCTTCCTTTAGACTGGCAGAAGCAAACGACCATCCTTGAAAGATTTATTAATTACTTGGCATCTGATATATATTTTTTGTTTACTTCCGAACGTCCCACAAAATTAACTCGCGCTATCAATCTTTCTAGGTTAATTAAATCAAAATATCTCCCCCTTAAAAAAAACTAGCTCAATTTAAATGCCTGATATTTTATTTTATATATATTTTCTGCTCTGGCAACAGTTGGAGGATAGACAATCAGTTTCATTCTTTCTTTAATTAAAATTGCCTTCTCAATATATATATATATATATATATATATATATATATATATTTTCAAGCGTTTTAACCTCGTAAGCTTCCTTGTTCGGTTTCTTCTCCTTATTCTAGTTTTTATGTCTAACTGACAAGTACATAATTACCACTTCGTTTGATTGTTTTTTCATTCGTCAAGACTTTTGGCACAAAACGTACATTGAGAGAAATAAAAACAAAAACCCATTTATTTTCGTTTATTTCTTCAGGTTAGTAAAAAAACGAAAACAAAAGAAAAAAATAGAATAATATTTAAAATCATTCAAGGTGAGGGCGTGTTCTTTTTCATAATATAAAAGCTATAAAAAGGAATTTCGAATGCGGCAACTCTTAAATGATCTCATACCCACTCAGTCACTCTCTCTGGGTTTGTTGTTTCAAATTTTATTTCTTTTTCGTTATATTCCTTCTCTTGAAATGTATTTAAATATACAAAGATAAAACACTCATTATTAAACATTTAATGTTTATTGCCTATAAATTTTAAGCAAAATTGAAATCAACCTGTACAAATGTTAGTTATCTACTATATAATTATGAAAGTATTACGGTAGTAGTGCGCGATATTGGGCTTTACAAGCTTCTAAGTTGGATCGTAAAAGAAACAAGTCTTAGGTAAACAAAAGCTAAATTATATATATCTATATATATAAAATCCTTTGTGTGTATGTACGCGATGGACCCACGCCTAAACCACTGAACGTATCGAAACCATATTCACACCATATATTTACTTAGTGCTCGCGATGGTTTATCTAAATTTTGAGCCAAATCGGTTTGATTTTATTTTTTATTTTTTTATTTAATTGATTGACAGATAATATCTATAGAAATAGAGCTTCTAAAATGGCCAAGCAAACAATACATTATCCCCGCCCTGAAAGGTCAGGTCTTAAACAATGAAACCCCTCTTAACAAAAGAAAGGAGAATACAGGTAGTCAGGTCAAAATTTCAGAAACTTTTTTTTTTTATTTATCTATATATATAAAATCCTTTGGGTGTATGAACGCGATCGACCCACGCCTAAACCACTTAACGTATCGAAACCATATTCACACCATATGTTTGCTTAGTGCTGGGGATGGTTTACCTAAATTTTGAGCCAAATCGGTTTGATTTTATTTTTTATTTTTAATATATATATATTTAATTGATTGACAGATAAGATCTATAGAAATAGAGCCTCTAAAAGGGCCAAGCAAACAATACATTATCCCTGCCTTGAAAGGTCAGGTCTTATACAATGAAACCCTTAACAAAAGAAAGGGGTATACAGGTAGTCAGGTCAAAATTTCAGAAACTTTTTTTTTTTTTTAAGATAATAAAATCTATTTTGAATACAGACATAATTTGTTAATTTAATTTTTTATATATTATATATATATATATATATAATCCTTAGTATGTATGTGCGTGATCGACCCATGCCTAAACCACTGAACGTATCGAAACCATAATCACACCATATGTTTGTTTAGTGCTCCAGATGGTTTATCTAAATTTTGGGCCAAATCGGTTTGATTTGATTTCACACGATTTTACATAATTAAATTAATTATTCTCAGGTAGAATGCCAATTGGGGTTTTAAAAAAGGTTTATCTTTTCTTTTGTACCCAGGCAGACAATGGGTGTGGGTTAATTCATTGTTCTCAAAGGCCTTGAAGAAGTATTATGATTATATTATAGATATATTTTGTTTTCCCTAAACTTTAGAATTAAACTGTTTCACAGAAATACACCATTCTCTCTTAAGTAAAAAGAAAAATTTATATTTTTAAATGTGATTATTTTATTGTTATTAGTTGGCTAACCTGAGCCTGTCGGAAAGAAACATTCCAAATCTTAATCAATGTTTCTTATTATAAATACATTTCCCAGTATCTCAGTGCATTACATACAACGAATCATGGTGCATGCCTAGCATTACGATTGTTAGAAGAAGATTCGCATTGGGATACAACTCTTGCCGATGCTGCTCTCGGTTCATCGCCACATCAAATACGATGTTTGTTTGCCATTTTATTGACAACGTGTTTTCCAACTAACCCGCCTAAATTATGGGGAAAATATAAGGCTTCAATGAGTGAAGATGTATTACATGCTCTACGTAGAATTCGAGGAGATCCAGATATAAATTTCTCGCCAGAAATATATAATGAATCTTTGATTAAGTTGGAAGATTTATGCATGATCATTTCGAATCAACCACTAATTAAATTAGGGATGCCATCAGCTAATCGGCCAGTAAGTGATTTATTTAATCGCGATATGCAACGTGAACAATCGTACAATGTTGATGGTTTAAATGCATATGTTCAAGCAAATGAACCAAAATTGTTACCAGAACAAAAATTACTTTATGATAAAATTATGCATGCAGTCGCTGCTCAAGAAGATGGTTTCTTTTTTTGGATGCACCAGGTGGAACAGGGAAACATTTTTAATTTCGCTCATATTGGCACAAATGACATCATCTGGAATTGCTGCCACTTTATTAGACGGAGGAAAAACAGCACATTCAACACTAAAATTATTATTGAACATTCAAACAAATGAAAATGCTGTATGTAACATTAAAAAGAATTTTTGGAACTGTACATAAATCAAAATTCATTCATGTATAAGAAAATATTAGAAAGAGTAAATCTATGCTTCGTCGTTGAATTATTTAACCTATAATCTTCAAACTAACGTAAGAGAGAAAAAAGAGAATGAAATGAAAAGAGAGAGAGGAATACTAGAAGTTTCACTTCCGTCGTGCGTAAGCTTGACACACTCAGAATTTTTTATTTTGCTTTCGCAATGAGTTAGATTATTTCTTGAAGCTGATTTTTAATTAATAAAATACGAGTATATTTAATTAAAATACAGTTGAACAAAATTATATTGCAAACAAACTTTTGGCCGTCTCGAGACGCTGCCCGCCAGGGCCACCCGCCCGGAGGGCCAAGGTGCAGATGGCGTGCCGGAGGCACGCCTGACGCAGCTTGTATATATATATATATTTATGGTAGATGTATAAAAGTTGAATTCATAACGTATAAATTAGAGTGTGTCCTCTGCTTGATGTATAATTCATCACACTAGCCTTGTTGATTCGCGTAATTCACTTGATCTAATTATTATGGGTAAAATATTAGTAGTTACGTCCGGGAGGAAGGTTTCGAAGGCATTTTTTTTAAGTAAAAACTTCTATAGACGCGGTAGGGCAAATTGGCCTTAACATCACGGGAAGTTAAACGCTACTTTCTTCACTACATAACAACGACACTATAAATTGTAAAATTGTAATTTAATTGAAATTTGTAATTTAAATAATTATATTAAGGAAATTCGGGACATCTTATCTATCTGGTTGATTTTCGAAAAAATATTTTGTATTTCTGCATAGTGACATCGCCTCGCCTACTGAATTTTTTAATAAAAAATTGTTAATTTCGAATAAAAATCTTTGTTTTGATAATATTAATAAAAAAAAGAATATTGAGATAAATTTTTTCTCATTATAAAAACATTTATTTAACACAGAAAAGGATTGCAAGAAATAGAGTTGGAATTATATACTAGTTCTTTTTCGTTATATTCTGTTGGCTGCAATTAACTTTTTTATTTTTTTACATTTATGAATAACTAACTAACTAATCTGTCAAATCTTTTGAAAAATGTATCATTCGATTCATAAAAGTTGAATTATTGATCTTGTATAAATTTGTTGAAAATGGTATAATTTGTATAGAAGTTGGGCCCTTTTAAAAGCTGCAGGTCCATTTACTTTCATGTTAAAAGGACAATTTCAATAATTTATTTCTCGATAATGAGACGATGATCAACTTCAAATTTCTGGAATAAATATTTAATACATCAATGATTCGATGGTAAAAGTTTGAAAATTTTCTTATAAAAATGATAAACAGTCCTTGAACCCCCATTAAAAAAAATAGTTGAAATATTTTATTTATTAATTTTTTAATTTTGCATAATATCTAATTACTTAATACATATATCATTGTGAATCTTTTTACAATTAGCATATAAAATATTATACTATACTACTAAAGCGCATTTGTGCCTGCCTCTGTATATACCTATGTATGTCCGTCCCGCAACAAAAACAGTCGTCGTGGTTACCAATTTAAATGAAATTATTTATACATATAAAATTAAGGTTTTGTCTCTACATTGGGGTGGTGGTTTGGGTGGGGGTGCTGGGTGAGTTTCGGGGGAGTGGGGTTCGAGGGCCGAAGCGCGTCTTGCAGCTAGTATTATAATAAAAATATCTATTTACCGTATCGCTGACCAAATGTTCTTACGGAGATCAATTTTAATATTAATAAAAAAACGAAATTAATTATTAGGTATTTCTAATTACTAAAAAATTTAATTAAAAAAATCTAACTACTTATCTATCTTTACATTTGCATCATTTAAATACCTTTAGAGAAGATTATAATATTGCAAGAGCAAAATATTGAATTAAGTTTTTAAGGCAGAAAGGTATAATATATGAATTTATATTATCTTCGTCGGAGAAATTTCAAATGTGAGAGAAAATTATTTGTTTTAAATGAAAATCAATATTTTATTTTTATTTCTAGGAATCGGCTATGCTGTAGTGCTTATTGCATTTTATGTAGATTTCTACTATAATGTGATCATCGCCTGGGCGTTACGTTATTTTTTCGCTTCATTTACAAGTCTTCTCCCTTGGACTACCTGTGAAAATGAATGGAATACGAACGATTGCAGACCGGTAAGTTTAACGGTTTATTTTCTTTTTCTATTCTTCCTTTTATTATTTTCTTTTAGAGAAATGTGCAAAAGATTTTAAATGTTATCCTCTCTCCCTTTCTCTATTTTTCTCCCCATTTCAAAATTTATGTTTTAGGTATCTTTGAAAAGGGGAGATGGCGGTTATATCGAACCTATATCAAAGTTTTTGTCAGCTTAAACTTTCAATATATTTTTAATACAAAAATTTGAATGATTTATTTTTTGCAAAATTTTCAAAATTTTTTTTAAAAAACAACTCACAAGGCTTACAATACCAAATATATTTTTTCAAATAAATGATTAAGGTCAAAACAAAGATCTTATTAGATAATTAAGTATATTGCATTTAAGATGGTTTCGTCCCCTCAGTCCTTCATCAACGTTTATTTTACTTATACAATTTTAACATAATAAAAAGAATGAAATTATCAAATAAATAAATGATAAATTAAGTACTTTCTAATTATCCGAATTTAAATTATTTTTTTAATTTTTTCTATTATTTTGATAATTTTATTAGAGACTAGGCTGCAAGGCCCGCCTTCTGCTGCCCTGTTGCTAGCCATAGAAATTTTCACTTACCTTCGGAGGTAATTGAAAGATTATTATAGGAGGGATTTTTTTATCAAAAAGGTGCAACTAGCTAAAAGGATTGACTTGCATTTTAGCAGAACAGAAGGAAAGAAAGAACTTTAGCAATATTCAAGGGCCAAGGAATATTTGAGGAGGTTGAATCCTCTGGGATTTCGAAAAGAAAGAAAGTTTCATTCCCTTTAATTCGTAAGAACAAACTAATTGGAGAATGAGTTGGTTCGACTTATTTTTATTTTTATTGATAAATTCTTAAAGAAAAATAAGCTGACGTGTTCTGATGTGGCCATCCACGTGTCTTTACCGGGCAACCTGGCCCCTCACTTATATTTAAAATTATTTATAATCATGAAGGGGGGGTTAGTTTTTTCATTTTTAGACTCCTGGGGGCCCACTGATTATCTATACAAAATTTGGTTGAGTTTGGTACAAAAGCTTAGATTTTCAGTTTTTGATTATACACCCCTCTCCCATTTTGGACTGTTAGTTTTTGCATTTTTAGACATCTGGTGTCCCACTGATTATGTATACAAATTTGGTTTAGTTTGCTCAAATGACCTAAATTTTTAATTTTTAAACCCCCCCCCCTTCCCTCCCTCAATTTTGGGTCGATATGCACCAAAATCTAATCAGCTCTTAATCTCAATGGATTAAAACCACGTGTGAAATTTGGTTTCGATATTCACACTAGTTTTTGAGCTAGCTCGTCCACAAAAATTTGGTAACGCAGAGACTAACAGACATTTTAACAAAACAATTATTATCTCGAAAAATATAATTTTTTCGATGTTCACTTGTTAGAGCTTTTTTGTAGAGCGAAATCCCATGGTTTTGCTCAATTTTTACTTTACCATACAGGGTATGGCCAAATATTGTAATCGTGCATGAAAAAAGTGTTTTTCCTTATTTTTTTCAAAATATCTCAAAAACGGCTAAAACTATTTTGATTAAAAAATTGAGCAAAACCATGGCATTCTCGCTCTACAAAAAGTCTAATAAGTGAACATCTAAAAATTATATTTTTTGAGATAATAATTGTTTTGTCAAAATGTCTGTTATTCTGTCTGTTAGTCTGTGCGTTACAAAATTTTTGTGGACGAACTAGCATCAAAAACTGTATGAATATCGAAACCAAAATTTCCCACATAGGTTTTGTCTATTGAGATTAAGAGCTGATTATATTTGGGTGCATATCGTCCCTAAATTGAGGGGGGTGAAGGGGGGATTAAAAATTAAAAATCTAGGTCATTTGAGCAAACTCAATCAAATTTTGTATACATAATCAGTGGGACCCCAGAAATCTAAAAATGCAATAACTAAACGCCCAAAAATAGAGGGGGGTGTAAGGTCAAAAATGTAAATCTTGGCCATTTACCAAACTCAACCAAATTTTGTATAGATAATCAGCGGAACCCCAGAAGTTTAAAATGCAAAAACTAACCACCCAAATGGGGAGGGGGTCAAAAATGAAAATCTAGGCCCTTCTATCAAACTGAATCAAATTTTGTATACATAATCAGTGGGCCCCCAGGAGTCTAAAAATGGAAAAACTAACAAAACTAACCCCCCTCCCCTATATGATCATAAATAATTTTATTAAAACTGTTTTCAACGTATAAAACAGGAAGATGCTATTGAAGACATATGTGTGGAGCATAGCCATGCACGGGTGCGAAACCTGGACAATTAGAGAAGAGGAGAGAAAGAGATTAGAGGCTTTCGAAATGTGGTGCTGCAAAAGAATGATGAATATCAAATGGATTGATAAAATTACAAATGAAGAAGTTCTTGGAAGAATCCGAGAAAGAAGAACCTTGTGGAAGAGTCTGAAGAAGAGAAGAGTTCAGATGATGGGGCACACACTGAGACATGGGGGACTGCTTAGGGATATCTTGGAGGGGGAGGTGGGAAAGAAAAGGGGAAAGGGAAGACCCAGATTAGAATATTTCAACTAAATACATTGGGGATATGGGATGCCAGACATTTAGAGAGGTCAAACAGCTGGCGGGGGACAGATTCGAGTGGAGACGGATTGTTGCATCAAACCAGTCTTAGGACTGTACACTCAATGATGATGATGATGATGATGATTAAATATTAAATATAAGTGAGGGGCCAGGTTGTATGGTAAATTCAAGTGGGTGTCCATATCAGAACACATCAGCTTATTTGTGTAGAGCCTGATGAAACTACAATACATTAGTGAAACGTTAAGATTGGTCGTATGATTTAACACGGTGTTTAATTGTTTCCTTTTTTCCACTGATTTGTTATATCTAATAGTGATTATGGGACTGAACAATAATAATAATGACTTATGATAAATTATGAATTGTTAATAAATGAATATTTTTTTCTGCTTTTTTCTGACTGAGATTCTGAGTAGGATGAAGAAAATCTGTTTAATTTTTTTCCAGTTCGCTTTGGAAAGTTGTCATGATTTAATTTTGCCATAGCCCGCAGCGTCCCTTCTGTCTACCTGATGGGCCAGCTTAAGGGATGAGTTGGGGATTTGGTTTGGTTTCGCATCGCAGCGGTTTGTTTGGTTGGCTAATATGGTTGGTTAAGACTTTGGATGTTGAAGCCGCAGCAGCTGATTCAAAGCCTTTCTACTTCTCCCCTCTAGGCCGCTCCAGAGCTCATATTGAACTCTAATCACACTCACTTTCTAATATACATTGCGTACACATAGCTTTTATACATAAATATAAAGACGTATTTATGATGGTATATATATATATATATATATATATATATATATATATATATATATATATATATATATATATATATATATATATATATATTATGGATACTATATTATTATCAAAGAGTTGGAGACCATATTTGGTCAAGCCTCATAAAGTCGCTATTATATAATTGAATAAGTATGCCATTTCGAAAAGGGCACTTGCCTGAAAATTGCAAATGTTCAGCAATGAAAAAAAAATTTAATATTTTCTAAAGTAGTGTAAAATTTATAAAATTTATTTTTGAGTTACATTTTGGGGGCAGTAAAATTAATACCAGAGTTGTGCCTTTTTCGAGGATAGTAGGTGCAGCGAAGCTTTTAGATTACATTTATATGAAAAAGTGTATTTGTCAAAATATGCGAGATGTGCCCTTTTCGAAATTGCATATTCAATTAAAGATGTAGTACCTGGCCACCGTGCGATGCTCGGTAACTTTTTGCTTCAGTTAAAAGCTATATATTAATCCCCGATTTCTGAAAAAAAATCGTCTTTAAAATCTTTAAACTATCTCCGTATATAATGGTCTGAGTGGCTTAAAACAATCGAATTTATAAGACTTTTTAAAAATTTCTGAAATTTTTTGTCTTTAAAAGTTGACGAAACGTTGGCAAAAAATAAAAATCATTTGCATAAGCTATTGTCCTTATTTCCCTACAACAGCTTATTAATTTAATCGATGGACATACATAATCAAAATATTTATATATTTAGTTCCATTTAAATACATTAAGTAAAAAATACAAGTAAGAGCCAATTTGCCTTTGAACTTGTCTTGAGATTAACTTAATCATAGAGTCAAAATAGAAATCAATTGCGGCAACTTTTACTCTTTAGGCAGTTGTACACATTTCCGATTTTTCTGATTTAGCTGGCAGTCATTGATACCAGGCACTTTGACTGGAAGTGGACAAACCGGTCCTAAAACATCTTGATGATGTCATGCACCCTCCGTTATTTTGCAATTCTTTTTTTTTGTATTAACGTAAAGAGAAAAACTGATTATGCATTTTGAAATATATTTTCATACATTTTAAACAACTTTTAAAAAATTATTTCGAAATAGGCCAATATGTAATGTTTAATTTAAATTAATAATTTTTGTTTAATTTTTAAATCTAATTAATAATGGTATAATTTTTGTGGTACTGACTGCTGCGAGATTTTCTACCCAAAAAAAAAAAACATTTACTCCACGCTAGTTTTTAGAATACGTATTTTCAAAACAAAATAAATATTACGAACATGAATTTAGGTCATTTATCAAAGATTTTAATAGATATGTTTATATTACATGTAGGAGGGTCTTGTCCCCTTAAACCGTACTAGTGCTTGGGTTCGACTCCCGAGGGGACAAGACCCTCCTACATGCAATATAAACATATCTATTAAAATCTTTGATAAAATGATTATATATCACAAGTTGATTTTGAGAAAAAAATTCAATCTTTCTTTCTCAAATAGATACTCATTTCTTTACACAAAATAAATATTGTTTCTCAGTGGTTCTTTTAATATTTTAATATATTTAAATGATTTATTCGTTTTTTGTTTGTTTATTTGTTTTTTCAGTTTCAATTGGAACCCGGTCCTGAGATTTGGTCCAGTGAGCAAAATTTCACCAACTCCTCCTATTTGGGGAGCTCCCCTGCACCCTCTTATAATAATGAGACCCGGTTTGCTTCAGCAGCATCGGAATATTTCAAGTAAGTAACCCTTCAGAAAAATTCAAGAATAGAGAAAGATAGAATTGAATGAAAAATAAAGTATTTCGTTTATATGTTTGAAAGAGATCGTATTTTCTCTTTTCTCAATGTTATCATACTTATCGGTATTATAAAGATTCATCGTTATTTTCTCCCTACTCACACTAAAAATGCGATTAGATAATCTTGAAGAAGCAGTTTTTAATTTATTTTATTTAATCATACGTTAATACACGTTTAAATGGGATTCTGGTAAGATATCTCATGACTATCATGCATAGGCTCCAGTTTGCCTGTTCATCAACCAGTAATATAAATTTCAAGGCAACCTCCGAAAGTAAAGTTGTAAGTTAATGAAACTGATATCTTCCTGTGAAATGAGGAGCTCAATATATATAATAGAGCCTTTAGTCTCGCATACTTCAGAGCCTCCTTGTTCTTTAAAAAAATCTATAACGAATTCGTTTACGACATACTAATTCCAAAATCCTGGTTCATCTTGCAATGATAAACATAATTAAACAGGTGAAAAGAGGACAGATCAGTTTTAATATGGGAGAGAATTATATGAATATTCTTAAGATTAGAATAGAAAAACGAACTGGCTAAATTAAGCCAAAAACCCCAACAAAAAATAGAAACTTCGATCAAATTAAATATTTCGGTAATTGATGCTGGCGATTTGAATTAAATTGGATAGACTGCAGCTTGATTGACATATTGTGCTTCCTGGCCTTGGTCTGACTATTCTACTCTTATTTCTTTTTCTAATAATATGTATTTTCTCTAAATTATTACAATTTTTGTGACCCTCAATGTAAAATTTGTTTCGAATCAAGAATTTTTTCTTATCCTGAGATAGAGGAACGTTTCAAAATTAACAAAAAAAAGACCTCAAATATTTGAGATTCAGAAAAAAGTTGGCTTCATTTTTCGTTTTTTGAATACCTACAGATCATCTAATGCTATTTTGGCTACTTCACATAAAATGTAGAATTTAAAGTTAAAAACTCACCCCCTTTTGCTAAAAGTTTTTTTATTTCAGTAGCAGCGTTTGAGTAAATAAATTACTCCTCCATTTGAGTCGAAAATATATGTTAAAATAAATCAACATTACACCATTTTTCTTTAATTTTTTAAAGGTTTTCATAAAAAAAATGCATATGGATTCCTAGGTATTTTAACTTAAGGTGAAATAAAAATAAAAATTAATTTAACAGAGAATTCCCCCCCCCCCTTTTTTTTTATTTGAGAATTTTACTAGTTGCAAAGAACATACATAATATACTAACAACTCATCAAAATACATACAATTTGAAACCTTAAATGGATTGTTTCAAGTTAGTCTTAATTAAATAAACATTATTTGATTAAAATGCACATAACTTAGTTCAAAATAAATTGATACAAAAATATGAGTAGATTTTTTTTTTTAATGATATAGATGTGAGGAGGTGATACACCGAAAAGGTGCATCCCTTAAAGGCCTGATGTTGGGCTCTCCATCGTGAAGAGAAGAAGAGGGGCTTTTATGGGCTGGGTAGGAGTTGAAGGTATCTGTGGATGCGGGTCTTAAACAGCTGAAGGTTATAAGTTGCGGGGAAGCCGGTGGCCTGGAAGTGATTTTCAATCTCTGGAGGTCATAGGGATAAAAGCGTTGGTTCGGCTTTTATCCAATTTGACAGCGAAGGGGTGATGAGCTTTCGAAAACCGCGTCTTTGTTTCAAGTTAGTCTTAATTAAATAAACATTATTTGATTAAAATGCACATAACTTAGTTCAAAATAAATTGATACAAAAATATGAGTAGATTTTTTTTATTTTAATGATATAGATGTGAAGAGGGGATACACCAAAAAGGTGCATCCCTTAAAGGCCTGATGTTGGGCTCTCCATCGTGAGGAGGGGCTTTTATGGGCTGGGTAGGAGTTGAAGGTATCTGCGGATGCGGGTCTTAAACAGCTGAAGGTTATAAGTTGCGGGGAAGACGGTGGCTGGAAGTGAGTTTCAATCTCTAGAGGTCATAGGGATAAAAGCGTTGGTTCGGCTTTTATCCAATTTGACAGCGAAGGGGTGATGAGCTTTCGAAAACCGCCTCTTTATAACAAAGAGGGCTCTAGGGGGGATAATTGATTTCAGCTCTACTGAACAGACACCATGATAGTATTTGTAATACAGGGAAAGTACAGGGAAAGGGCAGATTTGCACTTGCTTGATTATTTTATAAGTAGCTGTAATTGATACATATAAACACATAGTACTAGTATAATTAAAATAATGAGTCAATGAACTCGAACGTTTTTCCGCGATCTTATTTATCCTTTTTCAAACACAATTCTTATCTTTTTCTAATCTGTTTTGTTCTGTTATCAATTTTTCACTTTTTAGGGTATAAAGTAAAACGGAACTCTATTAATGTCACTACACAATGTTCTGTCTATCTGTCTTTTTGCCCGTCCGTTTGAGAGAACATTTAAGCTTGTAAACTAAATAAGAGACAAACTTCAAATAAACAGATTTTATCTATATCATTCCCCCGAAATCAAACTAATTCTCTTTGCAAAAATTCTTATGCTGTTTTTATTTTTTTATGATATAAAGGGCAAGTTTAACCCCTTCATCTTGAACAAAAAAAAAAGAAAGACTAAAGGAAGATTTCAGGGACTGGGTCGGAGTTGAAGTTTCCTAAGTCAAGGACTGAAGATTGTAGATCCAAGGAAAGACGGAGGCGGGAAGAGAGATCCAGTCCCTCAGTCGGGGATAAAGGAGACTGCGAATATGCTTGTTTGATTTTTATCTGATTTGACAGCAAGCGATGTTAAGTGTTAGAGAATCGTGTTTTTCGCGAAAACAAACTTTTTTTATTTGGATGCCGAATTATTTATTGAATTTAACTCATCAGAACATGCACCATTGTAGTAACTGTTCTGGAATCAAGTGATCAAGATAAGGCCAGATCTCTTATTAATGGTCTAAGCTAGGCGATAATTTTTGTTTAGTCTGGCTATTTGAACTCTCTATGCATATAAATGGTATCTTACACATATCATTTGATCGGATTTGAACATTAGTATGGGCTGGAAGTTCCTTCAATCCGACCCTCAGCAACGGGACTTTTCCGCGTTGACTTTATTATTATTTTGCATCACTCGCATCCATAATAAATAACAAGTAAACAGAAATAGTAGGGAATTGGACAATAAATCAAAAACAGAGTTTTTATGAAATGGGCCAGAGGTTTCGTTGATTTATTTCGACTTCCTCAGTGCCACATCTTATCACTCTTTGTCAAAAGACAATTCTACTATGCGACGAAACATCTTTAATCTTTTTTATTATTTCTACAATACATTCTTGGCCTCAATTACTCAACAATCTTGAACTTTTTCTCCTTTTAACAATTATAAAAAAATAAAAAATTTATAAAACTTTTATGTTGTTTTTAAACAGACCTGGCATTATTATTTTATTTTGACCATGTAAAACCGTGATTGTGGCCATCACAACTAAAAAGTTTGGAGAAGTCTGTTTTATTTTTAGTTTGGAATATATATCGTGTATTTTCAATAGATTATAAAATATGGATTTGAAGCCTGGAAAGAAAATAAAAAATAAATCAAAATAAATAATTTAATTTTCTTTTTGATCAATTCATATCAATTTTCTAACAGCCATTATATTTCATATTTTCATTTCAAAATTAAAGAGGTGTAGGGCACAAAATTTAATTAATATTCGAGTGCATTTAACAAGTTGAGAGTGATGATATAAACGGCGAGGAGGCGATGAGTGCGTCTGTGTGTGGGAGTATATTGAAAACGACCCGAATCTCACTTTATTTTATTCATTTAATTTCAAATAAATGTTATTGTCTTTTTTTATTTTATTATGTATTTCTATATTTAATGTATTATGTCACTAGCCGGAAAATCCTCGAGCTTCACAAGAGTGATGGTCTTCACGATCTCGGTACCATCAAATGGGATATGGCCCTCTGTTTGATCATCGTCTATCTAATCTGCTATTTTTCTCTATGGAAAGGCATCTCCACATCCGGCAAGGTAAATACTAACACAATACAAACTCTCCTTTCTTTACTATCTAATATATCATCTCTATTGAAAATATCATTATTAGTGAATCATTTTTCCAAATAGGTATATTAAAATTTATGATTATTTGTTATAAAAATATAGCATCTTGTCAGCTATTTATGCATACTTTTATAAAAATCATTATTATTTATGACATGGAATGCGAATTTTCTTCAAACTATAATAAACCGGTTTTAAAGGTATATTTTATAGCAGTGGCATAGTCAATAGAGGTCGAACAGGAGACGAAAGGATTCAATAATTCTTCAATTTGAAATTGGGTTTAATTCAAAATATAAATCAAGAACTAACACATCAAACAACCTAGTACATTTTATAAGATGCTTTCACTTCATAAATCCTGACATTTTAACGAAACACTTTGTTTATTTTGTAGGATAAAATTAAATCAAGTTGAGAAATAACAACATTTATTCTTAAATGATAATTATTTAAAATAAAGCACATAAAAATAGTAAAATTAAATTATGTTCTTGAAGACATTAATTTTAGATCCTTGAAATAGAAATTTTCTTGATTTTAGACAAAATATTAGATCAGTGGTTCTCAAACTTGTTTCGAGGATTAGATCAAGCGCTGGCATAAGTGCGCTGCAGTCGATGGGGAGTACTTTGAAGGGGACAATATCGATTTTGATGAATAAATTTGTGTTTTTGATTTTCTGAATTAATTCCTGAAACTTTTTAGTATAACTAAAAAATTATTTTATTAACTCCACATATATCTATCTGCGATTTCCTAGGACGCACATAGGTATGTGACCGGATTGGTGCCTCTAGGTATACCATACACCCTTTGAGAACCACTGTATTAGATAACTGTTCTTTGTATTTATTTTTATAAATCAGAGTCACTGATTAAATTAATTGGAGTTCCGTAGTCGCTTGTGCTAGAGGTTCCTGGCTTATCTGTGACTACAAATGGATTCCGAATCCAGGAATCATCCTCACTAGTTTTTAGAAAATATTGCAAAAAAGTTAATTTTAAGCTGTGTAGGTGTTCTAAAAATTTGTAACTTTTTATTGGAATTTGTTTCAGATATTCATATATAATAATTCAGAAAACAATCAAAATTATTCCGTTGAACTGTAAAATTTCAGAATTGTAATTTCCTATCAAAAGATGAAATTGCATCTCTTGTATTAAATTAAAAGCATTTTAGGCTTTTGCAGAACAATTATTCACTTTCTGATGAACATAGTTTCAGAAACCCTGGCCTCAGGGCCGCGCCGACTATAGGGAGAATGAGTGCAAAACACAGGCGGCCAAGTCAAAGGACGGCAAAACAGCTAGACAGACACTTGAAAAGACTATAAAGACTATAAAGAGGGCGTAAAATTTAAGTTCGGACTCGGGCGGCCGAATAGCTTGGCGCGGTTCTGCCTGGCCTATAAAATAAGACGATGTGGCCGAAAAATGTGTATAGAGCAGCGAGCTGTATATATGTGAAACTTCTAATATAGGAGAAGCAGAAATAATTTCTTTGAAATGTCGTGCTATAAGAGAATTTCGAACATTAATTAAGTAGATAGAATTACATATGAGGATGTACTCGACAGGAATTGAGCAGATAGGAATTCATCGAAGAAAATGAGATAAGAGAAGTGCTTAGATTCTTAGATGCTAGGGCACAAGTTGAGACATAGGTGATTTTTCAGTGGTATTTTGGAGGGTGAGGTAGGAAAGATAAAAGGAAGGAGAAGATCGAGATTAGAATATTATCCCCAGGTAATGAAGAATTTTCGATGTAGGACTTTTAAAGAGGAGTTATCATGTAATAAAGTTGAATGGAAGCTATAATAATTTCTCCTTTGTTACTAGGTGGTCTGGTTCACTGCACTCTTCCCTTATGCTGTACTTCTAATTCTTCTTGTCCGTGGAGTTACTTTACCTGGTTCTGCTGAGGGAATTCGTTATTATCTAAGTCCGAATTTTGCTGTTATTACCAGCGCGGAGGTAAGTGAGCAAAAAATCGATTTTCCATTCTTACTTTTAAAATCTATATCGTCGCCTTAGAGTGTAAACATGCTAACTCACTACAAGGATATTTTTCAGGGCAGTTGTTTAGTAAAGAAACAATTTTTCACATTTTTTTTCTACAACTTACGTAATTTTAAGTAGCAGTTTTACTTGGACGATTCTGCATCTCTTTTTCTTTCGAACGGTGTTAATATGTCATATGTGATAAAAATGGATTAGCAGGTTTAAGGCGATGAGATGATTAGTGACTAGTAACATATTTATCTATTAAACAGTCACTCATTCAATCTAATCATGTCACAAGAAAAAAAAATAGTCTTTTTATTTCGGATATTTATTAATTTAACCCAGAATAAAATATATAAAAGAATTAATACCACCTGTGGAAAATTTTCACAGGAAAATTACAATGGAGAGGATACCAATAAACACCTACGCTCGGAAACGAGTATTGCAATTTAAGAAGAATAAGAGAGAAAATTAGAAACTTTTGGACAACTTAAGATTTCATATGGTCGAGGAAGAAAATTAAATTTTGTTGGCTTAGTTGAATATTGAATTAACTAAAATACGTTAAATACTCACTTTTTATTTGTTTGCAATGTCTGATATATGTACCAATGTGGAAGATAATGATCTTCAAATATGATCTACCTGTAGGGATTCCGATACTTACTTTAGCTCTAAAATATTATAGAAAGTCGTATAAAGTTTCTTATGGTGGCAAATGTTTGTATATCCAAAAGGAAGAAATAGATTTTTTGGTTTTCTAACTTCAAAACTTCTGGTAGATACGAAATGAAGAAAAATTTTATTTCCATATAGAAAGTTACCAAACCGTGTCGATAATGAACTCAAATTTGACACAAAAGTTGGTATCAGAGTTGGTAGAGCTGCGTATTTGTCACAGAATTCAACTAAATACTACCTAACAAAAGATTTTAAGAAAAACGACGCTTAAGGAGGTTCTTTCGCGACAATCCACACAAAAAGTTTTAGCCTCGTAACCACTCTATAAATATGAACGGTGTTAAAATTGTAGGTTATGTTTTTAACGTGACTGTACTTCTCACACTACTATATCCTCTTTATGAATGGATCGTTTCCAAGCCATTGATCTTATATCAACTCCACTAAAACTAATCCGCAATATATGTTTATTTTTATTTTTTTTATCGAAACTACGAGGTAAATAATTTCAATTTTTTTAAGTTACTCCGAATATATTATTCTAACAAATATTAGTTTTTAACCGACTTCAAAAAAGGAGGAAGGGGTTCTCAATTCGACTGATTTTTTTTGTGTCTATGTTACCTGTTATCTTCGCCAACTGTGAACTGATTTTGATGATTTTTTTTGCATTGGGTTCAGTCTAGTTTTTGATTGGTCCTGTTTTTTTCATTGGTATTGGACCTTTTTTTGCTATGTTTGTTTAGGCATAACTTCTTTGTTTATGAACCGATTTCGATGATTCTTTTTATATTGGAAAGAGGGTACCTTAGGGGTGGTCGCATATTAATTTGGTCAAGTTCGGATGATATCATCAATGACGAATTAACATAAATACCCAATTCTTATGAGCAAATAATCGAAATTATAATAAATAAAATCTTTTATAAAATAATTTTTATAAAAAAAATAAAACTGACTTCAAAAAAATTAAATGCAACAAATAAAATAATAACTTAAAAATAAAAAAATGCACTAAAAGGCATATTTATAATTATCTAATTTAGTTACAACTAAACGACGAAATATTTACATGAAATCACTTTTTGAAGTCGGTGCTAAACAAACTATATAAGCGAGCGTACCCGTCAATCGTACTAAGTAAGATCCGTCGAGAGCGATTCATAAAATGTATATGTTTGGCACCGACTTCAAAAAGTGATTTCATGTAAATATTTCGTCGTTTAGTTGTAACTATAATATATAATTAGTTTATACCTTTTAGTGCATTTTATTTTATTTTGAGCTTTATTATTTTATTTGTTGCATTTAATTTTTTAGAAGTCGGTTTTATTTTTTTATAAAAATTATTCATCATGATGGTGAAAGTCCTTCAATGAAAAAACATAAAATAATGAACATTTTCCCACCCTTTCCCAATCTACCATATGTAAAAAATTTCATTTTTAATTGCAATTATTTCATGTTTGCTGTGGTAAATCGTCTTCAAATTTTAACAGTGTGTTTATTATGCTTTTAATGACTTATATTCCAAGTTTCGAAGACTTATTGAATTTTTCATTTGTGAAAGAACTACCTTAAAATGGTATATTGTTCATAAGAAATTTAAAATGAGACAAACACCACCTAGGAAAGACAGATGTATCGTCCTCGCAGCAAAAACAAAACAACATTTTTTTCTTGTTAGAAAAATTTCTCACTTTATTGCTTAGATCACATGATATTATAGAAACATGTTTCGGCCGAAATTCTCTCTTTTGTAGGCTGAAGATAGCCGAGACTCTATCAAGAAAATTTTTTATTTTGCTGCGAGCACGATACATCTGTCTCTCCTGGGTGGTGGTTGCCTCATTTTAAATTTCTTATCGAAAGATTTTAAGATTAAAGAATATTAATCCTTGAAAAATTTTTACTTTTTCTTCCACATTTTTTTAACCAATTTAAACAAGAAAAAGAAAGAAAATAATTTTACTAACTAGTAAATGGTAATTCTGTCTCTATATGATCAGTGAGTAAAGTTTTTTTTAATCTCCTTTGATTCCAGTACCTCTCGGTTTAAGCTTTGTCGACATTAAAGCTATTCAGGAAGTGAAAATCTCCTGAATCAAAGAGCTGGTTAATTCCACGTTGAATTTGTTTGAAGGAGATTACAATACGAAAACTTCAATCAAAACTAATAACAAACAAGAGTTCGAAAAATATTCTTATTATTATGAAAGAGGCAAAATGAGAGGAAGAGAGAAAGAAAGCGAAAGGCCCCATTCCTTAGAAATACTTTTTTTTGGATACAATGCAAAACGAGCTATTATTTTAACAATAGATGATCCCAACCCTTTTGATTTCGTTGACTCGATAACCCATCGCCTCTTTTTTAGGGTTTAGTACAATACTAAAGCGAAACCCTATTGTTTCTACAATGTTTGGCAGTCCGTCTATATGTCTACTAGAACATTGTAGCTAGTAAACTAAATAAGATATAAACTTGAAAATGATAAGTTATATGCATTAATTTCCCCCAAAATCAAAAATCAAATCAAACTTTTGATAGAATTATTATTTTGATAAGGGTCAAAAATAAATAAATGAAGGAGAAGGTTAAAACTTTTTCAACTCTTGATACACTAGCCAATTACTTCTTAGTAGTAAAATTAAACATAAAAAGCAATCATAAATTTTTACTTTACCATACAGGGTATGGTCAGATATAGTAATCGTCCATGAAAAAAGTGTTTTTTTTGCTTCTTTTTTTTCAAATATCTCAAAAACGGCTGAAACTATTTTGATTAAATAAATTGGGCTAAACGATGGCATTTCGCTCTACAAAAAAGCTATAATAAGTGAAAATCGAAAAAGTCATATCAATATTTTTCGAGATAATAATTGTTTTGTCAAAATGTCTGTAGTATGGTTGTTATTCTGTTAGTCTGTGCGTTACCAAATTTGTGTGGACTAGCTAGCTCAAAAACTAGTGGGAATATCGAAACCAAATTTCACACGTAATTTTGGTCCATTGAGATTAAGAGCTGATTAGATTTTAGTGCATATCGACCAAAAAATAAGGGTGGGTAGAGGGGGGTTAAAAATTAAAAATCTAGGCTATTTGAGCAAACTCATCCAAATTTTGTATGCATAATCAGTGGACCCCCAGAAGTCTAAAAATGCAAAAACTAACAGACCAAAAGGGGGAGGGAGTGTAGGGTCAGAAAATGAAAATCCTAGCACTTGTACCAAACTCAACCAAATTTTGTATACCTAATCCATGGGCACCCAGAAGTTTAAAAATGAAAAACTAACTGCGCAAAATGAGGGGAGGGGGAGTGTAGGGTCAGAAAATAAAAATTTTGGCTCTTGTGCCAAACTCAACCAAATTTTGTATACTTATTCAGTGGGACAACAGAAGTCTAAAAATGCAAAAACTAACCCCCCCCTACATGATTATAAATAATTTTATTAAATATTAAATATAAGTGAGGGGCCAGGTTGTATGGTAAAGTCAAGTGGATGGCGACATCAGAACGTGTCAGTTTATTTATTTTAATTATCTTGAGAAATTGTACATTTTTGAACCTGATGTTCTAAACCTAGAGACCCCAAAATCTAATCAGTTCTCTTATTAGAAATACAAACATTTTGGAACCAGAAGGAGCTTGGTCCCCCCGCCCCTCGTAAATTAAAATTAAATAAAAATTAAATTCTTTCACTTTTAATATAGTACATTGGTATATTTTAACCCAAGCTGATTCAGAGATAGGTTTTTTGCTTAGGCGGTGTGAGCTGACTGCCCGGAAAGCATGTTAGTTCTCAGGTTCCACTCCTGAGGGGATGAATCCCCTCTGATATCGCAATATAAAAATATTTCTACTAAAATCCTAAAATTTGTCCTAAAAATTAAATTCATTCACTTTTAATATAGTACATTGATTAATTTTAATCCGAGCTGATTTTTTGAAAAATATTCCAACTATTTTCGAAAAAAGATCCTCAAATCTTTAGTTAAATAAAAATCAAATTTATAATCATTTATGACATTTTAGTAACTGTGGAAATTTGTAATCCCTCCTAAAATATATTAGTAGGTAATTATGGTATTTTAAAGGTATTTTTTAATTACGTCTAATGTTTACCAGCTAAGTCATTGGACTATCTATCATCTTTGAATCTAAGTTTATTTATTTAGTGATGATGACAGCTGTTAGCGAAAACACGTGCAGCATAAGTAAGCAAGCTCCCCTCTTCTAAAGTTTTAAGGGTTGTTTGTTATATGTATATGAATTAATTTCCTTTCCTCTATTCAAGTGTTATCGCTCTTTTAAACTACTACAATATAGTGCAAGCAATCTTTTTGAAAGTAACATATATCTATTTATCTATGAAATTATTAGATTTGAAGTTCAAAGATCTCTTCTCTATTTGACATCATGTCAACTTCGTTATATCATTGTGTACAATTTGGTCACTTTTCTTAGTTGAAGAGTTTTCTTAGAAAATTGAAAATTTATCAAGGAAATAAACATGTTGAGAAAATTATATCTAGGCAAAAGTATATAAAAGGGGATATTATCTATTCGACAAATAATTCTTAAACATCTGATCAGAATTGAAATTTACGATGGAAAATTAATATTATATATGCCGGGTGAATTTTTTTTATCTTGAGACAGTCTTATAACTCAAAAACAATGCATTAAATGGAAAAAAGTTAATTTATATCGAGGGGGAAACTAAACTCCGTTATTATTTGTCGACGTAGAAGAAGCTTTCAAGGGTATTTCTAGTTCAAGTTCTGTTTTTTAAATGGAACCCTATATTTTTCATTACGTCTACTCAATCTTCAAAAAAGTATCAGTCGAGTCATTTAATAGCTATATCTCGATCCTGGGAGCCCCTGCTATTTAGACAACTGAATTGGCAGATCAGTTAAGGGTAGAACTACTGTTCGACTGGACGGCGCTTCTTTCCCTAGCATCTATTTGTACACTCAACATCAAATAAACTGGATAATCGAAAATTAAAAAAAAATTAAATCATTTTTTTTATAATACATTATTATTATTATGAGAACGTCAAAAACAATTTTATAATTAAGCAGACAAATATTAATAAAAACAAAGAGGCTAATCGCAAACCATAGGTATTTTTACAAAATACCTATGTACCTTTTACTTCTCTGATAAGAAAGGAAACGTTTACGTATGAGCCATGATAAATGATAAGAGTGATGATAAATGCAGCTCCAAGAGCAGTGCGGAATTTCTTATGCGATGTCTACTTTGGAGTTATAATATACACTGAGAGCCACGAGACACGTCATATTTTTTAATCAAATAAAAGAAATTGAATGCTTCGATGAAGTTGAATTTAGGGAACGCGGTGTTGGTTTATAGTGAAACATTATTAAAATTGCGGACAATTTATTTATAAAATTAATTGTGTCGCTAATACTCTCTTAGGAACTGATGATAGAATTATTTAATTAAAGCCGAAACGTTTTCCATAATTGGGAGTTTTTTATTCAGCAGAGGCTACCCATTGGCTGAATCCCTCTCCATTACTTAATTATATTATTAAAATTATATTAGGTTGGAGTTGGTGGTGTTTCACAAAGAGGAAAATATAAATACAAAGATTTTTTTAAATTTACTCTATATATCTATTTTGAGCTCTTAACTCATCCTCAGGAGTGCATTGTCATTGCACTCTGACGATCAGTTAAGAGCTCGATATATAAAGAGTAAATTAAAAAAATCTTTGTATTTTTAATTTTTCCTTGTGAAACACCACCAACTCCAATCTAATATAACTTCTGAAGAGTGCTATAAATTACTATACTCATAACTAAACACAATCAAAAATCAATTTCCCGAGCTACAATTTTTTCAAGAAATAAGAAAAAAATCCTGCCAGTATTTCAAATCTATCAGAGGTTGTTTTTTATAATTTGAATTATAGAAAAAATGAGCTTTTTCAAGACTAAGTAAACTATCTCGAAAATTTTGCGGATTTGTGCAATTATTAACGTCATTTTCCTTATTCTTCAGTTTGTCATTTTTTCTCAGCGTGACTTTAGATTTTTTTGAAATAATTATTTCATAAAAAAATGTCCCAAAGGTGTGTAATAATTTATTTTGAAATCAAAGCTGCAGCTCCACGTTTAGTTAATGTATAAAAATTATAGGTATTCCTTTTCATCAAGTATTTTTATTAGATATTGATTTTTCATTTTTCTAATTCACTTACAAGCATGAAAGTTAAAATATTGCATTCACTTTCAGGAGGTTCAATTTTCAAACCTTAAGAGGGGCATCTTGATGGCCAGCAGGCTACTAAATTTTATTCGTCATGATATATTAGTGGGTTTTAAAAATAAAAAAAATCTAGATGACGTCTTCGCGCAAGCCAATTATTATAAATTATTTATATGCATTAAGGAGCAATTAATTCACCTACAAGTAGAGGACAACATCATTAATTTATCTAAATATTGTTATCTATTCATTCCCGGAATCGATAAATATTCTGTAATTGAAAATACATATGTCTGTAAAATTTTAAGTAAGCCGGTTCGTAATTACATTGCATAAATTTACCCCGACAAACTGATAAACCAAGGAACCACGTTGAATAAAAAGATGCGATAGCACGTAAAATAAAGCATAAAACATAATAATAATATATTTTATTGGGAGAATATTTTTGAAGAGAAATACAATGAAATATAGCATTGGTGCATGACCTGAATCCTTTTTTACTTTCTTCTATCTTAAAGTATTCAAAAAAGGGTGTCGGAGTGGAGAAATAAAATCTCGGACACAGTTTTGCACTTGATGTAAGATGTACGATGACGTGTATTACTCTCTTGAAGTTGTTCAATGCCATAAGGACTTGATAAGAACGAGAGTCAAGTAGCGCATATGAGCCTTGTAATAGATTGAATAGCATTAGCACGTCTCAAGTATCAAATGGGAAATTTCTTGCAGGGAGAGGAAAAATGAAAGAAATAGATTCAGTCTCAAATGGAAAGAAAGAAATGTATAGAGTCACTCGAATATATATATTAAATCGAGAATTTAAAAAAAAATTATTAACCCTTGTGAGAGAGAGAAGGGTGGATTAGGAAATAAATAATTTCAGCCAAAAGTATGAAAGAATCTATCTCTAAAGGTGCCTGTACACCTGTAAACTTGCTCGAGCTGCTCTAGGTAGCCATAAATAAACAAGAAACATAAACTAGGGGTGAACCTCGATTGGAATTAGGTGTACACGTCTTTGGAATTATGTGGAATTATTTTGGAATACATTAGATAATTCCCCTTCATCTATTGTCTTTTACTTGGAAATGAAAGTGGAAGTGGAAGTAGGTGTACAAGATATTAGGTCGCGATTCACCCCTTGGGTGTAAATATAAACAAATAATAATAAAAGCGGCCTAGATAGGCAACACTAAAATTTACAAATGAGGTATGAGGCCCTAGGCCCAGTTACCCATGGGGCCCCTATTAAAACTAGCTCTTCACTAATCAGCTCTTAATCTCACTGCACCAAAACTACATTTGTAATTTGGTTTTGATATTCACACTAGTTTTTGAGCTAGCTCGTCCACAAAATTTTGTAACGCACAGAATAACAGACTAACAGACATTTTGACAAAACAGTTATTATCTCGGAAAATATAATTTTTTCGATGTTCACTTATTAGGGCTTTTTTGTAGACCGAAATGCCATAGTTTCGCCCAATTTTTTAAATCAAAATAGCTTAAACCGTTTTTGAGATATTTCAAAAAAAAAGAAGCAAATAAACACTTTTTTCATGTACGATTACAAATCTTGACCATGTATGGTAAAGTAAAAAGTAAATATTTTTTAAGTCACTTTGCAAATTCTTTGTTAGCAAACGATTTGAGCTAGAGTTCTGAAATTTGACAAAGATGTTTAGTCTATTAATGTAAACATTTGAACTGAATTGCACTCATAGCTCTCAAATGATAATTAGATTTTTTCTGAATTTTTGAACCGGAATTTTGAAGCTAGAAAGCTCAAAAATTTTATTTAGTTCTTTATTTTAAAATTACAAACATTTTAGTATTATAATGAACATGATAAGAAATTCGGTTTTTAGGCTATCACGAATATTGTAATCCAAATTTGATTTAAATAAAGTTCGTCAGGACTAATAAATAGCGTATTGATATCAAGCATCAACTTCCTTACTGGGGCGTGTTTTCTTTAATGCCAGCGATGAAAATAATTGATCCTGACAAGATTCAAAAGACTATTTAATACTACTATTTATTTGCCATATACGATGATCTGAACCAGACAAATTCTGTGGCTTGTTTCAAGTAAGGTTATTACAAAAATTCAAGTAATGTTATTACAAAAATGGGATAGATTCATATATAGCGGAGGGTTGGTGTATTTTTAAGACCTAATGTTATATTTATAGGAGAATTTTTTGTAATTGTAACTTACAACCTAGATGAAATTAATAATATTTGTTTTTATTAAAATTGTGAGAAATTAAAAAAAAATTATCTCGACATAAAGTGTTAATTCATTTTAATCTTAACATCGAACTTATTAGCTATTTAACAATCTAAAATTATTGGATAAAAATACTTGGTAGGTTTCACATTAAGACTCACTCTTAATGTGAAACCTACCAAGTATTTTTATCCAATAATTTTAAAAAATGTTTCACCAAGTACCAACACCAAATTCCTTAAAATCTATTTAACAATCTAGCCAGAATATTGGTCAAATAAAGCCGAAACAGCACCGCCACGGGATATTATAATACAATATTTATCATGGGGTGCTTTTTTGTAAATCTCGTAGTCTGAAATTTTTTTTTATCAAAAACTTTTTACTTACCCAGGGGTTCATTTGTGAGAAATTAAAAAAAAATGAGTAACATATTAGAATAATAAAAAATTTATACCTATAAATTAAATAATATACCCTCCTCACTTTCTCATTCAAGATTTCATACTTAATAGCAGAATTGTGGTAAATTAAAAATCCAAAGGGTTATTTTTCCAACTTTCCACATAAATTTAACCTTTACTGCCCAACCCTTTGAGGCACACAATTTATATAATGACCATTATTAAAGAAGAATTAATTTCCAACAGAAAAGTTCATATAAGTGAAATGTCTAAAACCAATAGTTTGTGAGTTAAAAGATGATTCCAATATTGTAGAGTGAATGGACTTGTATCAATAAAAAATACTGTGTATCTGATGGCACCATGTCCTCTCGATATAAAAGACCAAAAGAATTATAAATGAGAAACAAATTGATCTTATTTTATCGATTTAATCTATCTTGAGGTTCTTAGTAACTTTTTAATATAAGAAAATATCATTTTGATTAAGAATTTTGAAGTTTAAATGAAATTGTATGAAAAGATTCAATTTCTTCTCTCCGGGTGCGAATCAACTAGATATTCCTAAAAGTTTTATTTTTTTCTCATTAGATATTTATTCAAATCTATTGAAATTTCATATCTGTCTGTTATTATCATTTTTCTTTTATATTAAATAATTATTATTAAGAAATTTATATTTTAAAGGGTAGTTATTTGAAGTCCAATTTAAATAAACGCTAATAACTCGGTTAAATTAATTTTTTAAAATATGAAATTAATTAGATATTATAAAACAATTAATTATTAATAATTTAATACAATTTTGAAGGAAATCGATTAATTACTTTTGGAGAAAATCGCCAAAAACGCAGAAAACCATCTATGAAAGGACGTTTTAGAAACATTTTAAAATTCACCTCCATGTCACAAGTCAATGTTTCGTTTCATATGAATTTTTCAACTTTTTTCAAAGGCATCTCGTGCTTTCAAAAAACATCGTTTTTTGACGACTCAGATGGTTTTTGATCATTTTCTCAAAAAGTACTGAAGCAATTTCGTTCAAAATTAAAGTAAATGATTAATAATTAATTGTTCTATAATATCTATGAATTTCATATTTTTAAAAAATATTTCAACGGAGTTATTGATGTTTTTTATATTGGACTTCAAATAAACTACCCTTTAAAATTCAAATTTCCTAATAATAATTATTTAATATAAAAGATAAATGAAAATAACACACATATATGAGATTTCAAAAGATTTGAATAAATATCTAAGGAGAAAAAAATAAAAAACATTTTGACATTTCTAATTGATTCGCTCCAGGAGAGAAGAAGAAGAATCTTTTCATACAATTTCTTTTAAACTACAAAATTCTTAATCAAAATGTTATTTTCTTATATTAGACAGATACTGTGAACCTCCAGAAAGATTAAATCAGATAAAATAAGATCGATTTCTTTCTCACTTATAATTCTTTTTTACTGTTATACCGAGAGGCTGGGTCTCAAGTCACCCGGTATCAGCGAGTCATTTGTTATAATTTTTCTAGCTTTTTGCCACTTTCTTAAAAACTAATCAATCAATTTCATTCAAAATTGAATATAATTATTAATAATCGATGGTTAAATGTTAAACTTTGCTAAGAAAATAATATTTCCACGTTCGTTTCGTTGGTTAATGGTAATAAAATTCAAAATGGAAAATTTTCATAAATTATATAGGTTTTGATAATTAATTGACTCTCGGGACTTTGACTGGCGGGTGCCGCTTGGGTCAGCAACCCAGCAAACAAGCTCCGACTTGTTCAAGAGAAAGAGGTAAGCCGAAGATACGTGGTTGGCCAACACGACACGAGTGGCGCTTTCCATGATATTGATCGGATCTTCAGGATTAATTAGCGCTACGAAAATTTCAGTTAAATTGAAAACAAAACAAAACACACATCCTCCCAAAAATATGAATCTGCTTTTCCAGGGTGGCCATTCAACGGTAAAATCTGGAAAATCGGAATATACCGGGAATTTCGATATATTTCCGTGAAAATGAATTTTTTTTTAATTGTAATGACTCATCTTGTGCCATACTAACGCTACGCTAAATAAATAAATAATAGAGACAAATCCAGAAACACCCTTATTTTACATAAATACAAAGATATTTTTGTTGTAATGGCCAGAGAAATGTGAAATAATTAGATCCTGCATTAAATTAACTCAACATAAGAATTATATTTAAATTTTTTCACTTTATATCAAAAACAAAAATACCGTATTTGGCCTCTCTAAATACTCTTAAATTAGAATCGATAAAAATATCTTGGAAATTAATAGTTTATTTTTCTATGAAAATCAAAAATTCAGACCATAGGAGGGACCCTTTGTATAAGTTTCAGATTTTTTCGAGGTTGTCAAAGAAATTTTTTCCCATTATTTCAAAACAAATACCGTATTTGGTCTCTCTATATTCTCTGGTATTAGAATCGATAAAAATATCATGGAAATTAATATTTCTATTAAAATTTTAAATGGTACTTTTCGTTCTTATAATAGTTATATTATAAATTTACTTACCATTTTCCAAGATAGTCTGTGCTCTATATAGTCTTATTTTTCTGGTCAATTGTTTTGTTATAGGAGGCAAGGGCCCTCTCACCTCTTAGCCAAAAATGTCTGTTAGAATTAAAGGTCCGCAAAATTTCGTATGCATATGTCCGCGCATAAGCTAAGTCCGCCACTGCCCATAGTTCTAAAATAGTAAATATTTTAAAAGAGTTTCAAAGATTTTTGGAATTGAAACCACACAAAATTCTTAGACATAATAATAAATAATAATAATAATAAAGTGGCTCTGTTTTTTAACCCATTACAGTTCATTTTACTAAAATGTAGTATATTTGAATAAAAGCTCGCGGGAGTACTGGTTTAGACTAAATAGTTGATCTTTTAAAACCATTTAAATCTTACAAAGAACTTGTTATGTGCTTCGAATGAAAACTCTGTTGTAGATATATTTTACACGTCGAAAGGGGGTTCGTTCTTCTCAAAGAATAAACAAATGGCTCGGATTGTCAATTTAGCACTGAATTCGATCCCTGAAGCTAGCTAGCTCTTTTCAACATTTAATCAAACATATTTGAAATGACATTGTCGATTCTTTTTAATTTAATTCAATCAATCAATCATCCTCAATTTTTCTATTATTTTATCTGGGATCAATTTTTTAGTAAATAATCTATCTATCTAGGAACCTTCCGGACATTTCCTTTGATTCGAGCTCATTGGAATTTCGTAATAAAATATCATTGTTAGGTGTCTCCTTAGGTTCTGACCTCTCTTGGAATGACCATATTATCTCAGTAGCAAAGGCTGCAGCATGTAAGCTTGGCTTTCTTTTCCGAACCAAACGATTTTTCACCCCCACTCAACTCCTTATATTATACAAGGCTCAAATTCGCCCCTGTCTTGAATATTGCTCGCATTTGTGGAGAGGGCCCCCAAGTATTCTCTTGAAACCCTGGACGCAATTCAGAGACGAGCTATCAGACTGATAGGCGATCCTACATTAACTGACACTCTCGACTCCCTAGCCCATCGTAGATCTGTCTCCGCCCTTTCCCTTTTTTATAGATACTACCATGGCTTTTGTTCTGACGAAATTAAATCGATAATCCCACCAAGGGCTTCATTTGCGCGAAATACACGATTTTCTAAAACTCAACACCCCTACGCGCTTAAACTGGATACTAATCGAACAAACGCATTCGCCAATTCATTTATCCCCATGACATCTAGAGACTGGAACTCTCTTCCCCCGACCGTCTTTCCAGCAACTTATGACCTTCAATCTTTCAAGACCAGCATCCACAGATACCTTCGACTTCTACCCAATCACTAAATCTCCCCTTATCTTCACGTTACAAGGGTCCACCACGGACTACAGAGGTTGTACCTTCTTGGTGCAACTTCTTCTTGTATCAGTATCATTATAAAAAAAATATCTATTTTATTACAATATTCTTGAAATTTAATATTTTGCATTTTTTTTTATAATTTTTTTACTTTCATTTACCTTGTTTTGCACAATAAAACCATTGATTTGATAAGAAACTTGTTTTTCTTTATCTTTACGTAAAAACGCCATTTGAAAAACCAAGATATTTAAATTGTTTGAGTGGCTATAATAACAAAATGAATGTTTCTATTTCCATTCGGGTAATTGACCCCATGAGAAATAACAGATAAAATATTTCTAATTAAACAATTGATGATATATATATAACTATATGTTTATTTGCATCAGGCAGGAGACAACCTCATTGATTTCTCTTTATGAATCATTAACTCTGCTACTCTCTGCAAAACAAAATTTTTTCTTTATTTTTATAAACTTTCAATATATACCCGTATATATATATTTTAAATCCTTATTCACTAAATGAATTCCAAAAATTCTAAGATCACAATTTTCATCGAAAATCCTGACAATTTCATTATTAAAATATTGTTACTGGATCATTTTTGTAATAACTAGCAAAAGTTTTTTCTTAAGGTAGTTGTTTCACCATATGGGATTTCTTAGGGTTTTTTGAAATTTAGACAAATTATTATTTAAATACTTCTGCATCGATTGGTGGAAAAACGAAATTGATGAGAAATATAGTTCCGGAGATATTAAATTCCAAAGATAGAGTTTTTCAGACTTATACATTGCACTATACGAGATATTGGAAAATTTAATTATAATTAAGATACTCTTCTTACTATTGTTATAAAAAACTAAACCAACATTAAATAATGACTAATTCATTTTTTAAGAAAATTTTAATTCATAGTTACAACTCAGTTTCTGAGATAATAATGAATAAATAATAAAAATGGATAATGAAAAATTTACACTAAAAACAAGCTGGCAACAACGTATATATTTAACCTTCAAAAGTGGAATAACTTTAGTACTTTTTTGACGTTTTTTTTGGCTCCATTGTCGCAACAGCTTTTAATCGTTTATTAAGAACTTTTTGTTTAATAAATCGACCTTTATAATGTATTTTATCTGTCATTTCTATGATAAAAATATTCAAGCTTGGACAATGTTGCCAGATTTGTCAAACGAGCACTGGATTGCCTAGTAGTGGTACATAAATAGCAAAAAGTTTTGGGCTTATTATAAATGCTTATTGTTCTATATACTTTAGCATTAACTTTTTGCTAGTATTGTCGCGAAACAACTACCTTAAGATAATTGTAATTATTTAATTGAGTTTTTTCTTTTTCACACTCAACTTTTCTGTTTTGTTGTTCCAGGTATGGGTGGATGCAGCTACTCAAGTATTTTTCTCGCTCGGCCCAGGTTTCGGGGTTTTACTTGCTTACGCATCTTACAACAAATACCACAACAACGTTTACAAGTAAGAACTTTTACTCATGCTTTTGCATAGATAATTACTAATTTCACTTATTTATATTTTTTACAAAATATTATTTAATATTATATAATCAATAATTATATAGGTATTACCTATACTTTAGGCATGGTTCGATATTTCCTTTAATATTTCACTAAATAGAAAATTGCTTTTGATTTTTAGTTAGGGATTGAACCCTAACTTAAAATTATCAAAAATATAAAAGTGAAGATTAAACGGGTAGATAGAAGTTTTTTTTTTTATTTATTTAATATCACCGGGAACAAAGCCCATTTAGACAGCACACAAGTAGATTGTTAGTAGGATTAGTCAGGGAGCCGAGTTTTCAGCCGGTAGAAATTTTTATTTGCCAGGCAGGATCGAACCCCGGACCTCCACTCCAACATCGTCATAATCGATCGATGCTGAAGTGAGGCCAGCACGTTAGCTAACTGAGCTAGCCGACTCCCCTAGATAGAAGTTAGAAATCATATAATTCTCGAAAAGTTCAGAGAAAATACGAAAAGAGAACTTTGTGGGAGAATCTTTTTTTTTTAATGCAATCGAATGCAAGAAGGGGCGCACCAGTAAAGAAGCAGCCCTTTTGGATCTCGAAAGACCCTTGCATTACTGAAGAGAAGGAAAAGTTGATTAAGTGAGGGGGTGGAGACGTAGGTGTTTATGCACTCGGGTTTTGAAGGTTTGAAGATTATAAGTGCTGGGAAAGATGGAGGCTGGGAGAGAGTTCCAGTTCCTTGAAGTCATGGGGATATACGTATTGACGAATTAAGTGGTCCGGCACTTTTCCAATTTGACCGCGAAAGAGTTTTGGGAGTCGGCAAAACGCGTGCTACGCACAAAGCATGCTTTGGGGGGGGGGATTATTGATTTTATCTCATCAGAGCACCTGCCGTGATAGTATCTATAGAAAAGGGAAAGGGCAGAGACATTTCTTCGATGAACCAGCGAGTCGAGGGAGTCGGTGAGGGTAGAATCGTCAATTTGCCTGACGGCTCGTTTCTGAATTGCATCCAGGGTAGCAAGGGAGTATTTAAAGGCTCCTCTCCATAGATGAGATCCGTATTCGAGACAGGGGCGGATTTGGGGCTTGTAGATTGTGAGAGAGGCGACTGTGGGTCAGTGACTAGAGTGTTGGGTCGCTGACTCGAAGATCGCTGGTTCGAGACCGAGTCTCGGCAGATATATATTTGCAGTCGCCTCCTCTTGGAAAGTAATGGCAACCTACCAAGAGTATAATTGCCTAGTAACCTCTCCAAATTAGCCGTTCGGAACCGGCGTTAAAAAGTAGGTCCCGTATATCTGTGTAAAAAACAACTAAACACACTCAGCACAGGTATATGTGGAGAGGAGCCGACACCCGTTTCGGGTATGGCACTCGAAGAAGAAGATGGTGAGAAGATGTGGGGGCTTGTGAAATCGCTTGGACCTGAATAAGTAGCCAATCTTCCTTGCCGGAGATTTCGCCACAGAGGAAGGGAAGGGAAAAGGAATTCTCAAATGATAGGAATACATTGATTGTTGAGCAATAGATAAGAAATAAATAGAGGAGACCTATATAAGAATATTTTCCCTAGATAACATAGGAAAAGTTGTGTAAGACGTTTAGAATAAAATAATTATCATACATATAGTTAATTAGTAGTAGTTGTGCCAAACCATCTTTACAACTTACAATAAGCAATACACAGAATATAATAATTTAATTCATAGATAATTTAAATAAAAATATTGTGTGGTTTAGTGAATAAATAATAAATAAAGAATTAATATAAATTATTGAATTTATTTCTTGAGGGTGACAAAAAACCCTTAAAGTTGAAAGTATAAATTTAAATAAAGTAATAAAATTTATAAATGTTTCATTTTCCCATTCTTAAAGTTAGCCTACTCAACTAATACACTCAACAGAAAAAAAACTGGACACTTGATAATTTTACTATACAGGGTATGGTCAAGTATTGTAATCGTGCATGAAAAAAGTGTTTTTTTGCTTCCTTTTTTCAAAATATCTCCAAAACGGCTGAAACGATTTTGATTAAAAAATTGGGCAAAACCATGGCATTTTGGTCTATAAAAAAGCCCTAATAAGTGAACATCGAAAAATTTATATTTTTCTAGATAATAATTGTTCTGTCAAAATGTCTGTTAGATACCAAATTTTCTAAGTAAACGTGATGTTCTTATTTAATCAATTTTATTTTAATTTTTTTTTTCTTAACTTGTTTTTTTTTTTTATTTTATTATCGGGGGGTTCTAGCTTTTACGTTATATTTGTGTGCTTTGTCGTTATATTTGAAGGGCGATTGCAGAAAATGTGACGCAGCCTGACGAAGGGGGGGGTCCAAAAAGGCCAAATTTTGCTTGACGAATTTGATTAATGGCTACTTATTAGTTAGTTGATTGTTAGTCAAATCGTTTAATTACTGCGTAGTACAAATGCTTAATTAAAACTATAGATTTTTTTTGGCTTTTCGGCCTTTCTAGCCATAAGCCAATTTACGATACCATATATATTTTAAATTTTGTCTCTACCCCGGGGGTCAGATTTTAGCCGAATGCCTCGAGTTGGATTCGAACCCGGGTCCATTTGGTTAGCAGGATGATACGCTACCGCCTAGCCTATCCGACCCCCATACTATAGATTTAATCATTTTGATTTAATTTGATTGTTAGATTTATTATTGCCTAAATATAATAAAAATTGTTATCTTTGGCTTGTCAGTTTGTCGGTCGATTTCTATTTGATAAAAATTTGAATTTTTTTATTACATTTAACACTAAATTTCTCGTTGAAAGTTATTCCATGAATGAGTGATTTATTGTAGTTTCAATAAATATTATAATTACTTAACAAAAGTGTTTAAATTCCATATAAATATACCCCTTTTATGCCAGTCCAGATCCCGTAAAAATACCGAGATCAGGATTATAACTCTAAATTCCGACAATCTAGAGATTGAAGTTTCAAGATCCGGATCAATGCCCTGCTTTTTATTATGAAGGAAAATACTTTTCGCCATTTTTTTATTACATAACTATGATTAAAATATAAAAAATAGATTATTAGAGAGATATTAATACTTTAGTATAATTTTATTGAATAACTACGAGCTATTATGCTTGTTATCTTGGTATCCCCCCGCCTTTTGGTCTTTTGTTTATTTTTCTTTCTTTCTCGTCTTCTTCATACTTGGCGGATGACGCGCAAGGCATGCAAGGCAGAAACTTCTTCTCACGATAAGGAGAACAGAAGACGCCAGGAGATAACACTTTTGTCTATTCGAGCCCGCCAAAATATCGATCAGGGCTTGTTTCGCTATCTGGCGACTAAAGTATCAAACATTGCGATATTACAGCTATTTTAAATCACACTAAAATAGTAGTTTAGCGAGAATAGAAGAGTTTTTAATTCATTAGAAGAAAATTAATGCAGGGGTGTCCACAGGGGGAAGGGGGTGTTAAGACGCAGACTGCTCATTGAAATTTCTCCGGAAGGGGGAAAGGGGTCGAAAATTAATGCATTTTAGCATTATATGCTAAAAATAAAAGCGGTCAAGTCTTATAACTTCAAAAAAGGTAATAAAAAGCTTTTCTAATTCTTTAGAACTCAATAAAATGGGGAGGGGGAGTACTTTTCATGAAACTAGGGTGGGAGGGGGGCACCCCTGATTAATGATCATGCTTTGTACTTAAAATTTCAAATGTATTTGAGTCTATAATTTAGAAGATCTTAGCTCACTCTAATACTTTTTTTTTTTTTAAAGCTTTATGATCAGTCTAATTCTAATATAGTTTTACTTGGGTACTAATAAAAATGTTATACATGGATAATAAGTTAAATGTTTTTAATAACAATTGAATTTATGTTCTATTATTATTATAAACAGCTTCTAAAGTTGTATGTATCTTTACTTTAATTTTTTTTTAACAAATATATATTTTATATATGTATGTAAGCATTATGTATAATCTATTAATTTTATATTTTGTAATTGTAATTGTAATTGTATTCCTTTTTGAATTTTGAGTTTTATTGTAAAGTAGTTTTATAATTTTTTTTATGTAATTTAAAGAGAAATGGCCTCTGGTCACCTAATAAAAAAAAAGTTGTATCTAGGGGGGTCGGATAGGCTAGGTGGTAGAGCGTGTCATCCTGCTAGCCAAGTGGACCGGGTTCGAATCTGACTCGAGGCATCCGGCTAAAATCTGACCCCCGGGGTAGAGACAAATAGAAAGGCCGAAAAGCCAAAAAAAAGTTGTATCTTCAGGACGGCCGCAGGGTCAGATTTAAGAGTATGCAACCATAGGCTAAAGTCCATTTGCCTCCCTTCTATAGTTCATATTTACTTAATACATTTGTTTTATACAACAAAAGGATAGAGTTCATTGGTTTTTCATCTTTTTTAAACATAAAGTTCATTTAGTTTGTGTAAAACTACAATTTTAATGATTTATATAATCAAATTAGTTATCTATTTGTTTTTTGTTTTTTACTTACTTCTTTTAAGATTCGTTAAACAATGAAATGGGTTTCGAACTTCACTTATTAATTTCTTCTTGGAGAAAAGTGATCACTATTTTAAACATATTTTTATATTTTAATGGTAATAACTATCTTTTGCGTAATTGAAGAACTGTGTTCAATTTGAATTAAGTTGTCCTACACGGTGAAATGAAATTAGATAAAATGTATAGTTTATTACTGGTTTATTTGTTGAAAAATATGCTGTGAATTTGTATTATGTTATAGTTTTAGAAAGTAGGCTATGTAGAAGGACTAAAACATATTTTTAAGTAACATGTATTCTTAATAATGTAGAAATAAGAACTTTATTATTTTTTTACCATAGTGAGCTTCTAATTTTACTTTTGATAAATTTTATACTTGAAAATAGCTTCTCGTATCATGTATTATTATTTGTTTATATTTATTCCTGGCTAGATAATTAATATAAAATTCTAATAAAAAGAGACAATTTTTCTTTCAGATCGTTATTTAAATGTTGTTCTAGATTCTAGAACATTCAATCAGAAAGTTTGCAAGTAGAAAATTTATTTCAAATGAAAATGGAGTCGAAAATACACCAAAATGATTATTATTTTTTCAGAAATCTCGAAATCTAGTTTCAGATTAAAATTAGCACTTTTATTTTTCGAAAACTTTACAGTAGATTTTCAGATTTCTTATTTTAGAGAAAAAAAATTATCAGGCCAAATTGTTGTGTGTTTTCCAGTATCTACATATAAATCTCAACGTTTTAAGTAATTTTATGACTTTATATTGGGCCATGGATTGGACAGCCCTGGTTTTAATCGGATGGGATTAAAGAAGGATATGAGGAATGAAAATTTATTTTTTAAAAAAGGCTCACTGATATAATAATCCCTAACTATCCATGATCTATTGACATGTAAAAACGTGTAAAGATCTAAAAGACAAGTCCTGACAAGTTTTAGTCCAGTAGAGTAATTATCAATTAATTGTGATTGTTCTAGAAATTCCCAATTCCTTGTTTCCATCTACTAGAATGATATATGTATAGACTTGGTTAGTGTCGTAGCAAATAAATTACTGAAATAATAAATATTTTAGAAATTAAAATATGAGAGAGAATTTTTAAATATTCGAAAATTCATTATTTTTTATCTTATATAGTTGAGCTTATAATTTTGCTTTTAGTGAATTTTATTCTTGAAAAAAGTATCACGTATAGTTCAAATGTACATGTATATTTCGAAAAAAATATATCTCTACATCATATAAATCTCACTGTTTTAAGGAAGTTTATGATTTTATGTTGTGACACACTCATTGCATGTGGCTCTCGGGCCACGGGTTGGACAGCCCTGCTCTAAGAGAATATAAAAGTTTAAATTGCCGATAAAATTTTTTTAAGTAAAAACCGAAAATTATCTTCTAAATCTGAAGGGGGAATTCGATATAATTTATTTATTTATTTTGAATTTTATTGAGCACGTTTCATTATTAATAGATCTGGCTAATTTTAAACAATTTTTCAAAAATTTTAAAGTCCCATTAGAGACAGGAATACAATTTTTTCCATTGATCATATAGTAAGTAATTTAGCAACTTTTCGCTAACAAATTTTATTCTATTTATTGAAATATTTTCCTATATGAAGTCTTAACTTAGATTACTAAAAATTAAAGTAAATATTTACGATATTGAAAATTATCTGTATTTAGGGACGCCCTGCTTACGAGCATCATCAACTCCATGACGTCATTTATTGCCGGGTTCGTCATCTTCTCGGTGCTTGGGTACATGGCCCATGCAAGTGGCCGGCCTGTCGGCGAGGTGGCCACAGAGGGTCCCGGACTTGTCTTCATCGTCTACCCTGCAGCAATCGCCACCATGCCCGGCGCAGTATTTTGGGCGCTTATCTTTTTTATGATGTTACTTACACTAGGTCTAGATAGTTCGGTAAGATTTCCATTTCCTTTACTAACTATAGTTATTGATATAGAATTACTCCTATTTTATTAATTAATGTTTTTTATTTTACCCATGAGAAGCAAATAAAGTATTGTAATAGGTCACGCGCCAAACGCGACTTCAAAGGGTTCTCAGGTAAAAATTATGGGACCCATATGGGCTCAACCAAAGTCACAAATTGTAGTATAATGAATTTTAGGACTTGACGGTTTTGCCAAAAATTACATGAGGTCTCGCCCAGAGCCCAAAAAGTGCGATTCGTTCCTCGCTCTACAAAATGGTTGAAAAACACTGCTCTACAGAAAGATAATATTTTTTTTAAATTCCTTAAAATGTATTTATTTGGTCGGTGTATCTGATTAATAATAAAGGAATAAACATATTAATATTTCAAATTACTAGATAAATTCTCGCAAAAATCTGTTGCAGTTTATTTTTATTTAAAATACATTCAAAATAAAAGATTTCAATAATGGATACAAATTTAAATTGAGAATTGGTACTAAAAAATTATGATCATAATAATTTCTTTTCGCATTTGTTCCTATACTTCTATTCTGATCTAGTGGGGTGGTCGTTTCAAAATGTATTTTCTAAAGAAAACCCCCAGAATTTAAATAAAAAATTCCTCATTCTTATATTTTTCTAAAATGTAAAATACGTCAATTTTTAATATACTTCTTTAAAAAATCTAAAAATATTGTATTGTTAGTATTTATTGAAAATTTATTTTCCAGTTCGGCGGTTCTGAAGCAATCATCACAGCTTTAAGTGATGAATTTCCTATAATTGGTCAACATCGAGAGATATTCGTAGCATGTTTATTCACTCTTTATTTTATTGTCGGCCTAGCATCTTGTTCACAAGTATGTAACACTTTTTTTAAATAAATTAAATTTGAATTAATTAATCAAATATTACGACTATTCATAACAAAACAGCTATATTAATCGGAAATTCGTTATTAAGTTCATATGAATTTAAGTAAAGTATGGTATACGTATATTTAAAAAATTGTAAAACACTGCACTTGTAGCCCTGAAGATGATTGAATTTAATTAGATTGTTATTTGTGACCAAAAATTTAATACTTCTTCAACATCTTCATAAATTTTACAATCGATCCACAAATTCAAACAATATTAATAACAATTTTCAATCAACTACTACAATTTTAATTGATTTATTCTATTTTACCCCTAAATAAATCCTAAATAATTATTCTAACCATAAAACTTTGAAAAGATTAGTCGATCCATTCATTATAAAGGCTCAAGTCCATCTAATCTTATAGAACTAATAAACTAAAAGTGGAATTTTAATTATCGACTATTACTACACTTTACTGGCAATCGCTTCTGTGGAAAATCACCTTAGTTGCCAGTATATTTATTTTACCAAAATTGCTTAAAATTTTTATTACTCCACTAAATGAGCATGGGTATATGTTTTCTCCACCAGCAATAGACAATACTAAAACAATTAATAATAATTTGTAATCTTTTCTAGGGTGGATTTTATTTCTTCCATTTATTGGATCGCTATGCGGCAGGTTATTCTATGCTATTTGCCGTATTATTTGAAGCTATTGCCGTTTCTTGGATATATGGTAAATTTAATCAATTTTTTATATGAGTTCAAATTTCCACGAGAAATGACTAAATTTCTAAGAAAATCACAACGATTAGATAGATTAGATATAGGTAAAAAAAAAAACGCAATAATTTATTATTATTCTAACTAGCTATCGGGTAGTAAACTTTAATTTCTGGACAAACACTTTCTTATCTCTATATAGATATTATTTTCAAATTTTTCGAATTATTTATATTTACCTGGGTTAAAAATTTTCATAAAGGGGACAGTGTTGCCGAAAATATTTTAATATTTAATTAAACGAATACTTTAAACTTTAAAACAAACAGCAAGTTCTCTGCTTGGTGCAAATAAATTCGTGGGGTTTAGCAGAAACCTCCTATCTATTTTCAGTAAGGTTTTTATAAACATATAATTTTATATAATAATTAAGGATTCACAAATACAAAAATAATATCCTGGTATTTATTATTTAATAAAAAGTACCTGGGTATGATTTTTTTTATTCTTTAATTACTACATGTATATTATCTAATTATATTTTTGAAAGCTCCTACTGCAAAAAGTCATTTTTTGGATTTATCAGGTATCTCACAAACATAATAAAAATATACATTACAGTTTCAAAGAACTACCTTGTTTTTCAGGTTTATTATATGTTTTTTTTATGATAATGATGAGAGAAGGAGTTACACCAAAAAGGTGCAACCCCTAAAGGCCTGGGTTGGCCCCTCCATCGTGAAAAGAAGAAGAAAGAATTTTATGGGTTGGGCGGGGGTCGAAGGTATCTGTGGATACGGGTCTTAAATAGCTGAAGGTTATAAGTCGCGGGAAAGATGGTGGCAGGGAGCGAGTTCTAAAATTTTAAAATGTTTATAAAATGGCCTTTCATAGACCGTTTTGGGTGTTATTGACCATTTCTCAAAAAGTACTGAATCAATTTCGTTCAAAATTAAATCTAATTTTTAATAATTATTTGTTTTATAATATCTATTAATTTCATATTTTTAAAAATTATTTAAAATTATTTATTAGCGTTTTTTCAAATTAGGTTTCAAATAAACTAATCTTTAAAATGGAAATATCCTAATAAAAATTATTTAATATAAAAGATAAACGGAAGAAATCCTTTACGCCAGCGAAACCCTTACTCTAATAAAAAAATCAAATTTGGAAAATATCTTGAGGGAGGAAAGGGAAATCATGAGAAAAATTCTGGGGCCTGTAAAAACAGAAGAGGGATTCAGGCTAAGGCCCAATAAAGAAACAGAAGAACTTTCAAACGTGGCAGCAGATATCGGTCGAAAAAGACTAAAATTCTACGGCTATATTCTTCAGACTTCCTTCAAGCAGATTGGCCAACAAAATCACGGTGTTTCTAAAGAAACTCAAAAACATCCAGTGGGTTGAAGAAATCAATAACGATCTAGATAGAGCAGTGATAAGTCGATCAGACATACAGGACAGAAACACGTTCCGAAAAAAGATAGAGGGGTGGAAGGTCCAACCAGAAAGAGATATCAAAAAGAAAACTGGCACAAAATGGACCGAAGAAAGGAAAAAGGCTCATGGAGATAAAATGAGGATATTCTGGCAAATTAAGAAGAGCCAGAATCAAAGATGAAAATAGACCAAGAATCAAACAAAAAAGATGGAAGCTTTGCGTGATCCCAAGGGTCTAAACGCAACAGAAGAAGAAGTAGAAGATAAACGGAATTAACACACATATATGAAATTTCAATAGATTTGAATACATATATATTGAAACAAAAAATAAAACATTTTCACATTTCTAGTTCATTCGCTCCCGGAGGGAAGAATCTGAATCTTTTCATAAAATTTCTTTTAAACTACAAAATTCTTAATTAAAATGCTATTTTTTTGTATTAAAAATTACTATGAACCTCCAGATCGATGAAATCGATATTATAATTCTTTAGGTCTGTTATATCGAGAGAATGTGTCGCCCATCAGAGACAGATTTTTTGTTATTGATTCAAGTCCATCCATTGGAATATCTTTTAACTCGTAAACTATTGATTTGAGACATTTCATTTCTGTTGGAAATTAAATTTTCTTTAAAAAAGGTCCTTATATAAATTAATCTACCTCAAAGGGTTTGGCAGTAATGATGAAATTTATGTGGAAAGTTAGATAAATACTGCTCTAAATATACTACATATAAAAAAAACTCATACCGAAAAAAACATTTTGATAATTTAATTTCCTAGAAGAAAGTTTATTATGTATAATTAGCTCACATCAATACTTAAGTACGTAGTAAGGATTTTATTTTCAATTTTTAAGAATTTTTCTTTAAAAGGAAAAGCGATAAAAACTCATTGGTCCCCATCATTGCTCCCCCTCCCCCCTAGAAAAATTGATACTCAATTATTACGAGGCATCAACAAAAGAGATTTTATATTATTTCTCATTAAATTATTTTCAAAATTTGGCAATTCTACTAAAAATTCGGATTACCGAAATTGAAACTAGGAAAACTCCCTAACTACGCCAATGGCTTTTCCTTGTTTTTTTTTAAATGAAATCGATTGCAGGAAAGTGCACCAAGAACATGCAGTACCCTTTTATTATTGAAAATAAGGGGGAGAGTGTGATAAGCAAAAGTGTCGAGACGTAGGTGTCAATACACCCTGATCTTGAAGAAGTGAAGATTGAGGGTGTCAGGAAAAAGGGAGGGAGGGAGAAATTAATTTATTCTTTTTATATCTATATATACAGGGTGTTTCAGGAGGAATAGTAAATATTTTAGGAGGTGGTAGTATAGACGAATTGCAATAAAAAATGCCATATAACATGTGTCGAATTTTTATTGAGTACAGAGATACAGCTGAGTTCAGTGCATTTTAGTTTCGTGTCTTGGTACACCGGTTGCTATGGGCGTATTTATCGAATGTCAGCAGTAGATTGTTGATGTTCAAGTTGGGAAGTTGTGCTTTAGTTTACTTCGAAGTTTTCATTGTGATTTGTTGGCCAAATCTACTGTACTGTAGTCTGTAAACATGCCTCACATATTTACATGTGCTGAGTATGCCGATATTGGGTTACATACTAACAGCTGTATCTCTGTTCTCAATAAAAATTGGACACATGTTATATGGCATTTTTTATTGGAATTCGTCTATACTGCCACCTCCTAAAATATTTACTATTCCTCCTGAAACACCCTGTATATGTGTGTGTATTTATTTAGATCAAACAGATTACACCCTATCGACAATAACATTTTAATTTTAAACCACTACTAATTATTTCTTATAAAATATTTATATTAATTTTGATATTATCTCACTGTGTTTCAGGTTGCCAAAGATTTTGTGATGATATTAAAGATATGATTGGATTTTCGCCTGGTATTTACTGGCGGGTTTGTTGGAGATTTGTTGCTCCTGCTTTTCTAATGGTAAATAATCTATTTTTTAATACAAAGTAAGTTTTTAGAGTCGTAGTAACTGTTACTAGAAGCCTTTTCCCGTATACTTTTTTCATAAAAGTCTGTTTGTCAGTCTCGTAGCTATCATCAATATTTTGTAATGAAATTTCAAACGCTTATGTTTTTAGTATTCATGATATCACATAAATGGAGGGATACCTTTTAGTAGATCTTTGAAAATCCCATTTAAACATGATGTATAGTATTTTTGATTTTGTCCCTCCACCCACACTTTATGAGCCGTACGTAGTATATTGGAGGGTGCTTGGCATTCTAACCTTGCAACTCTTTTATTTAAAAGTCTCTAAGTACTCAAAAAGTAACTTATTGGATGTACTTTCGATTTGAATTTTAATATATCATTAGTTTAAATGATAGATGAAAAAACTAATATACTCTCGAAAACATCGATATATTACTACGTTTAGGTCAGCTTTTATTTTTAAAAACAATTCATCTGAAATCAATTTTGTTTAGAATGGACGTAAATTAACTTTTTTTTAATGTTATATTTTACAGTTTATCATTGTATATGGCCTAATTGGATACGAACCATTAACTTATGATGCTTATCAATATCCTTTATGGGCGAATGTTTTGGGATGGACAATTGCAGGCAGCAGTGTTGCAATGATTCCAGGCATGGCGATTTATAAACTTTTGACCACTAGAGGAACTTTCTTACAGGTACGTGAACCTTGCGTTGGTATATTTTAATACCCTGGATATTTGTTGAATTAGTTTATCGTCACCTACCCCTAAACAATATTGAATTCATAGATTAATCAATCTAGCGATATATATATACCTATACACTAGCTTTTATGTATTTATTTTATATTATTCTTTGATCAGTGGTTCTTAAAAAGGCTAAAAGTTTTTTAGTAGGCCTCGAAAAATCATAAAAAATATTATTTGCTTATTACTGAAGCAATTTAATTTACTTTGAGTATATAATAACTAATAAGGTATACAACCTACCAAGAGTATAATTGCCTAGTCAACCTCTCCAAACTAGCAGTTCAGAACCGGAGTTAAAAAGTAGGTCCCGTGTATCTGTGTAAAACAGCTAAACACACTCAGCACAGGTATATGTGGAGAGGCGCCGACGCCCGTTTTGGGTATGACACTCTAAGGGCCGGTTGTATGTCGCAAAGTAAATGCCTTTTACCACAAACAAACGGTAGATGGTAAATGGAGGCACTGGGATGGCCAATCAGATGACAGGCACTGAAAGTTCCTGTCATCTGATTGGCCATCGCAGTGCCTCCATTTATCATCTACCGTTTGTTAGTGGTAAAAAGCATTTACTTTGCGTGAGCTCATGATTCTTTTTATCAAGAGAATCATGTCCTATCCCTAATCCTAACCAAATTCCATTCCTGTTTTCACAATTCCTTATTCCTTCGAAATCGAAGTGTTTCGCGAGTATATATTTTATTTGTGCGCGAGTGTAATAGTGTGTTCCTTTGGGGTCAGAGTATGCCAGGTCCAGGCACGAGACGATGGTTGTTAAGGTAATTTATCTTTATTATTTTCTATTATTAAAATTAAATATTTAAGAAATAATTTATTTATCAATTTATTTTTTCGACTTTTTTAAAAAAATAAATTTACAATTAAATTTAATAGATGATTTTTAAAAATAAATTTCTTTCGAATATTTCAATAAAAAATTCTTTTAATTGAATACATTATTTTACTAATTGTATTTCTTTTCTTTTTTCAGGTAGGTGCTCGTCCTACTTATTCTAAAATTTAAATAAAATTATTAATTAGAAATAAATCAATAAATTAAAATTTCAAATTATCTTTTTGCAATTTTGCACTCTTTTTCTTTTTTCTAAATTTAATTTTACATATATTTTTGAAATAATTGCGCTTTTATATTTTCAGTTTAATAAATTTATTTCACATGGATAGATAATACAATATCAGTTTTGTTTAAAAAAATATTTTCAATAGCAAATATTAGAAAATTTATATTCAAAAATACTCTAACATTTTAAAATCATCACTCTATGAGTATGTTATGTAATTTGGGATTAAAATTATATTAATAATCTCCGTTGAATTATAAGTTATTTATCTATCCATGTGGGGGGTGGTGACAGCTGCCTTCTCGTGGTGCCCCCTGTTCTCGCTAAACAGCTGTCTATGTCTCTGAGTTTATATTAACTCTCGAGACATAATCATATATAATAATTACATTTGCATAATATTTAATACACACTACACATTTCCATTAATGATAATAATAATAATCAATTTCGAAAACTCAAAATATTATAAAAATTATTACTTGTTTAAATTAATAGGTAAAATTTTTTCAAAATTTATGCAAATAATATGTATATTATATATGAAATGTGAAGTATTTTTATTCGACTGAAAATATAAGGGAAATAATTAGTAATTAGTATATCTTTTATTTGTGCTCGAGTGTAATAGTGTGTTCCTTTTGGGTCAGAGTATTCCAGGTCCAGGCTCGAGACGATGACTCTTAAGGTAATTAATCTTTATTATTTTCTATTATTAAAATCAAATAATTAAAAAATTCCTTACTTTTCAATTACTTTTTTCGAGTTTTTAAAAAAAATAATCAATTAAATTAAATATATAATATTTTAAATATAAATTAAATTCTAATATTACAATAAATAATACTTTTAATATCAATATTATTTTACTAATTGTATTTTTTTTCATTTTTCAGGTAGGTGCTTGCTCTACTTTTACTAACATTTGGATCAAGTATTTGGTTTTCATATTTTATGCAAAATCAAATTCTTTATCCTTGGGTAACGGGTAGGTCTGTACTTCTTTTTTCTTTTAGATAAAAAAGTACAGATCTACTTCAGGGCTTGGCAACCCTGCCCACGTTAGCTCATGATTCTTTTATCAAGAGAATCATGTCCTATCCCTAACCCTAACAAAATCCATTCCTAATTAATCAATTCCTTATTCCTTCGAAATCGAAGTGTTTCGCGAGTATATATTTTATTTGTGCGCGAGTGTAGTAGTGTGTTCCTTTGGGCTCACTGTATGCCAGGTCCAGGCACGAAACGATGGCTGTTAAGGTATTTCTTTGTACAAGGTATCCTTGGATACATTGTAAACTATATAAGCGACCGTACCCGCCAAACGTACCTACTTAATAAGATCTTTAGACTTCGATTCATAAAATGTATATTTTTGGCACCGACTTCAAAAAGTTATTTCATGTAACAATTTCGTCGTTTAGTTGTAACGAAATTAGATAATCATTTTATTTCTTTTAGTGCATTTTATTTGATTTTTGAGTTCTTATTATTTTATTTGATGCATTTAATTTTTTATTTTTTTTAAGTCGGTTTTATTTTTTTTTTTATAAAAATTATTTTTATCAACTATTAAAAATAACATATAGGTAATCACTTCTTGTTAATTTAAAAAGATATAATTTATTTACGAAACTCAATAACTTATTAGTTCGAATATCGAAATTCAAAAGAAATAAAATTTAAAAAGGAACAAATTTAATCTGAATTGAATAGTAAAGAGCCTTCTTTTGGCTTTGGCTTGCTGCTGGACAATCCAGCAAGAAAATAATTTTTAAGAAAAAAGTAAAAACCGACTTCAAAAAATTAAATGCAACAAATAAAATACACTAAAAGGTATAAAATAATCATTATCTTATTTAGTTACAACTAAACGACGAAATATTAACATGAAATTACTTTTTGAAGTCGGTACCAAACAAACTATACCTATAAGCGAGCGTACCCGCCAAACGTACTAACTAAGTTCCGTCGAGTGCGATTCATAAAAGGTATCCATCCCTAATACACCCCCTTTCGGATAAAAAAAGAACCATCGAAAACGGTTCATAAACAAAGAGGTTAGGTCTAAACAAACCTAATAAAATAGGTCTAATACCTATGAAAAAAAACGAAAAAAAATGGGACCAATCGGAAGCTAGACTGGACCCAATGCAAACATTTTTAGATATGAGGTAACATAGGCACAAAAAAAAAAAAAAAATTCAGTCGAACCTCCTCCTTTTTTGAAGTCGGTTAAAAATAATATCTATGTTAGTTAGCAAGTCCACTTGGGCCATTCAGTCCAAAAATGCTTTCTAATTTATTATTTTGTAGAAATCAATAGAGTGCGCTTTTCCCTTATCATTTATCAAATTCTAATTATTTTCTTCCTTATGCTTCAAGACTACCACTTACCACCTTACCAGCGTTTCTTCTTTCTTTTTGGACCCACGGGAATTTTCAGGCCTCGTAATATATGAAGCTGATTAATAATCAAATTTAATTATCGGTTTTTCAATGACTTAACAGAATAAAAGGTTATGTGGTTTTAGAAAATAAAATAAAAATTAATTCAAGGAAATATTTTTTTATTTAATTTAATAAATTAAACAGATATAGGTACATTTATAGGTATTAACACTAGAAATGAATTGTCATAATAAAAATGTTGAAACTAGAGCTAAGAGTCAATTTATATATGGACAAAATAGTACATTCGTTACGTCACTGCCAGTAATTTTGTCAATAAATACAACTAGGAATATCAAATATGAATGTACAAGTGAAATTGTTTGATAATTATGTAAAAACAGAATTTAGTGTCAGGTTATGAAAATAATGAGTAGTAAAATGGAATAGGAATTCTTAATAGGTAAGTATGCCTTATGGAATATAAAAATATTCGCCCTTTGACTCTGGATTACGTTCAATATATTCCTTATCAATCAAATGATCGATACATTTTTTAATCAAGCCGATGGTCGGAGTAAAGAACCCGTTTGACTGAGACAAAACCTAAAATAACAGATGGTCATTAATAATCAGTAGAGATGAAAGGTGAAACATCTTAATAAAAGATAGAGCAAATAAATATTTTATTTAATACGGATTTACTATGAGCAGGAGGGCTAAATGTAATTATTAAAATTAAAAATTAAAAGCATATAAATCTTTTTTCTTTTTCAATATATATTTCGGGCTATCAACCCATCTCTCAGGAAACAAGCAGAAAGTAACTAATTTAACTTATTGAATAACATAGCTATATATGTGTTTATTGAACAGATGGCAGACACAATTTATGAAAGCGAGCTTTTCCAAGCTATTGCAGCTAAGAAAGAATATATCAGGTTGACCTTTATTTCAATACTAGATTGTTTTAGAAAGCGCGCTAGTAAGGTCGTTGACTTGTGTCTCTGGGTTGGGGATGATTTTTTCATTTGATATTAAAAGATCAATTATTATATTTGGTTTACATCTAAGCTGATTGTTGATAATATTTTCAACAAATATTATCAACAATCAACTAGGGTGTAGAATAGTTTTCAACAAATATTATCAACAATCAACTAGATGTAAAACCAAATATAATAATTGATCTTTTAATATCAAATTGAAAAAATCATACCCAACCCAGAGACACACGTCAACGACCTTACTAACTTGCCTTTCACCCAAACAATCCTATGTAAATAAAGGTTAACCCGATATTCTTTCTTAACAATAGCTTAAGAGAAAGCGTCCTTTTAAAATAATTTTATAAATTCTGTCTCTCTGTTCAATAAACACATATATAGCCTGTTATTCAATAAGTTAAATTAGTTACTTTCTGTATTTCCTGAAGATGGGTTGATAGCCCGAAATATATATATTGAAAAAGAAAAAAAATTTATATCTTTTAATTTTTTAATTTTAATGTGAAATAAGTGACCCAGTATCCTTAACTCATAGTAAATCCATATTAAATAAAATATTTATTTGCTCTTATCTTTATTAAAGATGGTCATTAGTTTAAATTTATAAAGGATGTGGCCAAGTAATGTTAAAAGAAAAAAATTGACTAGATTTGAACTCACCTCCTGAACAAGTGTATTATGCACAATAGTTTTTCTTGCTTTCATAATCCTGACAATTAATGCATGTAGAAAGTATTTCCTTTCTTCTTCAACACGACCCACTGTTTGTTTCACCTCTGGTGCAGAATCTTCCGGTCGAAGGAATTTTAAATGAACTGTCGTTGTTGGATTAGTAAATGCCATATTTAGAGATAAAATGGTCTCAGGCAAAATAGTCTACAAAAAAAGATTTAATATTTATTAATTCAGCGAAGAGATAAAAATTAATCAAAAAATTAAAAAATTAAATTAAAATAGAGAAGTGCACAAAAAATAACAAAAATCCACAATGCAATTGTACATTCTTAAAACGATCTCAAATGAGTTGTAAATATTATTTATTATCATTTTTTTTTATTACTAAATGAATATTAAATTCTTCTTTTCTCTAGCGAGTATACAAATGCGGCCTTTTTCCAATAAAAATTTAGTTTTATTATTTTCAAATTTAATTTATATGTAAATATCTGAATAAAATAGGAAATCACCTGAGTGTCGGATTTGAGTAAATTGCTATCAATCAGGGGTGCAATATATTTAGATAATTGATCAGAATCAAGTTGTAATGTATCCTGAATTTCCTTGCCCGTTAGAGATACGACTGTTTCAAAAAGACAAAATATTGCCATTTGAGAAGAGGGAATTATAAGGCGATATTTTCTGGCCAGATATGTTGTTTCAAGCTCACCTAAAAATTAAAATAAAATAATTATTAATAATAATCAAAAAATAAATATACATATATGAAAAATAAAAATAAAAAAATTATACCTTTACTTAAATGGTGCAGCCAAGTAAGTTTTCTGTCTGTAAATTTTCCTTGATAGAAATTTTCAAACTAAAATTAAAAGAATTAAAATTAAATTATACATATAAATAATTAAATAAATAATTAAAAGTTGTTAAATTTAATAAGATAAGAATTTACCGTTTGAATAGATGTCATCAAGCCTCGTGGGACAGCCAAACAGTGGTGATTCGACGATGATATTGGCCAAGAACCAGTCTTAGAAAATTAAAAATTCAAATTAATTTAAAATAAAGTACTTAGATTTACCTAAAATATTTATAGATTTTATATTTAAAAAAATACTTACTCGTAAAACTTTAATGGAAAAAGTTATTCCCAATTTAAAATTGTTCTCGTTTATATAATTTTGGAACTGATTATTCAAATCAGCCGAAATGGAAATGTCCTTCATCATTTGCCTTAATTTATTCGTAAATGTATAGCCAGATGTTTTCTGAAATAAAAAAAAAAATGGAAAATTGTATTATCTTAGTTTACTTTTCTGAATGAAACACTTATAAATTCGATCTTTGCAGTTTAAAATACATATCCTAAAATTAAATTATTCAGGGGTGTCCACAGTAGAGCTAAACTTTCAAAATAATTTTCTAAACATTAATATAAAACAAAAGTTTCAGAAATTTGAAAAAGTAAAAAAAATAATTTTTGAGAAAATAAAAAACCGACTCAAAAATTAAATGCAACAAATAAAATACACTAAAAGGTATAAAATGATTACTATCTTATTTAGTTACACCCAAACGACGAAATATTAACATGAAATTACTTTTTGAAGTCGGTACCAAACAAACTATACCTATAAGCGAGCGTACCCACCAAACGTACTAAGTAAGATCCGTCGAGTGCGATTCATAAAAGTATATGTTTGGCACCGACTTCAAAAGTAATTTCATGTTAATATTTCGTCGTTTAGTTGTAACTAAATAAGATAATAATTATTTTATACCTTTTAGTGTATTTTATTTCTTGCATTTAATTTTTTGAAGTCGGTTTTTATTTTTTTCTTAAAAATTATTTTTATTTTTCTCTTTTTAGTGATGTTATTAATAGTGATTATATATATTCAGAACTTGACCAAATTAATATGACACCATCCCTAAGACACCCCCTTTCGATAAAAAAAGAACCATCGAAATCGGTTCATAAACAAAGAGGTTAGGTCTAAACAAACCTAATAAAAAAGGTCTAATACCTATGAAAAAATCGAAAAAAAAATGGGACCAATCGGAAGCTAGACTGGACCCAATGCAAAAAAAAATTTTCAAAATCGGTTGACAATTGGCGGAGATATGAGGTAACATAGGCACAAAAAAAAAAAATTCAGTCGAATAGAGAACCTCCTCCTTTTTTGAAGTCGGTTAAAAATAATTTCTCCTAGTTCAGAAACGAAAATAAAGCTTACCGTAAGTTGGTTGATCATTGATTCTTCAGCTTCGATACAATGCTGACGAAGTAATCTTTTGCATAACATTCTGCCGTAGAATTTTATAAATAAATCTTTATCATTAATATAAATAAAAATTGTAATAACATCCGTAACCTTTTCTTCAATTTTCCAGTTCAGAAAATGTTTTTGTTGATTTTCTGAGAACACTATCACAATACTTTGCAAGCTAAAAAATTAACAAAAAAAAAATGAAATACGATTAAACAATTTTATACAAATAAATTAATAGTGCAATCAATTAAATTTACCAAATCAGAAGAAGGGGAATTACGCTCTGCATTTGGATTCTGATTTATATGATGAGCACATGCTTTATCCAAAGCGCCTATAAAGTCTGAATCTCCGTTAAATACTTCTTTAATGAACTTGTGACTCTTGGCATGAAAATCCATTATCCTTTCTACAAAGCGACCTGGGGATTTTTGATCTTCCTTCACGGGGGCACAAAAGGTCCCCCCTTTCATGAAATAATCAAGGACTTGAGCTACAATAGCACCAAATGCTCTTGGGACAGGTTTTACTAGCCTGTAAAGTAAGGCCATTCCCTTCATATCTGCATCTTTTAACAATGTCATATTATGAATATAGAACATTTTTAAATGTGGATCTATCATAAACAGTTCAAAAGTTCTTCGAACTTTGATACAAGTGCTAAAAATAAGAAAATAATATTTATTAATTATTGTGAAAACTCTCTTGAATGAAATATTTAGAGGATTTTGAATACAACCTTGTACGAAGATATTTTGTGTTCCGTAGATCCTCTTCATCTCGAAGTTGAGAAACCTTTTCCATATAATCACTGAAGTTAACTTCTGAGATAATCCTATTGGATTCCTTTTTAAAGTACTCGGCACTCGCTTTAACAAAGTGCTTTTCAAATGTTTCTTCATAAAGCTAAAAATATATATATATATATATAAATATAAAATACCCCATTTTATATTTAAGCGCCACTAACTAGGGACAGCTAATAAGTTAAGTTGCCAACACTGTTCTAAGCTTAACTGTCACCTAATTCACGTTGAAGCGAATCAAAACATTAATATAATTAATAATAGTAATTAAATAATATTAATTGAAGATATATTGTTAAAGTGTAATTTATACATTTATTTTATATTTTATCATCCATCCCGAAGAAACTACATTTAATCAATTCTATATGTTTTAGGTGAGAATTGATTATAACCTGTATATAATAACTTAATTATTCAATTGTATATTTAATGTAAATAAAATCTATATGTTTTAGCAATCAATTAAAGTAGTCCCTTTAAATCACTGACTTACATATATAGGTATAAGAATTGGAATGTCGACATTTAAATATGTATATTAATGACCATTTTTTATTTGACAAATGATCGATATTATTTAGAATGCATTTTTATAATTGAAAAGATTTTGTTTTGCCGAGAGTAGCAGAGTTGTTGATTCACAAAGAGAAACAAAGAGGTTGTCCTCTGCTTGATGCAAATAAACATACACACATATATATATATATATCGAGATGATATATCTGTATATATATTATTTATTTGTTTGAGACTATAGTTTCGAAGACTTGGTCTTCATCATCAGTCTTTCTTCAATTATAAATGTTTTTCATAGAGTCAATATCCATATGATATGACCAAGTCTTCGAAACTATAGTCTCAAACAAATAAATAATATATATACAGATATATCATCTCGATATATATATATATGTGTGTATGTTTATTTGCATCAACCAGAGGACAACCTCTTTGTTTCTCTTTGTGCATTTTTATAGTTTTCTGTTGATTGTCCGTCCGTTCTTGGTGCAATTTTACTCCATTATTTTTAAAATATACAAAAATCATTTAATTAACTATTTAATGACAAAATATGTATTTGACATTAAATCATGTGCAGTCTCTAGGTATTTTTATATGGAAAGATAAATTAAAAATATTTACCTATAATATTAAATTGAAAGTTTTTTGCCGAGGGTAGCAGATTTTTATATATTGAAGGAGACAATAAAAGAGTGTGTCTTCTGCTGGAATTATAAATTTTTAAAATTTTTTACAAACACACAATCATCTTTTAATGTCTCCTTCAATATATATTTTAATGAATATCTACCTAGTTACTAGTCAAATGAAGAAAAAAAACGTGAATGAAATTATACTTACTTGGATACTTTTATTAAACTTGTTATAAATATTTTCAAGATTAAATGACTTGATGACTTCTGTGATTATAGTTGAAAAATCTTCTCCAGATGGACCGATTCCATCCTGTTGGATACTTACTAATATTTGAGGTATTAGTTTGTAACCAATAGGTTTTATAATATTTTCTCTCCATATTTCTAGACCTAAAAATAAAATTATAATTAATAACCATTTAAAAATTAATTTTAAATACTAAGAGAAAAAATTATTAAAAAATCTTACCCATTTCTCCAACGAGTTTTCGATTTTCAACTTCATCATCATAACTATTTAATATTATCGTGTCATTATATTGTTGTTGCCAGTCTTTATATATTTTATTTAAGGACCTAAAAAAATAATTTTAAGAAAAGATTAATAATATATTTCTATAAAATTTTCTCACATTTAGGGGTGTAGGAATGAACAAGGGAGAGGGGGGGGGCTATTTTACATGGATCTTCTAACATGAATGGATTCGGACGAGCGTTGCTTTCAACTTTAATAATAAGTACCTGGAGCCACCGAGCGATGCACGGTAACACCTGACCCCTCACCCGAAACCACACACCTCGCCCTCCCCCAATGCACCCCTACTCCGCCCCACCCCACCCCAACCGCGCCTCCCACCCCCGGATCCTCCACAACTGCACCCCACCTCCTTCACCCTATCCCGCACCCAGTTTTTGCATTTCTAGCTTTCTAATGGTCCACATATATATTATGTGTATCTTTGTTTACTCGTACACCAATTTGCCCACATTCGTTCATATTGATAAACATTATAAAAAAAAAATAATTAGGAAAATAATAATAAAAAAAATAATCGTATAGGGTCTGAAATAAAAACATAAAATTAAATAAGATTTGTTTCCAAGTTATATAAAAAAAAGCCACTTCAACCAATTTATATGTAAACACACCTGTAATGTTATGATTTAGACACCTGTTAATTAAAAACAAACAAAAAATTCCTAATTTTAATATAATATATTAATATTTGCTATAACCCATTAGTGGGTTTTAAAATTATAAATCCAATTAAAAATAAAAGATAATTGAAAAAAATATAAACAAACTTTTTTATTGAGATTTTCATCTGTAAATAATTAATTTAATTAAGAAAAGATCAATTAAGATTAAATTTGTCGAGGTCCAGACCTAGCCAGATCGCTTTCTCATCCTCAAAACTTGTTAATAAAATTTGTTTCATCAAAATCCGTAGAGCCGTTTTATAGAACCAAGATACAAATATATATATATAAATATACAATTTTTGCTCGTTTATTAAGAGTAGATTGAAAGAAAATATAAGCAACAAGAGATATTTCCAAATTATCCTTTTAAAAACCACAGTAGGTCTAATTTAATGGGGCTTTTCTTTATTCTTTTAATTTATTAACTAATAACCAGAGATGAAACGGATAGATGTTGTGCCGGATACCGAATACCGAATATTCGGCCAAGCTTGAAGCCGGATAGCCGAATATCCGGCCGAACATAGTCGAGTGGCGACTCGTTACAAGAGTGATTCACTAAACGATCGGGTGATTTCGGACCCTTTCGTTTATGAGTGACATTAGCGCTTTATTGTCTTCTTGAATTGATTGCAAATACGATCATAAGAGGTTATGAAAAAACGTGTTCTTGTTGTTTGAGTTTGTGGTAATTTTATTAGTATTTTTGCGCATTGGTCGCGATCGTGATCCTTATATTTGGTGGTCAGCTAATGCTGTACAATACCCAAACTTAACGAAGTTTACTAGAGTTTATCTTTCAGAGCCCTGCAGCAGCGTATATAGCGAAAGACTTTTTTCGGAAGCTGGCCTTGTATACGAAGACAAGCGAAACCGTCTGTTGCCTTTGAACGCAGAGAAATTGGTATTTATTCATCATAATTTGCCCTTAGTGCAGTTTGAGTATTAGTTATTGTTTTGTTATTAAAAATTCATGAGTCTCTGTTAAAAAAAGTGTAAACAAACTTTATGCTGTATTGAGATTTTCATCTATCAATAATTACTTTAATTAAGAAAAGATCAATTAAGATGAGATTTGTTGAGGTCCAGACCTAGCCAGATCGCTTTCTCATCCTCAAAACTTGTTAATAGAGCTTGTTTCATCAAAATCGGTGGAGCCGCTTTGAAAATAGAACAAAGATACAAATATATAAATCTTATATTATTAAATGAGCAACGACATCGCTTCCACTAAAATGCTTTCTAAATTTTAGAGGAAGCAACTTTTTTTTTTTCCTTTTATTTTTACAAAAATTAGCCATTGAAAAAGGGAGAAATTGTGCCGAGATGTTTGGTTTCGAATAAATGAGTTCTTGATTGTTTTTAAAAGATTTGTATTTTTTAAATTAGGTATATAGTATAATGTCACTACTGTCGGGGTCAGTGCCTTTTATGCGTCCAGTACGAGAGTCTATAACTGCGCCCTTGACAAAAAGTATAGGTACTTGGTAGAATTATTAGAATAATTTGATAAATAAAAGGCTTATTATTATTATTATTATTATTATTATATATGAATTAAGGGGAGAGGTGGGGGGAAACGTTTATTCAAAAATATTTACCAAAATAGAAAACAAAACTTTGGTCCTGGTCTCTGCGCCCCGCCCTGTGCCTGGGCACCGGTGGAATCCCCCTAGCTACGGCACTCGTCGGGGTATTAAATTTTTGAAAATAAAATTTTCTCTTGTCTTAGATTGGAAAACTAATGAAATACACCTTCTTACTTGTGCGTATTCTTAAGCATCAAGTGTTTTTTAAAGTATATATTATGTAATTCATCAAAAGATTATAGGTACAGAATTTGTGAAATAATTGGATAATTTTTACTGCGTTATTAGTAGAGATGAAACGGATATTCGGTAACTATCCGGTAACCGGCCTATCCGGCTCAAATTTTAAATCCGGCCGAATACCGGATAAGAAACGAGTATCCGGCCGGATACCGGATTTCAAATAAATACAGCATAAAGATTGAAGGCACTTTATTTAACAGAGACTCATGAATTTTTAATAACAAAACAAAATAATTAATACTCAAACTGCACTAAGGGCAAATTATGATGAATAAATACCAATTTCTCTGCGTTCAAAGGCAACAGACGGTTTCGCTTGTCTTCGTATACAAGGCCAGCTTCCGAAAAAAGTCTTTCGCTATATACGCTGCTGCAGGGCGCTGAAAGATAAACTCTAGTAAACTTCGTTAAGTTTGGGTATTGTACAGCATTAGCTGACCACCAAATATAAGGATCACGATCGCGACCAATGCGCAAAAATACTAATAAAATTACCACAAACTCAAACAACAAGAACACGTTTTTTCATAACCTCTTATGATCGTATTTGCAATCAATTCAAGAAGACAATAAAGCGCTAATGTCACTCATAAACGAAAGGGTCCGAAATCACCCGATCGTTTAGTGAATCACTCTTGTAACGAGTCGCCACTCGACTATGTTCGGCCGGATATTCGGCTATCCGGCTTCAAGCTTGGCCGAATATTCGGTATTCGGTATCCGGCACAACATCTATCCGTTTCATCTCTGGTTATTAGTTAATAAATTAAAAGAATAAAGAAAAGCCCCATTAAATTATACCTACTGTTGTTTTTAAAAGGATAATTTGGAAATATCTCTTGTTGCTTATATTTTCTTTCAATCTACTCTTAATAAACGAGCAAAAATTGTATATTTATATATATATATTTGTATAAACTATTTTTCACATTTTTTTTTCTATAACTTACGATCGTAATTTTAAGTAGCAGTTTTACTTGGACGATGCTGCATCTCTTTTTCTTTCGAATGGTATTAATATATCATACATATATGTAAGATTTTATTCTTCGCTCCTTTCAATGTAAAATGCTTTTGAAAATAAAGATTCATTTTCGCCTTTAGAAAGACGTTTGCCCGTCAGAATCTTTCGATAAACTGGCGGGCGAGCAGGCAGGGACACGGCCCTTTTATAAAGAAGCCAGCGCGCGAAAAATTATACATACGTCACCTAAAACGCGGGAATAGTTAACCAATCAGCTTAATTGCTAATTAGAGCAAGGGTTATAAAAGAAGCCAGCTCCTCGAAGCGAATTCAGTTGTCATGTGTGAGTTGTCACTTGTTGAAGCTCATTGAATGAGACAATTCACCTGGGAACGAAACGGCTTGTGTCGAAGAAGTAATTTGTATACGCGTTCTGTAACGAAGAAGCAATAAATGCGGGCCTTGTGCCATTATTTCATTAAAAGCATGTTTCCAATTGCCTCTGGCAAGTTCGTATTTTTAAAAAGCATAGTTTTAACTGCCTAGTGCAAATTCTTATTTAAAAAAGCATTTTTCTAGCTTTAACGCCGCCAATAGAGATTATAATCTCTGAAGATTATCTCCCATCCAAGCCCGCCTCATATCTTTCCAACTAACCCTTCGAGCCAAACATAATAAAAATCATCCATCATCTTAATCATTTCCTATATATATTATGATAGGAAATGAATTTAGCAGGTTTACACTCTAAGGCGACGATATATATTCTATATCATGTAATGATAAAGGAAATAATGTAAAGTACTGCCTGGGTCCTGACACTTGGAGAACTTCTATATCCAAAGTGAAAAATTTCTTAAATGGGTGACCATTAGGGAGGTCCTAATTTTGTGCATTTTCTAATTTTTAGCCTGACAAAGGCTCACATGGTTCAAAATAAATAAAACAAAATATTCCCCAATATCTCAATTTTAACCCAGGCGCACAGCGATGTAAGTTTCACATCTAAACAACATGGGGTTATTGGCATTGAACGCCATTTTTTTATTCAGCCAAAGCAAGTTCTAAAAATTTGAAACTCTGTAAACTTTATACTTATAATAGTAGCTATCTTACAGAATTTTTACAAATTTATAGCTAATATAATTTTGGAGTCTATAATTTACTAACACTAAGATATAGCAAGTATCTTTATCTAGCTGCAACTCCAAAATTATAATAACTAAAAATCTGTAAAAAATTTTGAAATAAATCTACTATTATAAGGATAAAGTCAACAGAGTCTCAAATTTTTTGAAACATTACTTTGGCCGGAATAAAAAAATTGATCTTTCAATACCCAAAAACCCTATGTTATTTAGATGGGAAACTTGCATCGCTGGCAAATGATAAAATTGAGATAGGGACTTGAAACATGAGGGATATTTTTTTTTTATTTCGAACCATATGAGCTTCTGTCAGCGTAAAAATCGAGAATAACCAAAATAAGGACCACTCTAGCTGACCATATAAGAAATGTAAGCGTCAAGGCACAATACATAATAGTGTAGAATATATTTCGAATGGCTCTTCCCTCCCTCCCGGGGTTCCTGGACACGCAACTACCTCTCCTTTTCTCCCAATTGGCTGCCTATCCTGCAGGCTCGCTTGTAATCCAATGAAAAGCATACCAATATTATTTATTTATTCGAAGTATAGAAAGATTTCAATGCGGGTCTGGACATGTCGAGTCCCCCCACCACCCTCTCCGCCGCCCCCTCTTCTCCTTGACCAAAGACGCCATTAAATCACGTGACCACGCCAATTAGTTACCATCGTCTCGGATATATGTGTGCATCTCAACCCCTACAGCTCCGAATATTTTCATCCCCCTCTGCCAAAAATTGGCCATTTTAACTGAAAATCCTCTACTTGACTAGGTATACATTCATCTCTCTTCTGAAAGAATTCTGTTATCATCCGAATAGTTAGAGATTGAATATCGAGCCCAGGTCACCTGAAATCATCTAGCTCACATTATACGAGATCTATATATGTATAATAGGTACCTATGCATAGTATAATAATTGAAATATCATCTAAATCTTTTGATTTAATACGATATAATAAAATAATCTTAACTCAGATTTCCAAATTCGTGAATGGAAAATCTTTTCCCAGGCACTGAGGTCTGAGATTTATTCATTCGATTTCTTGGTTATTAATAAAATAATTTTAGAAACTATTATTTTCCATCCTAATCGTTGTGAGGAGAATACTTGGTGACTATTTTTCATGTCCACTTATTAGCACGCAAATTTAATTTTCCAGGGCTAAGAGGCTTCCATTTTCCGAGACAAGTCCTAACCTGTAATCGCCAGGGCTCCTTCCACACATGATTCCATCCACATTATCTCTTCGAATAGTTAACATGTGATTTATATTTGATGCTATTTTAGTCAATTTTGCTGGCAGATTAAGATTTTAAAATTGTTTCGTATTAGGGCTCTACTTTTCTCATTTAGACATACAGTATTTCAGGCCTCAATTTATAAAACGTAGTATAAAAGTAGTATTAAAAATAGTAATTATTTTCTGTTAATAAACTTAACATCATTTTTCATTTGATTTCCAGTTTTATTCATTAAATTTCCTTTAACACATTTTACTATTCCTATTCAAAGAGTATTAATAGATATGAATTTGCATGTTCTTTTAATTGACAAATGATTTTCTAGGTTTTTACAATATGTGTTAGTGTTAGTGAGTTGACCCTATTCTTTAGCGGAATGAATCTAGGAGTGCCCAAACCTTCTCTGGAATTTTTTCCTTGCCCGAGGGAAATTTGCAACAATTGCTTTACAGGGAATTTCTTTTTTTCTATTAACTTTTTATTGTCGAAGTAATCTTTTTATAATAAAATATTATTTCCCTTTCGATAAATTCATTTCAAATGTATTTAGTTTTTTGGTGAATATCGACCCAAAATTAAGGAGAAGGGATAAAAAATTAAAAATCTAGGCCATTTGAGCAAACTCAACCAAATTTTGTATACATAATCAGTGGGACCCCCAGAAGTCTAAAAATGCAAAAACTAACCGCCCGAGGAGGGGGGATTGTAGGGTCAAAAAATGGAAATCAGGCCCTGGCACCAAACTCAACAAAACTTGTATACATAACCAAGTGGGACCCCAGAAGTCTAAAATTGCAGAAAAGAACTGCCCCAAAAGGGGGTGGGGGCTTATGGTCAAAAATAAAAATCGAGGCTCTTGTACAAACTCAATCAATATTGTATAAACAATCAGTGGACCCCAGAAGTCTAAAAATGCAAAAACAAACAGCCCGAAATGGTAGGGTGTATGGTCAAAATATGAACATCTAGTCTCTTGTACCAAACTCAACCAAATTTTGTATAGATAATCAGTAGGACCCAAGAAGTCTAAAAATGCAAAAAGAACCGCCCAAAATGGGGAGGATGTCAAAAATAAAAATCTAGTCTTTAACAAACTCAACCAAATTTTGTATAAACAATCAGTGGGACCCCAGAAGTCTAAAAATGCAAAAACAAACAGCACAAAATGGGGGTGTATGGTCAAAAAATGAAAATCTAGGTTATTTGAACCAAACTCAACCAAATTTTGTATAAGCAATCAGTGGGACCCCAGAAGTCTAAAAATGAAAAACTAACCGCCCAAAGGGGAAGGGGGGGGGGTTTGTAGGATCAAAAATCGAAATCTAGGCTCTTGTATCAAACTCAACCAAACTTTGTATACATAATCAGTGGGACCCCAGAAGCTTAAAAATCCAAAAACATACCGCCCAAAATGGGAGGGGGGTGTATGGTCAAAAAATGAAAATCTAGGCTCTTGTACCAAACTCAACCAAATTTTGTATACATAATCAGTGAGCCCCCAGGAGTCTAAAATGCAAAAACTAACCCCTCTCCCCTACATGAATATAAATAATTTTAGTAAATATTAAATATAAGTGAGGGGCCCAGGTGTATGGTAAAGTCAAGTGGATGGCCACACATCAGAACACGTCAGCGCATTTTTTTGTTGAGTAGTGTTATGAAGATAAATTTAAATTTGAATTTGAAAAACAATGTGTTAGATTTGAATTGTTAGCGACAATACAAGTTTCATTTAAATTTATCTTTCTTTCTTAATTAGAATAAACACATCGTCTGCGAATCATTTCTCATATTTTCATTATTTCTGATATTAAACTTAAATATTTAATTTGGACTTAATATTTTTTAAATTACTTTTGAAATAACAGACAGCAATTAAGATTCTAATTCAAAGGTAGGCCTTTTAATTCATAAATCAATTTCCTAAGATCTAACTACATTTGTACTTAATAAATAGTCTCGATATATAGGTATTTATACCTATAGATATATTAATTGAAAAAAATTTCATTGATTGTTTTGTGTAGATATAAATAAATATATCTTTTATAAAATATAATTTGAAAACTTTTATTTAAATCCTAACGTTTCGGGAAAAATTCTTCGTTTATCAATGAAATTTTTAAGAAATTTGAAAAAATAGTACCTTTAAGAAGGAAATATTAAACAATTATAAATAAATACTAAGTATTTTAAAAGCAGACAATGGTACAGATTATCTTGTAGTTGAAATAACATCAAATAAAAATAAAAAATAACCTGACGTGTTCTGGTGTAGCCATCCTCTTAATTTTATCATACAACCTGGCCCCTCACTTATATTTAATATTTAATAAAATTATTTATAATCATGTAAGTATTTTCATTTTTGACCATACACCCCCCCCCCCACGTTTTGGGTGGTTCTTTTTTTAGACTCCTGGGGGCTGTATACAAAATTTGGTTGAGTTTGGTACATAAGCCTATATTTTCATTTTTTGACCATACACCTCCCCCCCACTCCTTTTGAGTGTTTAATTTTTGCATTTTTATACTTCTGGGGTCCCACTGATTATGTATAAAACATTTGGTTGAGTTTGGTATAAGGGCCTAGATTTTCATTTTTTGACACTACAGCCCCCCCCCCATCATTTTGGGCGGTTAGTTTTAGCATTTTTAGACTTCTGGGGGTCCACTGATTATGTATACAAAATTTGGTTTAGTTTGGTATAAGGGCCTATATTTTCATTTTTTGACCCTATTGAGGCGGGTAGTTTTTGAATTTTTAGACTTCTGGGGTCCCACTGATTATGTATACAAAATATGGTTGAGTTTGGTACAAGGGCCTATATTTTCATTTTTTGACCCCCTCCCCACTTATTTTGGGCGGTTATTTTGAATTTTTAGACTTCTGGGGTCCCAACTGATTATGTTTACAAAATTTGGTTGAGTTTGCTGAAATGGTCTAGATTGTTAATTTTTAACCCCCGTCCCTCCACCTTCCTTAATTTTGGGTCGATATGCACCAAAATCTAATCAGCTCTTAATGTCAATGGACCAAAACTACGTGTGAAATTTGGTTTCGATATTCACTCTAGTTTTTGAGCTAGTTCGTCCACAATAATTTGGTAACGCACAGACTAACTAAAAGAATAACAGACACAGAATCAGATTAGATTTTAGCCTACTTTTCTCGAACCATGAATTTTTAATTTATTTTCTTATACATGGATGTTTTTCGTCAAAATACATCGATGTTTTCAGATCGATGGCTACCGCCGATTTTAACCCTTATATTTTAACTATTGATGCTAAGATCCCTAGTAGGTTTCACATAAATAATACAAATAATTTTATCAGTTTTATCTCGATATATATTTCGGGTTATCAACCCATCTTTAGGAGATACAACAAGTTCTAATATATATATGTGAAACCTACCTAATAGTTTAATCAACTGTTTAATATTTAATATATAGAATTTTTATTTGTCGATAAATATTCGCTATTAATTTTAAAAACAATAAAAATGTAAAAACAATGTATGTTAAAAATTAAAAATTGTTTCCAATTTACAGATACGCTCCTGTTGGAATATTATGAAAATTTGGAAAAGAGCAAAAAATCCTTTTCTTGTTCGTTCGTTCAAGTTTCGGTTTATTTTTTAATTTCGGTCGGTTACGCGACGGTTTTAGATCTGCGATTTATCCATTTTCATTAGGGTTTTTAGGCCTAACTGAGCCTAACCGTGTGTCGATATCTGTTTCGTGTTCGCGACTGTCTCAAGACAGAAGGCCACCTTTTTGAAGAAAGAAGAATTCAAGAGATAGTTGGCCATGTGTGAAATTTATTTAGAATGGGGTTTAGTTTAGAACATGAAGCCTTCAGGGCGCAATCAAGAGGACGTTTTTGGTCTTAAATCCGTGATTAATACATTTCGATTAGGATTTCTAGGCCATACTGAGCCTAGCTGCGTGTTTTTTTACGTGTTCGCGTTCACGGTCGCCTCAAGAAAGAAGATCAGCTTGAAGAAGACGGGATTATAGTTGGTCATCTGAGCCATTTTAGATTCAGGGTGTAGGTTAGAATATGAAGCCATCAGGGCGCAAACAAGTGGACTCTTCGGTTAGTACCAGTTTTTTTATTCTAATTTATTATTAAGGCCATAATGATTAATTTGTATTTCTTTTTGTTTTAGTTGAAGATGGGAGGTTGGATTGTGGGGGCGGAGACGTCTCATCACTTCAGGGTCTCTACGAGCCCAAACTATGGTAGGCAGATTTAGTTTTATTTATTAATTTTTCTTAATTGAATATGCAATTTCGTAAAGGGCACATGTACACAAAACTAATTATTTTCTAAAGTAATGTAAAATAAAAAAAAATATTTTTGATTTACATTTTAGGGCAGTAAAATTAATACCAGAGTTGTGCCTTTTTCGAGCTTAGTAGGTGCAGAGAAGCCTTTAGATTACATATTTATATGAAAAAATATATTTTTCAAAATATCCGAGATCTGCATTTTTCGAAATTGCATATTAAATTAAAATTACCATATAAACCTTCAATTTATAAAATATAAACTTTGATTGCAGTCCACAATTTATAAATTAAAAAATAGAAGAATTAAGCCAGTAAAGAAAGCCAATGTCGAATAAAAAACTCCCAATAAATTATAGAAAGCATTTCAGCTTTAATTAGAGAAGGCAATCTTCAGTTATAAGCTGAAATTAACATAAATGTATGAATATATGTAAATACAAAAACATAATAAATAAATGTAAGAACAATTTTTTATAATATATGAATTATATAAATCGAAAGAATTGAATATATCTTTTTTTTGAAAATTAGATGGTAAATTTTTCAAAAATCAACTATTGGCTAAAACCAATATACCTATTTTTATATATTATTAAGAAATATTCTAAATTTTAGGTCAAAATTTCAAAGATTTTAGTAGAAATAAGTTTATATTGCTTATCAGGAGTTGAAAATCTTTGTCTCAAGTATTGGATCAACTGCCAAAAAAGCATGTTGGTTTATCTCCTGAGGGGATGAACCCCCTCTGATAAGCAATATAAAATTATTTCTACTAAAATCTTTGAAATGTTGACCTCAAATTTAGGATCATTCTTAATAATATATATTGGTGGTTTTAACCACTAGTTGATCTATGGAAAATTTACCATCTAATTTTCAAAAAAGATATTCAATATATACTCGTAATACCTATTTATAAAAAATTTGTTCCTGCATGTATTTATTATGTTTTTGTATTTATATATATTCATACATTTATGCTCATTTCACCAGCTCATAAGAACTGAAGATGGCTTTATCTAATTAAAGCCGAAACATTTTCTAATTGAAATTTTTATTCTACAGAGGTTTCCTTTACTGCTTGAATTCCTCTTTTCTTAATTTATATAAAATATAAATTTGTTTGGTATTTTGATTTTATAATCGTTAATACTGACTACCTTTACTTCCCATAAATATTCAGTACAAAATGGCATACGAATATATTTATGGCCATTTCAAAAATTATTCAAAATTCTACCCTTAGTATAAATTCATTCAATAATAGATTACCTCGAATTCACTAAGCTTTAATTTTTACTTTACCATACAGGGTATGTTCAAGTATTGTAATCGTGCATGAAAAAAGTGTTTTTTCCTTCTTTTTTTCCGAAATATCTAAAAAACGGCTTAAACTATTTTAATTAAAAAAATTGAGTAAAACCAGGGCATTTCGGTCTACAAAAAATCCCTAATAAGTAAACATCGAAAAAATTATATTTTTCGAGATAATAATTATTTTGTAAAAATGTCTGTTAGTCAGTTAGTCTGTGCGTTACCCAATTTTGTGGACGAGCTATCTCAAAAACTAGTATGAAATCAAAACCAAATTTCACACTTAGTTTTGCTGCATTGAGATTAAGAGCTGATTAGATTTTGGTGCACGTCGACCCAAAATTAAGGGGGTGAAGGGGGGTTAAAAATGAAAAATCTACCCCGTTAGAACAAACTCAACCAAATTTTGTATACGTAATCAGTGGAGCCCCAGAAGTCTAAAAATTAAAAAACTAACCGCCAAAAGGGGGGGGGGGTGTAGGGTAAAAAAATGAAAATCTTGCCCATTTACCAAACTCAACCAAATTTTGTATACATAATCAGTGGACCCCCAGAAGTCTAAAAATGGAAAAACTAACCTCCGAAAATTAATTTATTTTTGGTCCAACACTTACTTAAAATGGAATCATGACCCATAGTTTAAGAAGTACCTCTCTACTACTTATTTTTGTTTTTTTCCGAAATTGATAAATATCTATTAAAATATATTTTTTACCATGTTTCGTATCTAATTATCGTTTGTGCTTTTTAGGAGCAAGACTACATCTCGACAACAAGTAAACGAACAGATTTCGCGAGAATTCATCAATATCAACGAAAGGTCTGTACATTTAAAGCGGGGCGCAGATTTGATTAGTATTTTTTATCTCGATTAATTTCATAGACCTATTTTTTATTCAAAATTAAACGTCTAGATTGTTAGCTAGCTAGCTGCTTCAGTATTTGTTCAGCAATGAATGATTGCTGTTTTTTTTAGAATGTAGGATGTTCTTTTCTTTCAGCTCTTTTTCAGCAACACCCCCACTATAGCTTAATTAATCTACTTAGAGAACTAATAATAATAATTTTCAAAAATTTAATTAATTTATTAAAATAAAAATTTTTGAATTTTAATTAAATTATTTATTTATTTATTTGATTTGATTTTTTTTTATATTATACATTCCAATTTAAAATTAAATTTTTTCTTTTAAAAATTATTTTTAATTTTTAAATATGATACATATACCTATATAATATCATCTAATATAAAAATATTAATGATGTAAAATTAAAATAATTTTAGTAAAATTTTAATGAAAAAGAACTAGTCTTGATAAATATAATATTTTTTTATTATTATTATTATTTCTAGAGAAAACTTTTTTTTCCATAAAATATACCTACTTGCTATATAGAAAATTGTTAATTTTCCAAAGATATTAAACTCTATTTTCAATTTCAAAAAGTACTAAATTCATTTAAGCGTAACTTTGCCAAATTGATTTTTTAAGAACAAATTTGCACTATAATTTAAAGTAAATTAAAACAATCTTGCCATTTTTCTTTAAAAATTTTATATTTATCACAATCAGAAATAACGTAAATAATTATAATATGACCAATAAATTTTTATATAGAGAATAGAATTTTCAGTGACCCTATAACCTCGCTCTTTGCATGCCCATGTGGGCGTGCTTGTCCACCGTACAAGACAGGAAGGATGGAAGAATTGTCCCTACGAGTGATAGATGGCGTTGAGGGGTGGTTATAGTTTTAAGTTTCAAAGTAAGTTAATTAATCCATTATCTTGTCGGAGTTATGCCCCATATGTTATTTCCTCTTTCTACAGGTAACCACTCTTCCGTCATCTATCCTACCCGACCATCGTGGGACATTGCATCATCATTCTTCAAAAGGTTTTTCTGTTTAGAAATTAGGAATTAATAGATTAGAGTAGAATTGGTGTAATCTGCACTGAGGTGTACCATTAATGTATGTGTCTAGTAGGACTGGGCTTTCTTTCTCTTACTCTTTTCGGTATGTTGTGTATCTGCATGTCTTTTATTATTTTTAAGTATTTTATAGACACATTCACATGCGTATTACCTCTAATTACAACCATAGTTTATAATATGATTATTCGCTTTTAACTCCTCCTAGGTGAGGATATAGGGGGCGATTTTTAAGAATATATATCTGCGCCTTCGCCAACGATTATTATATGTGGGGTTTAGGCCTTTTAATTTTTAATTACGGATTTTCTGATTTACTCAAGTATCGGTTGCAATGACAATTGTTCTACTCAGATATCAGTCTGGCATAGGGTGTTGTTGTAGAGCCCCATAGGTACGCGAATATGCCGGGTTTTCGGGGTGCCCGGACATAGGTAGGCTTATTATTACTTTCCAGCTATCGAGAGGGCTCAGCTGTCTATGCAACCAATACTTGAAAGATCGGTTTAATCCTCTATCTGAATGACTGTGTGTAATTTTTCGAAAGACCATTACTGAAGTCTTTCCTGGAAACCTGAATGTACAGGACATGTGCCTCTTGATCCGCTTGGGTACAGGTGAGACGCCTGGAAAGATGTGTCGTAGGGCTAGCTATGTTCGCTCGATAGGGTTTCTTTTTTTCAGCAGGGGCACATTAATCCTTGAATCTTACGCTGTACTTCAATGATCGGATAGACTATGATGTACTAGTAGGTTTCCCATCCTAATTTCAACCGATTCAAACTCTCCTCTTCTTAGTTCGTTTCTAAATTAGGTGGAGTGCGTAGGTGGGAGGAGAGATTTGGATTTGGTAGATAAGAAATCTTTTGAATGATTCTTATCTTAGGTAACTTGTATGAGTGATATGTTATTTTCCTTTTCTTTCTACTTAAAACTAAACTATCGGGTTTGGGCGCGTTTTCCTCGTTTCGTCCGATTGTCTCAATTTCGGTTACGCGATCGTTCACGTTTTCGGTCTTAAATCCGCCATTAATACATTTCGATTTAGGATTTCTAGGCCATACCGAGCCTAATCGTGTGTTTTTTACGTGTTCGCGTTCGCGGTCGCCTCAAGAAAGAATACCAACTTGAAGAAAGAAGACGAGATTATAGTTGGCCATCTGAGCCATTTTAGATTCAGGGTGTAGGTTAGAACATGAAGCCATCAGGGCACAATCAAGTGGAATCTTAGGTCAGTACGAGTTCTTTTTTTTATTCTAATTTATTAATGAGGCCATAATGATTAATTTGTGTATCTTTTTGTTTTATTTGAAGATGGGAGGTTGGATTGTGGGGGCGGAGACAACTAATCACTTCAGGGACTCTACGAGCCTAACCTATGGTAGATAGATTTAGTTTTATATATTAATTTTTCTTAATTAAAATCACTATAAAAAACTACAATTTATAAAATATAAATCTTTGGTTGGTATTTTAGTCCTTTTTTTATCTAATTTTTCAATAGAGCAATTTTGAATAATATATTAAAAGCTTCGCTCGGTAATTTTTTATTTTGATTATTATTTATTTAATCAACCACATGTTTTGTTTTGATTCAATCAGAGAAGACTGATTTTATCTTTTTACATAGCCTTGTAGGGGGTGAACAAAAATATGACCATAATAAATATTGTGTATATGTCAGGTGTTCATACTATTTTGTCCAATCCCTGTATATATATATTATATTTTTGAACCCATATAAAATTTGACCCTCTTCAAAATAATTATTTGATTAAAATTTTAATATGATTGTTAATTTGTTGGAAAATGAATACCTACATATAAATTCTAAATTTCTATTATATTTAGTTAAAGTGTTATAAGCTTATAGCTACACACACGGTCGTTCGTAAATTACGTCACACGAATTTCAATATTTATAGACCCCCTCCACCTGAGTCACATTCTGTCACATTTTCATTGAACACCCCCTGTATTGTAATTGTGTATTTTATTCATTTCCACATTGGCAGTCAACCCGAATTTTAATATAGTTTCTCAAGGATTCATCAACAGTATTATCTTAGTGTTTGAGGGATTATAGTATTCGCGGGTTTTCCACTTGCACGAATGTCTGATCCTCTTACATTTATAATTTTTTCCGATCCAGCTGAATATACTTTTTATTTAACTAAATAATAAATAACCGAGTATATTATGTTGAATGAAATCGTAAAACATAAACTACTGTACGCTTAAGATTATTTTTATGATGGTTGTTAAATAAAACGTTGTTTGGTTGCTTTATAGGTGGCATATTATTTCTTTTTTTATTAAGTAATTTTAGCTTAACGATAGGGATTTGTTACAATGTCTAAGATACTAGAGAAACATTAATGAATGAAGAGATATGATTAAGAAATAATATAGGCACTTAAAAAATATATTTTTCTATAGGTTAGTTAAGAATTATGACGATGATAGAATGACTTTACCATAAAACCTGCCCCCTAATTAAAATTTAATATTTAGTAAAATAATTTATAATCATTTACGAAAGAACCCCCTCTCTGAATTTTGGCCGCATTATCAATTTATCATATCTCTTTATAAATGAGAATCTTCTAATATAAATTCCAGCTTTCTTCGATTTAGTTTGGAAATTTTAATATTTTAAATTATTTTTAGCCCCCCCCCCCTTCCCCTTTTAGCTCACTATTAATTTCACATAGTGAGTCATTTTCATAAGGTCATATAGGGCGCATATGTGAAATTTCGTACAAATCAACCAAAGAGTCATCTTGAAGTTATATTGTAGATCTATTTTATGAAGCCCCTTACGATTCTGGCCCCCGAAAAATATAATTACCCTCTTTTTTTAATATAGGTATCCTTTATAGTAGATTTAATTTTTATTTTTATTTTCTTTTTTTTAGTTATTTAAATTTAGTCTAAGTCACATCCTTAAAACATTAATTATATATTAAAAAATTATAGTCCCAAAAAAGTGACGAATTTTCTTTAGAGAATTCTTTTTGAACGATTTTATCACCATATTTATTTTATCTAATAATAATAATAACTTGGAGCCACCGAGCTATAGTCGGTAACTTTTTGCTTCAAATAAAAGCTATATATTGATATTATTTTTAATTTAAAATTCTGATAAAAATACAAATATATATAGTATAGGCCCCCTGGAACCCCACCTCCTACACCACCCACATCCACCCCCACCCCGCTCACCCCAACCACACTCCTCGCCTTCCACACGGACACCCCACTGCTACACACCACATCCTGCAAGCTACCTCCTTTCTAACCTTTAAGTGGCCCACAGATTATGTGTATATATGATATAAATTTCGTATAATTATTTCTTTAATTAAATAACAATTTATTCAGTTTTATAATTAATTAAACCAATTATTTATTAAACTAATTATTTTACATTAATTAATGTATACATTGTATTTTTGCTTCGATTCCGGAGATTACTTCTCCACCATCGAGTGTCCTTATTCATCTTTAGTCCTTGTTTTTAATAAGAGAAAAATCTAATTAGATAAAAAAACCTCTTTTCCGATAATTATTTCAATTCCATTATTCCCCAATCAAGTCGATTGGTTGTCAATCACCCATCTCCTATAATTAATGAAAATGGCAAATTCTAATATATAATAATATTTCTTATTAACTTTTTGTTGGATTTAAAACTCGATTTATAATCAATTAATAATAAAAATAAATTTTATTGAACCAATTATTTTATATGCATTAACGTATACATTTTATTTGAGCTTCGTCTTCGGAGATTACATCCCCACCATCGACTTTTCTTGATCTTCTCGGACTTGCGATAATGTTTTTAGTCCATGTTTGTAGTAAGAGGAAAAATTTACGAAATAAAAAAAACCTCTTTGCCGATATTTATAAAAGAAAGGAAAGAATCAGAGAAAATGATGCTATGATGAAAGATGAGCGTTAGGTCCTGTAGAGTTCCAGTATTAGGGTGTTTAGACTAGTTTGGGTTTTTTGTTTGAACCGATTGGTAATGTCGCTTAGGTTGTCCAACAATCCCTGCATTCCTAGACCGACTAGAATAATTTCGTTCGATGTTTCGGGAGGGGGTAGTGTAATGATGCGTAGTGTCCTGGATTGCACTCTCTCCAATGCCTCTAGATTTGATCTTGAGACGTAAGATAACCAGGCAGGTACTGCATATGCCAAAATAGGTTTCACTAACATTTTATATAATGTCAATTTACCTTCAAGTGAAAGTGAACTTCCAGGACGAATTAAAGGCCAAATAACTTTGATAGCCCTTCGTATATATAATCAATTAAATTGCTTACTTTTAATATATTATAATATTTGTAATGGTCTTTTTGTGGGATTTAAGATTAAAAAACCAATTAATAAATAAAAGATAATTGAAAAAAATGTAAACAAACTTTTTTATTAACATTTTCATCTATCAATAATTACTTTAATTAAGAAAAAGTGAATTATGATTAATTTTGATGAGGTCCAGACCTAGCCAGATCGCTTTCTCATCCTCAAAACTTGTTAATAAAGCTGGTTTCATCAAAATCGATAGAGATGTTTTCAAAATAGAAAAACATACAAATATATAAATATATATAAACATTTTATTTTTTTGGAACTTAGTTCCATATTTTTTTGTAATTAATTAAATTAATTGAACCGCGTAAATTTGAATAATTTTCATGAAAAATGTTTTTTTCCTTTTCAAAAACAAAAAAATAATAATGAAATGATTTATTGAACTCCAAAAATTCGCAGGCTGAATCAGGAAATTTATTCAAATTTACGCTGTTCAATTAATTTAATTAATTATATAAATATATATACAATTATTGCTCGTTTAATAAAGAGTAGATAGATAGATATTACAGTTCGTCTAATAAAATTCTTTCTCTAATGAAAATTCGTCTCATTTTAGGGATTGATAGCTATTTTATTTTTTGAAAAAATATCTAGTCATAAAAATTTGTTACTATGTCACGCTCTTTTAAGGTTTTCCTACTGTTTTATTTCCCCATAAGCACTCGACAAACATTTGTTTGAAATGGGGTTGGCGAGGGTGAAATAAGAGATTTTTACCGTTTTCTGCCAAGACTTCCACGGGAGCCATTCCGCCATCAACGGAAACAGTAAAGAAGGTTCCCAACTTCCGGCCGGTCAGGATGGTCTTGATGGCTTTCTCAGCTGTTCCATTGCAAATGACGACGGACACCCCTCGTTCCAGGGCCCAAGTTGCCGCTTCAACCTATACATACAACCAGAATCCACATTAAATATATATATATGGTATACTAAATAAAATTCTCTATTCTTTTGATAGATAGGTTTTATCTTTGTTTTGTTATTTTATTTTTTGTTGAGACATTTGAAATTCAAATGAGAATAAGAAGGAAAGAAGGGTTGTTTTTTTACCACATTTATTGACTATTTAATACGTTGAAGCAAAAAATTATCTAAAACAGATATATAGTCTTTTTAGTGGAAAATAGGATACATAAATAAAACTCAAAATAAACAAATGCTTTTCTTTGCTTGAAAATATATCTATTCTTAAGACAAGTGCATTTTAAATAAGTAAAAAGATTTTCATAATATTTAATCATTCGCGTCCATATTTTATTAAATAGTTTAAAATCGCAGGGAAGTGGACAAAAAATTATACAACATAGTTAGTTATTCAATTTACCAGACGTTTCGTCACTTTATTGAGACTTAATCAGTGGCTTATTCAATATAAAATATAAAAAATTTTATGTGAAAACAAGACAATCTAATATTGTTTTTTTTGTTTTTTTTAATGTTTTAATTGTGTTTTAATGGAAAATGTTCGTTGCTGGCTGTCTTATAATTGAGAGATTTTTGACAAAGAGTTATATTGAATGAGCCACTGATGAAGTCTCAATAAAATGACGAAACGTCTGGTAAATTAAATAACTAACTCTGTTGTTTAATTTTTTTTGTCCGTTTCCCTACGATTTTAAAATATTGGTTTTCATAATCTTTTCAAACTCAATTTTAATCTATAATATAATATGTGTGTTTTGTTTTTTATTTCTGATAGTACATTGATTGTTTGTGAGAATAGGGGATTTAGTGAATAAATATTTTAACAATCGAAAATATTTTAGTGGTATAATATAAAGTTATGATATAACCGTTTTAGAGGTTATGGAGAAACTTTTGGCCTTCAAAGCTTGGAATACAAATTGAATTTGTAAGCCTTAGGGTTTCAAGTACCACCTTTAAATTTGCAATTTAAAATCATTGTTTTGACTACAAAGACAATCCAATAGAGGAAGGGAGTATGGATCCCATAAATAGATTTACAGCCTATTGCGTTTATCGGCTATTCCACTTCATAATCTTTTCAAACTCAATTTTAATCTATAATAGTTATGATGTCACCGTTGTAGAGGTTATTGAATGAAATATGCTACTAACAGGACTAGAATTAAATAGTCCATAATAGCCAGGTATAATCGCGAATTTAATTCCAAACTACACCTTTTCAATGTGTATGTCAGAAAACCTCAATTGTATTTCAGAATTCTCTATCGAATATTAGAAAATCACGAATATATTTCAGAAATCGCAATACAGTTTCAGAAAACCTCAATTCTATTTCAGTAACCCTAGTAGTACAATGTTCCAAACTATATAGTTTGAAACATTGTGCTACTAGGAAAATATCAATTGTGTAGTTTTTAAATATGTTTATTTTTTTAAATAAAATTGACATTTTCTCAAATACAAATGAGGTTTTCTAATATTCAATTGAGAATTCTGAAATACAATTGACATTTTCTGAAATTAACTTGATATTTTCTAAAATAAAAATTGGAAAGGGACCGTCCAAACAACATTCTGTATACAATGTACATATTAGTGAGTGATATTTTACATATATTGCATTTTTTTTGTTTTTCTTTAATAATAATAATTGAAGCCATAAGCTCTGGATCATTCCATCGACTGGACTCGCCTAGCTCATACGCAGCTTTCATTATTCTGCGCCCAATAGTTGCCTAAATACAGGCGCACCAACGAGATAAATCAAGTTCAAATTCAGACTACATTTTGAGGATTATAATTAGTTTTTTATTGTTAAAGGATAAATAAATTGAATTGCTTCTTCCCAGTAATTTATTTTATTATTCAAATGGTTAATCCAAATATTTCGAGAGCGCTCTCGGCATCTCTTCCTCAGTGGAAACCACTCCGCACCAATGTGCCGGAGTGGTTTCCACTGAGGAAGAAGATGCCGAGAGCGCTCTCGAAATATTTTGATTAACCATTTGAATAATAAAATAAATTACTGGAAGAAGCAATTCAATTTATTTATCCTTTAACAATAAAAAATTAATATATCCAGTACACACCAAGCTAGCAAAATTCTTATGATTATAATTAGTACAGTTATTTCCCAAATACAGGCGCACCAAGGTCATAAGCTTAATTCAAATTCAGACTACAGTTTGGGGATTGTAATTAGTCCAGTTATTTATTTTTATTTTATAATGGCTTCGTGGGCATAGTTCTCCAAAGACAAAACAAAAAAAATATTTAATAATTCAATATTTTTCTTCATATACCTACGTGCAAAATAAAATTGAAAAAGCTTCTCAAAATCTCAATATAAATATTTAAATATAGAATTTCCTTTTGACGTCTTCATTGGTTTTTGAAATGGAGCGTAATTGAAATATGGTAGCACACCCACTAACAGATATTTTGTTAAATTAAAATCATCTCTTAAAATATATTAGGGGACGTCCGTAAATTAGGTAATACAGTAAGGGGCGAGAGGTCATTTCAGATTTGTGAGAAACTGTGACAGGGTGACCCGGGGGTCTTAAAAATTGTGATGTCACAAAAGTCAGAGTAAAAAATTTAAAAAATGAAGCTTAAAATATATTAAATCCCTTTAGTTGGGTTTAGAGGCGACTATGTAGGTCAGTGGTTAGAGTGTCGGGCTGCTGGCCTGAAATACGCTGGTTTGAGACCGAGTCTCGACAGATATTTGCAGTCACCTCCTCTTGGAAAGCAATGGCAACCTACAAAGAGTATAATTGGCTAGTAACCTCTCCAAACTAGCCGTTCGGAACCGGCGTTAAAAAGTAGGTCCCGTATATCTGTGTAAAAACAGCTAAACACACTCAGCACAGGGATATGTGGAGAGGAGCCAAAACGTCAGGAAGACCTGATATGGCACTTAAAGAAGAAGTTGGGTTTAATTTATATAAAAAAAATTATAAATTATAGGGTTTAAAATTGATATGTGACGTCACAATATATGGATGCTCAATGAAAATGTGACAGAACGTGGCACAGGTGGAGGGGGTCTAAAAATCTTGAAATTCCTGTGAAGTAATTTATGGGGGGGGGGGATGTGTAATTCACTACAGACAGAATGAATTTGATCGTTATTAAATCAATAAGAACTTTTTCTATAAAACTCATAATTTGTATTTTAGGGGTTACTACCTTGAATGTACATAGTATACCTAATATATACCCTTCACTCCAATAAAATCTATGCACACACGTACAATAATGGATTGAAAATATTAAAGACAAAATAAAGTTATAGAAATCATACTTCTAGACTAATCGTTTCGTTTAAATTTCATTTAAGCTTGAGCAATTTTTGACTTAAGCTCTCGGTTTGATTCTTCCAGCCCCATGTCGCTTATTTTAATACTTTGCTGTCTCTTTTGTTCTTTAAACTTGAATCTTAGTCTTGCTCTTATTATTTGTTTTCATTCTACCCCTTCTACTAAAGTTTGGTTAATCTCATTCAAAGAATCCTTTAATTCTTTTATTTTGATTCCTAGAAGAACGATGCAATTAGTAATTTTAATTAGACATAGAAAAGGGAACTTTTACAATTTTATAATTGGGACAACTTCTTCAGGGTAATTCATAATGCTCTTACAGACGGACGGATAACAGATATTCTAGTCATATTAACAGGTTTCCGTTTTATTTGAAAAAAGGGCTAATTCTTTCCATTTAATGAATTTTTGTTTTACTTTACCATACAGGGTATGGTCAAGTATTGTAATTGTCCATGAAACAAGTGGTTTTTTTGCTTGGTTTTTTCAAAATATCTCAAAAACGGCTGAAACTATTTTGATTAAAAAATTTGGATGAAACCATGGCATTTCGCTCTACAAAAAAGCCCAAATAAGTGAAGATGGAAAAATTATATTTTTCGAGATATTAATTATTTTTTCAAAATGTCTGTTAGTCTGTTAGTCTGCTATTCTGTGGATTATCAAATTTTTTTACTTTACTTTTATTTATTTTCTTAGAAAGACGGACTGGCAAGCGAAATAAGTAGGTTATAATGAAATGCAGTACATAATTTATTTAAATTTTTAATCAAATTCTGACGTTTCGGAGACCTTTTCTCTCCTTCTTCAGGGTATTGAATAGTTATTGATGGTGAGTATAACTCGGTTCCCATTTGTCTCTCTTTTCAGTGATAACAACAATATTACAACTTTTCTTATTATATCATAAGTGTACTAAGTTGACTAAGTACTCTTATGATATAATGGTGAAAAGTATTTTAATATTGTTGTTATCACTGAAAAGAGAGACAAATGGGAACCGAGTTATACTCACCCATCAATAACTATTCAATATCATGAAGAAGGAGAGAAAAAGTCTCCGAAACGTCGGAATTTGAATAAAATTTAAATAATTTATGGAGTACCTTTCATTATATCCTACTTATTTTTTACTTTAATTTTGTGAATGCCATATACGATTATTTATTGAATGTATGCACCTATTGCATTCTCCCAATGTCTTCATAATTTTAGAACTTATCTCAAAGATTATAAAAATTTTGTTAAGAGAGAAAGATGGAGAAAATAAAACGCCAAAATAAAGTTGCTTAGGTGAGAAAAGATGACTTTAAAAATTTCACAATTCTCCAAAATTTTATTTTAGTAGTGCCTAGCGGTTCTTGAAAAAGTTTACTTTTGAAGAAATAAATTAGAAAAAAATAAACTTCAATGATTAATACATGTAATACATTAATACATATATTAATACATACTAGTCTATACAAAGTTACCCTAGTAGCACAATGTTCCAAACTATATGGTAACTATATAGTGTCTATATAGATTCTTAAAATCTGCTAGATAAAGTATTTTTTATAATAGTTTTTAAGGAATTTGGTGTTTGGTACTTTGTGAAACATTTTTTAAAATTATTGGATAAAAAATACTTGGTAGGTTACACATTAAGATATAAAAATAAAACGAATTTATTTTTGGAGAGTCTTTAATCTCGATACATGTATATATATTTCGGCTAGCTAATCCATCTTCAAGAGCAACAGAAAGTAACTGACCTGAATAAGTTGAATTTGAATACAAGTCAATGGTAAAATTTATTTTTAAATAACAAAAGGGTAAATATTTAAAATTAGGGGAGGGAGAAAGGTAGGAAGTCTATTTTGTTAAATTTTGAATGGCCTTCTGAGAAATGAGGATCTACACTCAGGTAGGTGTAAGGGGGGGGGGGAGAATTAATGAGCACAAGATTGCAATATTTAAGAATGTAATCAATGATTATACATTTCTTAACCTCTAATTGATTATTTACTATATTCGTTTTATTTGAGAGAGCTTCTCAGAAGTCCATTCAGAATTAAACAAAATAGACCTCCTACCTTTCTCCCTCCCCTAATTTCAAATATTTACCCTTTTGTTATTTAAAAATAAATTAGTCCATTGACTTGGATTCAAATTCAACCCATTCAGGTCAGCTAATTTCTGTTGCTCCTGAAGATGAGTTAGCCACACGAAATATATAATATATCGAGATTAAAGTCTCTCCAAAAATAAATTCGTTTTATTTTTATATCTCACTGTGAAACCTACCAAATATTTTTTATCCAATAATTTTAATTTTTTTAACAATAAAAGTAATGAAAATGAAATTTTTTTTTAATTTAAAAAAATTTTAAAATATAAACATTCTAGGTAGGTTTCACATTTTTTTAAAACTTTCATTACTATTATTGTTATAAAAATTACTTTAATTTTGTCTAGACTAGTATGTACCTATATGTATTTAGCAGTTAAGTTTAAATTTTTTTTCTAATTTATTTCTTCAAAAGTAAACTTTGTCAAGAATATCTAGACATTTCTCATCTAAGTAACTTTATTTTGTTTTGTTTTTTCTCAATCTTAGTGAAAATTAAATTAATTAATTGAGAAATGCATAAATCATCGGAAATAGAGCACAAAATCTATGGTAAAATCAATCACGGTATTAGTGTTTGTGAATAGTTTGAGCTAGTTGACTGGAACTTGGCACAAAGACGCAGATTGTCGATTCGAATGTTTATCCTAAATTTCACTTCGATCGTTCAAGAGCTTCCCATAAAAGGATTCGATTATTTCCTGATTTCCTGAATTTTTTATTTGCCAGTACTAAAGCTGAGCGAGTTCCAAATCTATCAAGTTCTTTGAATTAGTAAAACCAATTTAAACAAAACCATATGTCGTTTCGTTTATCTCTATCAGACTATATTGGAATTTTCTTCCTGCTTAGATGTTACAATCGTTTGCATACAAATAAGAAAAACAAACAAGCAAAAAGGCCACATTTTTAACCGACTTCAAAAAAGGAGGATGTTCTCAATTGGACTGAATTTTTTTGTGTTTATGTTACTCGATTTCTTCGACAATTGTGAACCGATTTTGATGATTTTTCTGCATTGTGTTCAGTATAGTTTCCGATTGGTAAAAAAACTAAATTTCATTGGTTTTGGACTTTTTTCTTATGTATGTTCACCCATAACTTCTTTGTTTATGAACCTGTTTATTTCTTTGTTTATGTTTATTTGTTTTGTTCATATAATTTTGAAGAGGCGGATTGAGTCAAATCGCAAAAGATGTTTTTTCCTCTTATTAAAAACAAGGACTAAAAAGATGATCAAGGACAGTCGATGGTGGAGAAGTAATCTCCGGAGTCGAAGCTCAAATACAATGTATACATTAATTCATGTAAAATAATTGGTTTATATAATTTTGAAGTCGATTTTATTTTTTTTCTTGCACGATTACAATACTTAGCCATACTGCTTCTGCACATTGTAAAGTAAAATAAATTGACACGTTCTGATGTGGCCATCCACTTGACTTTATCATAAGCTTCTGGTTGAGTTTGGTCCAAGGGCCTAGATTTTCATTTTTTTTTTGACCCCACCCATTTTGGGAGGTCTGTTTTTGCATTTTTAGTGTTCTGGGGGCCCACTGATTAGGTATACAGAATTTGGTTGAGTTTGCTCAAATGGCCTAGATTTTTATTTTTTGAAACCCACCCCCTTCCTACACCCCTAATTTTGGATCGAAATGCAGCAAAATCTAATCAGCTCTTAATCGCAATGCACCAAAACTATGTGTGAAATTTGGTTTTGATATTCATACTAGTTTTCTAGCTAGCTCGTCCACAAAATTTGGTAACGCGGGTACTAACAGACTAACAGACTTACAGACATTTTGACAAAACAGTTATTATCTCGAAAAATATAATTTTTTCGATGTTCATTTATTAGAGCTTTTTTGTAGACCGAAATGCCATGGTTTCGCCCAATTTTTTTAATCAAAATAGTTTCAGCCGTTTTTGAGATATTTCAAAAAAAAAGAAGCAAAAAAAAACACTTTTTTCATGCACGATTACAATACTTGAACATACCCTGTATGGTAAAGTAAAAAGCATTTTTCGATGGCAAATTCTTTTCTCTTTAATATAATTTACAAAATCGATATTTTATATAAAAATAACAAAAATGAGAATCTTAAATTAAACAATTTATTACATAGAATCATTTCAGTGTGAAATTAGAAACAATACATCTGTCGCCAATTCGCTTATCACTCATTCAGATGGAAGTAATGAGAGCTTTTAAAATTGCTTCCACCATGAAATTTTAATCTTAAAACCTTTAATATTCAGTCCACAAGCTATCAAACTTTAATTGGATTTTCCCAAATAGTAATAGGTATATTATTTTTGAACAAACGATTGCTATTCCTACTTTTGGTTTGGTCTTTTAGGAGTCAATAAAAAATAGACGATGCTTTGAATGGAATCAACTATATTTTAGTAGAGATGATTAAAATAAATAAAAGCAACACCAAGGTCTTAATTTGTATATGGACACGAATCATCCTATACCTTCTAATATACGAATATATATGATATCGTAAAAAAAAGTTTAAAAAAATTGAGCTAGTGTCTGCCATATATTATCGTCAGGAAAACACGTTTAAATAATTCGTTTTAGTCATAATTAGTTATAACCAGTAAAAACTGTTAACAAAAGAATATATATTAAATAGTTTAGTCATTTGCAGTTTCACTACAAAGTTTGTGAATTCTTCTAGTGCAAATGTACAGTAGGCCCTAGACGGGTATTTATTTTGATAAAAAAGATTGAACCTATCATTGACGCACTATTCAATCATTGACTCAATCATTCCTAAATATTTTGATCAAAACTCATTCGTAGTGGAGTTTCGATTATGTTTCAGTGTTAGAAGGTAGCGGAGCGTCTCCATGGTTGCTGCCGAGTGTATGATTGAGGGAAAGATTGATCACAAACCCTTCTATACGGGCATGCGCCTCTTCACTCATTTGCATCAATCAAACTTTCTATCAATCACCGTCAATGATTGGCTCAAGCACCAAACAGGTTCTAGACGGTCAATCATTGACTCAATTATTTTGATCAAAAAAATGCCCGTCTAGGGCAGTGTTTCCCAACCTTTTTTCTGTCATGCCCCCATCTAACCCTTTCTTATGCCCTCTGTGTAAAATTGTCTATAAAAGACCTAAATTTTGTGTTATTTGTATAAATATATAAATTTACAAAAACAAAATTTTGTTGACTAATATTTCGCATGGTTCTACATTCATTTAATTGTATTTTATATCTTGCTGTAGCAACTGTAGTTACTTAATATCAAATTTTGTTAACTTTTATTTTTTTTCAAATAAGGGTAACTAATTTTGTAGATTTTTATATTTAAACAAAAACCAAATTTCATTAGTTACTTTGAGCTTTTGATCTCTTCCTTTCTTCCGCCCTGTGATTATTATTAATATATTTTTTTTGTGAATCCTAAGATAATTTACTAATTTTAAATATTTTTTTTATTTTTAAAGAAAAAACTAAAAAATACACATTTAAAGTATATGACACTTTTTCCCCATCGCAAAATAACATATATTTTTTCTCCTTTTAACTCTTTGCACTCGAAATGCTCGAGTAGTGACTGAAAGTCGCCATAGGCTTAAGCTCTTGACGAATTCATTTTCGAATTGCCCTCTTTAACAATCAAATTGCCCCCTGTCGGGCGTGAGCACCACGTTGGGAAACACTGGTCTAGATCCTCTTTAAGAGATTTATTTCTTAAGGGAATCGGATTTTAACTGTTTTCTAGTTTTAATGTTAACATTTATCATATAAAGATTTCATGAAGAATATGGGATGTGCAACTTTTAGAAAAGTGAATTGGAGTGGGATCAAATATGTTCGAGTAATTGCATTATACCAGTCTTAGGACTCATTACCCTAATGATGATTAAATTTAGAAATCTTAAAAGATCATAGAAATTAGATTAGATTGTTGTTTTTACCTTTGAATCCATGCCCCCTGTTCCGACTTTGGACTTGCGACCAAACTGCAGTTGATTGATCATATCAGCGGTGTAGGTGTGGATGAACCTGGCGCCTTCTTGTTCTGGAGGACAAGTATAAATGCCGTCGACATCTGACATGAGGATCAGGAGGTCAGCTTGAACTTCGGCAGCAAGCATAGCAGCCAAGCTGTCGTTGTCTTTTAAGCTGATTGTCTGAAATAGGTTCAAATATGATTAATCCAAAATGGTTTTCACACCATTCGTTTTCAAAAAAAGAAAAAAATACTGTTGCTTTAATATTTTATTTATTAACTTGAATTAATTAATTTCAAAAAACCAAATATATTCAAGTAAGGCCCTATGTCCGTCGCCCAGCCTTGCCAAAATCTTGTTCCCTTTTCGCCTTGTTTTTTTACTATAATAATATTGATAAGAGAAGAAGTTGCACCAAAATAGCAGGCACCTGATTTGAAGTATTGAATTCACTCGAACGGGACGGGGAACGGAGGTGCGACAGGCCAGTGGTCGATATCGACTCCAAGGGTTGATATAAATTGTTAGGAGTCACATTGGGCTCAGAGGTCGATTGGGGGTCAATAGAAAAATAGATAAAATTGTACCCTACGGGTAATATTCAATTCCTCTTATAAATTGGTGTTGTTATCGTCCATTAAATTGAAAGTTTTTGCCGAGAGTAGCAGAATTTTTATATATTGAAGGAGACAATAAAAGAGTGTGTCTTCTGCTGGAATTATAAATTTTATTTATTTATAACGAAGCTATAGTCTCGTTATAAATAAATAAAATTTATAATTCTAGAAGAAGCACACTGCTTTTTTGTCTCTTTCAAGTTACATCGTCCATGTTGAATATTTTTCTTTGTGGCTGGTTATTGGGTACTTGGACTTGAGATAAATTAGAAGTTAAATTTTCAAAATGTTCCTACGTTTCACAGTATATTTCTCTGCTTCCTCAGACAATTTTCAAACTTAACCTCCTCTTAATAAGTAATATATAGTTCATTATACCATATGTCGATCACAATTAAAACAATTTTCACAGCAAAAACAATGACATCCTTTTCTTTTTTAATCTTTTTTAAAAAACACAATCGTATACAAGGCTTAACTTATACAGATAACAATATTTATAAATACAATATTTTTTTGTTGATACAATTTTGATGGCTGTATATGTATATAATTAAGTAATGGAGAGGGATTCAGTCAATGGGTAGCCTCTGCTGAATAAAAAACTCCCAATTATGGAAAACGTTTCGGCTTTAATTAAATAATGCCATCATCAGTTCCCAAGAGCTGAAAAAAGCGATAGAGCACACATGTAAAATTACAATAAATTTTTTTACAAAAAATCCAAAATTTGTTAATTACAAAATTATATCTTACAGTATTAGCGACACAATTAATTTTATAAATAAATTGTCCGCAGTCAGAGTTGTGGATTTTATCATAATATACAAAATTATATGAATTACAAAATGGTACATAAATCTTGGTGTGCTCTCACTTATTAATTGGATGAAATTGAAATTTGCTATATTTGTACTTGAGACCGTTGCGCATATCAAGTGAGAGCACACCAAGATTTATGTACCATTTTGTAATTCATATAATTTTGTATATTATGATAAAATCCACAACAACTCTGCCTGCGGACAATTTATTTATAAAATTAATTGTGTCGCTAATACTGTAAGATATAATTTTGTAATTAACAAATTTTGGATTTTTTGTAAAAAAATTTATTGTAATTTTACATGTGTGCTCTATCGCTTTTTTCAACTCTTAGGAACTGATGATGGCATTATTTAATTAAAGCCGAAACGTTTTCCATAATTGGGAGTTTTTATTCAGCAGAGGCTACCCATTGGCTGAATCCCTCTCCATTACTTAATTACAATATTTTTTTGTACTTGTTTATTATTTGTTAAATTGTTGTAGTTAATTTGTATTGATGTTTGTTAATGTATTGTAGCTAGATGGTATTGATGTTTGGGGGACCTAGCCTCCGAGGACTTGTGCCTCTAAGCAGGTCGAGGAATAAAGATTTATTTATTTAACTCTTGAAGGGATGGACGATCAAAGAAATTGGTCGCCCCTTATTTAGACCGAACCGATTTAGAGAGAGAATATTCAATTTAATGGGCTTCATTAAAATTTAGATATCAAATAAATAGATCGTAATTACTTAATTTATTTTTACTTAGAGAAAGTGGTGTAGGTTTTAGGTGAAACATGATATTAATTAATAAAGTAAATGGTGTGTAGTTTCACAGTGAATGAAATAAAACTCAAAGAGGTTTGAGTTTGTATAACAGTGAATGAAGTAAAACTCAAAGAGGTTTATACAAACTCAAACCTCTTTGAGTTTTATTTCATTCACTGTGAAACTACACACCTTTACTTTATTAATTACTTAATTTATAATTATTTTATTTTTTTTATTTTAATTCCATGGTATCTTAAATAGATTTAAAGATGCTAGTTACGGAACCCTCGGTGTGTAATATTAACTTTTTTAAATTAATTCTAAAGCAACATTTAAGAATATTTTGTAATATTGTCAGACGTAGAATAAATTAATTAAATATTTTAATTAAAGACGGCCTAGATACATAAAGAAGAAAGAAAATATACGTTAAAAGTCTACCATCAAACAAATGAAAGCTGAGGCCAATGTACTCATTCAAAAGTCAACCACATTTGGAGAAATATATTCTCTTTTTTTTAACAAAATTAATAACATCCAACAGTTTTATATAGAAGGCCACTGGGTTAAAACTTGGAAATATAATAGAATAATACCTATTGTGAAAATTTCCAGGTGTAGAATGAATGAATACGATAAAGCCCTTCAATTTGATTAGAAATAATTTTATTTGTATCAAATAATCCATTGAAATACAATTTTCGAATAAGCTCTTTGAAAAGAAACTAATATAAAAACACAATACACTCAAATTAAAATTAATTTCTTTAAGTTTAAAAAAATAAAATATTGGACTCAGAAGTTAAGCATTTAGGGTAATTACAGCTCTGTTAAGGGAGAATGGTGTAAGTTTTTGGTGAAACATTTTGAATAAATTTTATTTATTTTCTTAGAAAGACGGACTGGTAAGCGAAATAAGTAGGTTATAATGAAAGGCAGTCCAAATTATTTAAATTTTTTATTCATATAACGACGTTTCGGAGAACTTTTCTCTCCTTCTTCAGGGTAATGAATAGTTATTGATGGGTGAGTATAACGCGACTCCCATTTGTCTCTCTTTTCAGGGATATCAACAATATTACAATACTTAAGTACACTTATGATATAATGGTGAAAAGTATTGTAATATTGTTGTTATCACTGAAAAGAGAGACAAATGGGAGCCGAGTTATACTCACCCATCAATAACTATTCATTACCCTGAAGAAGGAGATAAAGGTCGGTATTTGAATAAAAAATTTAAATAATTTGGACTGCCTTTCATTATAACCTACTTATTTTAAATAAGTAAAGAACATTTTTGAATTTTTTTTTAGAAAACTTTAAAATTTAAAATATACTAGGTAGGTTTCACATAAATAAAAGATCAGATGCTTGTTTAGCACAACTCTTATATATATTTCAGGGAAAAAGCCTATCTTCAGGAGTTTATAAAGGACACCAGGACCAGTGTCCTTTTTGAACTCCTGAAGATGGGCTTATACCCCGAAATATATATAGAGTCGTGCTAAACAAGCATCTGATCTTTTATTTATGTGAAACCTACCTAGTATTTTATAAAGTTTAGGGAAAGCGTTGTTGGTTTATAGTGAAACATATTAAACACAGGAATTATTTAACGGGTTATAGTGGTGTTTCACAAAGTGGAAATAAAATTAAAAAAAATTAAAAATTCTTTTAAATTATTTTGGAGATTTTTTAATTTTTTTTTTATTTTTTATTTTTTTTATTTATTTTTTTTTTATTTTTTTATTTTTTTAGTATTTTATATTTTAAATTTTAAAAAGTTTTCTAAAAAATTTTTTCAAAAATTTTCTTTACTTTAATTACAGGTCACTTGTGATTTGGGATGCTAGTCTACCACTAGAATTGATTACTGCTACTGATGCTTAGGGGGTGCAATTCTTTATCTTAATTGGAATCTTAACGGCTAACATAAGCGCCGGAACCGGGGGAGAGAAGCTAAAGTCCTCTGACCTTTAAAGTGGGGGGATGACACACCCTCTACCTCTGGTATTAGTAGACCATGTAGACTACTTTTTCTAATGAAGATAGTGCGGTTTTTGAGAAAATAAAAAAAAACGAAAAATCTTTCATGTAAATGTCAACTTCCGGTGTTCTAGCAAAAACTTGCTGTACCCCTTCTAGCCTATATCGAGCTTAAGATTTGAATTTCGTAGCTCTGAGATTTATGGTTGCGAAACGCAGGGGAGGTACATTCTTAAGTACGTAAACATCAACTTTCAGTACTTCTATTTTAGTCAAAATCTTGTGGTACTTCTTCTAGCTTCTAAATAGCTTAAGTTTTAAATTTTAAGGCTCTGCGACTTACCGAAGACGAGATATGAACGATTAAAATATGTATTTTACGACATGACTAATGTACACCCCTTCCTTTATTTCAATCGGATTAAAATTTATACACGACTAATAACTCATGAGACTTGATAAGTACACCAATTTTTAGCGAAATCGTTATAGACTTTATTGGATATGTCCCTGACACTTCCGGCCTTAATTTGAATTTGGTTTTTGTGAGTCGCATTTATAATCTAAGCTAGTCTCACAATTTGACTAATATTTATATTCACAGTTAAAAAGTTTTACTTCAATTGCGTGAATTTCCACGTCCTCGTAATTTTGTATAGAAGCCATGTAGCTTTAGTTCAGTCACTGACATATTTAATGTTGATTTTCACCTTTATCACCCAAGTCGATATACCGAAATGAATTTAATATTAAGTTGAAGATGTAATAAAAAATTGTTGTGAGTAGTAAAGGTAGAAAAGAAAAATATGTATGTAAATAAAGCGATTCAAAGGGATGATGATGAGCGAGATAGAATCCGGGGATTTAACGATTCACGCTTTTTATTTGCTAAAGTATTCTAATAATAAAAAGAGAAATGAAAAAAATAAAAAATATAATAAATAAAAATAAAAAACTAACCTCTTTTTCTCAATAAAAAAAAAATTAATTTTTAAGATCAAAGAATAAAAATGAGTATGCGAGAATATGAATATTTCCATTTATTATTTGAATTTTTTTTCAAATAATGTCTAAAGAAATTTCGCATATTTTATCATATACTTATTAGACATTATATCAGGTAAATTTTTTGTTCTATTCTCATTCTCAGTATCACTCGAATATAATTGAGTTTAGGGTAGATTAGAAAATTAAATAAAACATTCTGTATGAATTTGAATTATACTTCTAATTTGCATTAAAAACTGCTCATGTGTTTAATTTATGAAAATAATTAATTTAGGTATAGAAATTGGAGGCATTGGAGGACAGAATCAAGGGCGGATCCTGGAATTTTTTATGGGGGGTGGGGAGAATGTATATAAGGTGCCCGATTTATATAAGATCTACTTTTAAGTCCATCGCGATCGAATTGTCCAAGCGGGGGGGGGGGGGGGGGGGCAGAGATGATTCAATTTTAAAAATTAAAAAAAATTGTTATAAATTCCCTGTCGATTTGGCCGCCGTTTTTTGGCCTCTACGTGCGACGCACGTGTTGCACTCCCGCCAGGCACGGGCCTGGCGGGGGGCGGTCGCCCCTCCCCCTGGATCCGCCCTTGGACAGAATTTGTATTAATATTGAAAAGGAATTTTTCTTTAATTTAGAAAGAATTTTAATGCAATACTTATTATAAAGTCAAAATTTTTAGAAAATTTTGTTTTTCAAAAACAATATACTAAGCTACATTTAATTTATAATTTAACTATAATAGGAGTATTTTCTTGGGGACAGGCTTTTACCCAGGTAGCACAAGAGATTCCACGAAAACTCAGTGTTGCCTTATTTCTAGGCTCGTCGACAGAAACCTCCCAAACATATCATTCGACTCAAATTCACTAGAATTCAGGAATAAAATTTCAATGCTAGGCGTAACTCGAGGGTCTGACCTTTCATGGAATGTCCATATCTCAACCACTGCTAAAGCTGCAGCGCGCGAGGACGCTGTTATACTCCCAGTCAACTTCTTACACTGTATAAGGCTCAAATTCGTCCCTGTCTCGAATATGGCTCTCATCTGTGGAGGGGTGCCTCCAAGCATTCTCTTGCTACACTGGATGCGATTCAGAAGCGAGCAATTAAACTAATAGGAGACCCGGCTCTAACCAACTCACTCGACTCCCCGGCTCACAGAAGAACCGTTTCTGCCCTTTCACTGTACTACAGATACTATCACGGTATCTGTTCAGTCGAGCTGAAATCAATTATCCCCCCTAAAGCCCTCTTTACGAGAAACACGGGGTTTTCGAACGCTTAGCACCCCTTCACTGTCAAATTGGATAAAAGTCGAACAAGCGCTTTCACCAACTCTTTTATCCCTATGACCTCCAGAGATTGGAACTCGCTCCCTGCCTTGTTCCCGTGACTAATAACCTTCAGCTATTTAAGACCCGTATCCACAGATACCCCCGCCCAGCTCATAAAATTCTTTCTTCTTCTTTTAACGATGGAGGGGCCAACCCAGGCCTTTAAGGGTTGCACCTTTTTGGTTTAACTCCTTCTCTCATCATTTTCATAAAAAAAAAAATATTCCAATTATCCTAAGGAGATTCTAAGAATATGTGCACCATAAAAATTCTTGGGCGAATCTTCCGTGAATATCCTTTGGTGGATAATCTAAGATTTTTCAACTAAGAATATTCTAGTAAATTGAATTAAATATCCTACACGAATATTTTAGTTCTAAGAAAATTTCCAGAATATCTACGAAGATTGAAAGTTTATTCACAGGTTATTCCAATGTCCAGAAAAGATATTATCAGTATATTTATAGAATATTCTTGTACTTCCTGGGTAGATCTTTATAATAAATATTTGATAAAGAGGCAGGCAACGATAATGAAAAAAACATTTCGATTAAAATACCTAAAATCAAATTTATTGAAACAAAATTACTACTCTATAAAAAACCGACGTTTCGGAACTTCTTCTGTCCTTCTAAAGGGCTTAAGAGGGGCATAAAGATCTCCCACATTTTGAAGAGGTATAAGAAAATGAAAAAATTTAACTAGAAAAAACTGAATAGATTTTTGAAAAGAATATAAAATAATTTTTTTAAATATGTATTAAACATATTTCAGACGAAAAAAAGGGGGTGGGGGGTCAAAATGAAAATTATAGTCCTCTTTTCGACCAAACTCAACCAATTTTGCATTCATATTCTGTGGGTTTCAAAAGTTAGAAATGCAAAAACTAACCACCCAAAATGGGGGGAGGGGGGGAGAATCAAAAATGAAAATTCTAGCCCTTTCGACCAAACTATGTATGTAGGTATACAAATTTGATTGAATTGGTCGAAAGGGCTAAAATTTTCATTTTTGACACTCCTCCCATTTTGGATGATTAGTTTTTGCATTTCTAGCCTTCTGGGGGTCCACAGACTATGTATACAAAATTTGATTGAATTTGGTGCAAAAGGCTATAATTTTTATTTTTACCCCCCCCCCCCCACACACACACACACCCTTTTTTGTCTGATATAATGTTTAAAAACACATTAAAAAAAAAGATTATTTTATTATTAAATGAATTTAACTTTTAAAGGACTTCATAGATATTAGAGAAATATTTTTACATTGCATATCAGAGAGGTTTGTCCCCTTAGGAATCGAACCCAAGCGCTAACTAAGCTTGCCGGGCCAGTAGCCAAACCCTTAAGACAAATCTCTCTCTGACATTCAACATATATAAGTATTATAGCTAGATTTTTCACCCATTCAACTCAAAGGGAATAGTGAAAATTCTGCTAAACTGAAAAAAGTTTTCAGTGACGGACCCATGGATTTTACAGTGAAAAACAAAGATTTCAAGTATCTTTTGGGTGGCTTTTTTTGAAAAAAGATGGAAATTATTTCAAAAATCAACCCAGTATATAATATTATTAAATGAATTTAACTTTAAAGGACTTCATAGATATTAGAGAAATATTTTTACATTGCATATCAGAGAGGTTTGTCCCCTTAGGAATCGAACCCAAGCGCTAACTAGTGCTTGCCGGGCCAGTAGCCAAACCCTTAAGACTTATTTTATGTTCGTTTCAAAAAGATATTCATTTTTTTTTCTAGTTAAATTTTTTCATTTTTAAACCTCTTCAAAATGTGGGAGATCTTTATGCCCCACCCTGTATGTCATACGACTCCCCGTTATCCCAAACTCCATTGTGGTCAAATTGTAGACCCCTCTTTCTCCTGTTTTGCAAAATTATGTTCTTCAAGACTCTCAAGGGAACATATAGCCTTCTTATCCACTCTTTCTTTTGATCATTTTCTTCTATTGCAATGGTCTGTCAAGAACTATCTATGGTACTGTATCATATCGCCGCAAGTGCCCTTACTTGCTTTTGAATGAATTATAAAAAAAATGAATAATGGAATTATATACTCAAAATATATATACATAACATATATAACAAGAATAAGCTATCAAACTTTTTCCCACTGGAAATATTCTACCTAACTAGATATGGTTTTCATTTTTAAACTAAATAAGCTGACGTGTTCTGATGTGGCCATCCACTTGACTTTAACATACAACCTGGACCCTTACTTATATTTAATATTTAATAAAATTATTAATTATCATGTAGGGGAGGGGGGTTAGTTTTTGCATTTTTAGACTCCTGGGGTCCCACTGATTATGTATACAAAATTTGGTTGAGTTTGGTACAAGAGCCTAGATTTTAATTTTTTGACCCTAAACCCCCCCCCCCATTTTTGGTTGTTAATTTTTGCATTTTTAGACTTCTGGGGTCCCATTGATTATGTATAACAAATTTGGTTTAGTTTGCTCAAATGGCCTAGATTTTAAATTTTTAACCCCTCTCCAGTCCCCTTAATTATGGGTCGATATGCACCAAAATCTAATCAGCTCTTAATCTCAATGGACCAAAACTACTTGTCAAATTTGGTTTTGATATTCATACTAGCTTTTGAGCTAGCTCGTCCACAAAAATTTGGTAAAGCACAGACTAACGGACAACCAGACAACCAGACAGACTAACAGACATTTTGACAAAACAATTATTATCTCGAAAAAAAAAAATTTAATCAAAATAGTTTCAGCCGTTTTTGAGATTTTTAAAAAAAAGATGGAAAAAACACTATTTTCATGCACGATTACAATACTTGACCATACCCTGTATGGTAAAGTAAAAAGAGAGCATTTAAATATATTCCAAACTCTGAAGTTTTATTTGTTTTTAAAAACGATAAAATTATATTAAATAAACACTTTTAGATGAAAAAACGATAATAATTCACTTTAATTTATAGTTCAGTTGGGTGAGGTAGACGTGAGCTATCATATTTTAATATATCAACTACGATAGAACAAAACAATACTAGATACAATAGAGATAGAGATAATAAATCGCGTGCGGTTTTTCCTTGATAAATGTTTATTAATTGTACGAGTATAACCATTGCATAACAATTCACATAATATATTCTAGAAATTTATATAATTGTAATATATTACTTTAAATAAACATATTTTAAACACTAATGCCAGAATAATTGTATAATCGGTGATTAATTAGATAATCAGTATTTGTTATAATGGTTGTCAAATTTATATGAAACTTCAACTGATATAAATTCTTTCCATATTAGCTTTGTTTGCGATTTAAATCGTGGGTTAGATTCAGATTTACTTTCATAACGAATATCATTCCAAGAGTGATTCTTTGCTTGATGTAAATAAGTAAATAGTACCTGGAGGCACCGAGCGATGCTCGGTAACTTCTTCCTTCAGTTAAAAGCTTTATTTTAATTTTTAATTTAAAATTCTGATAAAAAGGTCGATTTTTATTTAAGAGACGCTTTCAAATTAAAAAAATACAAAAATATATAATAGTCGCCCAATGTAGCCCCCATCCCCACCTCGACCCCGCTCGAACCCACCCCCGAAACCTCTCCCTACCCCCGGATTCCCCACCACTGCGCCCCACCTTCTGCTCCTATTTTGATTCAACCATATGATTCATTTTTATTCATCCAATTAATAAATAAAACCTATCAAAATGTGTTGTTTTTTCAGAAAATTGAGACCTGCTTATGCGAAATATATTTTTAAATAAATTCTTGATTATTTTTTATTCTATTAAATAAATAAAGTTCTTTATAAAAACAATTATAAAACGTTTATTAATATTTCTAACGTTTAGGAGAACAAAATATGTTAAAATCCACAATCACAATACTTCTTCAAGGCCTTTTAGAACAATGAAACAAACAACCCATTGTCTGCCTGGGTATAAAAGGAAAAGGGAAACCTTTTTTCAAACCCTAAGAATGGGATTTGTCTACCTGAGAATAATTAATTTGATTACTAATAAACCCAACAAAAACAATTTTGTCGAAGATGAGACCGTGAAAGATCGAATTGTCACCCCAAAAACCCCTAACGCCGTGAATTTCATCAAAATCGGTAGAGTTGTTTTCAAAATATAACCAAGATACAAATATATAAACAAATATATATATAAATAAATAAATATACAATTTTTGCTCGTTTAATGAGAGTAGATATATAGATACATAAGAATCAGTGTAATCCGACCTGTAAGTGCCGGATTATCGAATTATGAATAAAAAATAAAACTACCCAAATCATTCAGTTTAACATTAGTAACTCTTGATAAACGAATCATACCATATACCAACTGGCCAAATGGACTATAGCAGTGGCTCTTAACCTATGGGTCGCGACCCAAAATTGGGTCGTAAAACATTTTATTTGGGTCGCGCACGGTACCTATTTTCAATAAGTTTAAAAATATATTTTGATTTATTCAATACTATTAAAAGTGAAAATATGATAAACACGTGCTTTTTATTACATTTTCCTTGGATCGAAAAGTAGCTTTGGTTATCTTAAGGAGGTTCTTTCGTGACAATCCACACAAAAAGTTTTAGTCTCGTAACCGCTCTATAAATAACTTATGAACGGAACTAAAATTTTAGGTTATGTTTTTTTAACGTGACTGTAGCACTTACACAACGAAATCTCTATATGGAAACACACATACTTGCCGGATCGTTTCCAAGCCATTGATCTTATATCCCCTCCACTAAAAATATTCGCCCAAATATGTTTTTTTTTGTTTTTTATCAAAACTAAATGGTAAATAATTTCATTTTTTTAAGTTACTCCGAATATATTATTCTAACAAATAGTAGTTTTTCATCAAGATGGTGAAAGTCCTTCAATGAAAAAAAAAAAATAATGATCATTTCCCCACCATTTTCCTATCTACCATATGTAAAAAAGTGTTTTTTTTCCTTCTTTTTTTCAAAATATCTCAAAAACGGCTGAAACTATTTTGATTAAAAAAATTGAGCGAAACCATGGCATTTCGCTATACAAAAAAGCTCTAATAAGTGATCATCGAAAAAAATTATATTTTTCGAGATAACAATTGTTTTGTCAAAATGTCTGTTAGTTAGTCTGTCTGTCCGTTAGTCTGCCTGACTGGTTGTCCGTTAGTCTGTGCGTTACCATATTTTTGTGGAGCAAAAACTTGTGGGAATATCGAAACCAAATTTGAGACGTAGTTTCGGTCCAGTGAGATTATGAGTAGATTAGATTTTGGTGGATATCGACCCAAAATTAAGGGGGGTGGAGGGGGTAAGAAATTAAAATTCTAGGCCGTTTGAGCAAACTCAACCAAATTATGTATACATAATCAATGGACCCCCAGAAGTCTAAAAATGCAAAAACTAACCGCCCAAAATGGAGGAGGGGGTGTAGGGTCAAAAAATGAAAATCTTGGCCATTTACCAAACTCAACTAAATTTTGTATACATAATCAGTGGGACACCAGAAGTATAAAAATGAAAAAACTAACCCTCCCCCATGATTATAAATAATTTTAGGGGCCAGGTTGTATGGTAAAGTCAAGTGGATAGCCACATCAGAACACGTCAGCTTATTTAGATATCTAGTGATAAAAAATATGTCAATTCGACTAGTATTATTCCGAGGTTTATATAGTGATATCTAAGTAGTTTTTATAAATAAATTTAAAAAGCTTTAAACATTAACTTTATTTCCTTTACATCACTAGGTATAGCCCAACATTTTTATACTTGTGTATTTCAATATGAAATTGTGTGGTTTAATTATTTTTTATATCAATTAAGACATGATAAACAATTAATTTCCTAATTCATTAAAATGAGGCTTAGATAATCATACATTTTTGGCTGAAGCTATTTAGATAAGATATGCTTGAAGAGATATTGTCAACAGCTCATCAGAATATACAAATTAATAAAATTATCTATCCTATATAATTTTAGTAGTTTTGAAGATTTAGTAAAGTAATCTTAACTGAAAACAATGGAAACCAATATTTCCTGTTGAAAAAATTTACTAGTAGGTTGATCAGATTTGCTTTAACTTATATATTTTAATTTTTTAATGATATACAACAGCTGGATCATTCATGTGTTCAACTTCCTAAAGTTAGAGCAAAAATATCCGCAACCTGACATTTTTTATCCCTATGACCTCCAGAGACTGTACTGTTTAGAAAATTCAGCAATGATTAATTTGCTCTTGATGGCAAAAATAAATATAAAAATGTTTATTAATTAAAATATTATAATTATTTAATCCGAGTCTTGTGTATAACAATGTGGTCAAACAAGCTGGAATTTTATTAATCAAATGAAGTTATATAATTTAAGGTGAAATAACAAATAAATAATAAATATCCAGTGTTGGATATCTTTTACAGAGTGCCCTGCCCTGGTTTGAGACGGTTCGAGAGTTTTTATTCAGAGCGACCCGGAGTGCTATCGCCGATTGCCAGCTAATAATAATGACCATCTTATTGATTTCTTCTGGGGAGATGGCCCAAACCAACGCCTTTTCCAGCGTTGATCTATTTATTTGATATTTTACCCAGTAACCTATATTCCCAGTCAAATATTTATTTATTTTTCTTGACCATGGCGGTTTTCTGCCTATTTATTTATTTATTTTTTATTCATTGACTACGGCAACTTCCTGTCTACCTATTTATTTGAATGTTTTTTAAATTATTTATTTTTAAACATTTCTTTAAGCCCAGTGAAATATTCTATTTATTTTTTGTTTTATTTAATTGATTATTTATTTATTTATTCTTCCCAGTGTATTTATTTATTTATTTTTATTGTTTGGACGACGTGCGGTATTCCCTTTTTTATTTTTATTATTATTATTATTTTATTCTTGGTCGCAGCATACTAAGGTTTCACACCGTTCTGCTGTGGCCACACCCTGAGCCACTCAACCGGATCCTGAGTGGGAGAGGGGATATGTGGAGGCCCTTAAAAAAAATTATCGAAACAATATTTTGTACTTAGAAAATTAGGCAAAGAGCCATTGCTCTGAATAAATAAAATTAAATATTTATTGATATTTAAAATATAAGATATAGAAAGAATTATTCTTGATTCTGTTGTAACTCTACTTCGCAACAACAACGGCACTTGGTCACACGAAACGATAAATAAATAATAATCCAACGATAAACGATAAAAAACAGAGCACTTTTTCTTCACTTGACCATTTTGCCACGATGATTGTAAAACCTCCACGTCTTCATTACTCTCTTCTTCTTCGACTCTAAGAGCCGGTTGTATGTCAAGTAAAGTGCTTTTTACCACTAACCAAGAGTAGATGGTAAATGGAGGGGCTGGGATGGCCAATCAGATGACAGGCACTGAAAATTCCTGTCATCTGATTGGCCATCCCAGTCCCTCCATTTACCATCTACCATTGGTTAGTGGTAAAAAGCATTTACTTTGCGACATACAACCGGCCCTAATTCTCTCCTAAGACACTAGGCTCCCGGAACATATCCGCGGCAAATTTATTTTGGTTACAAGACTGGAACTCGCTTCCAGCTAGTCTTCCCCGCGACTTATAAACTTCAGATTTTTAAGACCCGCACCCACAGTAACCTTCGACTCCTATCCGGCCTATAAAATCTCCACCTCTTCTTTTCACGATGGTAGGCTAACTAAGGCCTTTAGGGGATCCATCTCTTTGGTGTAAGTCCTTCTCTCATTAATTTCTTTAAAAAAATTAAATCTAAGAATAAGTTTTGTCCGCCTCGGTGGTGTAATGGTCAGAGTAACTGACTGGCAACCCGGAGGTCTCGGGTTCGATTCCCGGCTATACCCAGACATTTTTTCTGTAAGTATAGGGTCTGGTAATAAAAATTAAGTGGGAGATAAATTTAACCGAATTTATCGCACGGAGAATTTACCACTGCTCGAAGCCCCTAAAACCTTAGTAAATTGGATATTGAATTGTATCTAAGTTTCTGAGATTGGCTCGTGATCCCGGCTTCTTTTCCTTCTGCTCTGTTCTTTTCACGATTGAGGGGCCAGCCCATACAGGCCTTTAGGGGATCCACCTTCTGGTGTAAGTCCTTCTCTCATTAATATCATTAAAAAAAAAAAAAAAAAAGTTTACCCCAGTAAAAAATAACTGAAAACATTCAAACTGGACCTTAATACATAATAGTCCTATTTCTCAAGTGGTTAGAGTTAGAACATGACGTTTTTAAAATTCTGTTAAGGAGATCCTTTCGCCGCCAATATTAAATAAAAAATATTAGATTATAACTATAACTTAATTTTTTATAATAGTTTAAGTTTCTATCTATGCTTTGGTGAAGTTTCAATCACAATTAGCATGCAATTTTTTTAAAATGTAAACAATTTCTCAGAGTCTTATGGAAAATTAAGATTTAGACACTTTCTCTTGAATTATACTACTATTAGTTGAAGTTAAAATAAAACTAAAAATTAGCTTTTTGAAACATGCAGGTTTATTTTTTTGCAATAAAATATATCATTGACCGTCGAATTTACTAAGATATTTACTTTAAAAAATCACACAAATCCTATCTTTGGATGTAATCATAAACAGTAGAAATACAACGCATTACCAAATCATACAAGAGCTATTATCAGCTGATTTGAATAAATCAAACTAATTGAAAATATTTTGTTTTGTCGAGAGTAGCAGAGTTGTTGATTCACAAAGAGAAACAAAAGGTTGTCCTCTGCTTGATGCAAATAAACATATATATATTGAAATTATATATCTGTATATATATTATTTATTTGTTTGAGACTATAGTTTCGAAGACTTGGTCTTCATCATCAATCTTTTTTAATTATAAATATTATTTTCCATGGGGTCAATACCGTATGGATATTGAAAATTTTCGATTTTTACTTAACTGGTAGCCAGTTTCGGTATTGACCCCATGAAAAATAATATTTATAATTAAAAAGACTGATGATGAAGACCAAGTCTTCGAAACTATAAATCATAAACAAATAAATAATATATATACAGATCGATATATAATTTCGATATATATGTGTGTATGTTTATTTGCATCAAGCAGAGGACAACCTCCTTGTTTCGCTTTGTAAATCAAACTAACTTTTGTATTTACTCATTTTTTATAATTGTTTTTATTTCAAACATTTACGGCTTTCATACTATTTATTTTTTAATTCTATTATTTTTTATTTGTATTTTAACTTATTTATTAAATATTAGATACTACCCTTTTTTTGAATCAACTGGAGCGAAAGGACCTCCTTAACAAAGTTTGTTTTAACAGTATATAACTAGAAATTTTATTAAATTTAAATACCTTTTTGCCGCCTAATTTTTGGCCCTCGTCGTCTGTTTGTGGTGGAGGTGTTACAGCGTCGTTGGTGTTAATAATCGGTACAATATTTAAGCTGATCAATTCACTCAAAGTACTGAACAAATTCCTTCTGGTTTCTTCATTGTAAAAATCGGCTTTAGTGACTAGAATCTAAAAAAAAAGAAAAGAAAAATAATTTAATAAAATTGATTTTACTCTAGTGAAAATTCAATTAGGATTTATAAGAAAATTAAACTTTATTCTCCAGAAGATTTACTTTGATTAGTTTATTAATTTAGTATTAAAACGAAAGAACTTCTAAAACTCAATTAAATGGATTTTTAATAATCTTGATTTATAAGCCGTGAATGAATAAAAATTTGATATTTTAACGAAATGATTCTATGCGAAACTATTTTTCGAATATTTAACTTTATATGCAAATATGAAAATAATTTTCTCTCTGATGCTGATTGAAAATTCAGTTACTTTATTGGAATATTCACTTGGAAAATGATTGCTTTCCAAATCAATTCCTTTCATATTGAAAGTTAAATTTTGAAATTCATTATTTTTAAAAATCGTTTTATCAATTTGAAATATTTTCATCTAATGTGGCATGAACAATAAAATAATTTCAATTTATTATTAGTCCAAATTAGTATTTAAATGTATTATTATAATATACCAAAAATAATGTCCAGCCTCTTATAATTTTTAGAGCAGCTCGCATAGATAGTCCTGGAGCCGAGAAGCAAATATGTTATCTCATCGAAACAAAAGGTTTGAGTTTCTTAGCTGAAAGTACTTCCCATGTATATCCTGAAACAGGCCGCCTGCTGGGGCCCAGCGGTCAACTTTACAAATGACAGCTGGTCAGAAAGGCGAAAGGAGTGGTGGAAATGTCTCGTTTTTGGTTTTTCGCTTATATCTCAAAAACAATGAGTCGTAAGGAAAGAATTATTCTTAGCATAATGAAAGGTTTTAAAATTTACTACAAGATTGCTTCTATTTAGTTTTTCTCTATTTTTTTCTGGTTTTTGAGATATTCGCCCGTGAATTTCGTTTATGTATGAAAAAAATAAAATTTCCTACATTTTTCGTCAAACTTTTGTCTCTAGCACCTCTGTCTTTCGTCTCACAGTAAAAGTCATCAGAAAAGAAGTTGTAGAGCATTCAATTTTAGGATAAACATATTACATAAACGATATTCGATGGCGAATATCTCAAAAACCATAAGGAATAGAGAAAAACTAAATAGAAGCAATCTTGTAGTAAATTTTATAACCTTTCATTATTCTAAGAGCAAATCTTTCCTTACGACCCATTGTTCGTAAGGAAAAGAGTACTTTAGCATAATGAAGGGTTATAAAATTTACTACAAGATTGCTTCTATTTATTTCTCTATTCCTTTTGGTTTTTGAGATATTTGCCCGCGAATATCGTTTATGTATTATGTTTATCCTGAAATTGAATCCTCTACAACTTCTTTCTGAGGACTTTTACTGTGAAACGAAAGACAGAGGTGATAGAGACAAAAAGTTTGACGAAAAATGTAGGAAATTTTATTTTTTCATACATAAACGAAATTTGCGGGCAAATATCTCAAAAACCATAAGGAATAGAGAAAAACTAAATAGAAGCAATCTTGTAGTAAATTTTATACCCTTTCATTATGCTAAGAATAATTCTTTTCTTACGACCCATTGTTTTTGAGATATAAGCGAAAAACCAAAAAACGGGCTATTATAATATACCAAAAATATTTCTGACCAGCTGTGAAGTTGACCGCTGGGCGCCAGCAGGCGGCCTGTTTTAGGATATACATAAAAAGTACTTTCAGATAAGAAACTCAAACCTTTTGTTTCGATGAGTTAACTTATTTGCTTCTCGGCTCCAGGACTAAGAGGTTAGATATTCAATAGCACACGTTGCGTTGAGGGTTGTATCATTAGGCGTTAGCTAATATTAAAATCGTTTGCTATTTTACTTATTGGTACACCCTGAATGAAATGACTTAAATTTAATATTTATTTATCTTTTGTTAATTGAATTTAAAAATATAAAAAAAACCAAAAAACAAAAAGGAGAAGACCATATCCAATCATGATTTTTATTTGTTTATCACTATTGTCTGTCTGTATATCTGGATTCCGATATCCACGTAAACGTAAAAACAAAAAGTTTTAGAAAATTACTTTTAGTGCTAAAATGTTTTTATTTCCAATGCGGAGAACTGATTAGATTTCGGGCTCTAAAACTTGAAAACTTTTGATTAGAAAAATCCAAATAATACCTATCATTTTGTGAATTATTTTATTGACATTTTCAGGCATGGTAAGGGCATAAATAAATAAACTAGCCGTTTACTTGTTTTCAATTCCCATTTTAATAGTTTATTTTAATAGTTTATTATATTTGATTAAAGGAGCCAATAAAAGAGTGTGTCTTCTGCTGGAAAAATAATTTTTTGATTTATTTATAACTTGAAAGTTTATATTGGGAAAATAAGGACAAGTTTTTTATGTGTGACTTTTTTATTTATCCACCAACGTTTCGTCGACTTTGCCGACTTCTTCAGGGCTTCTACAATTATAAGAACATTCTTGATATTAATTTACAAAAGTACAGTCAGAATCCAAAAACAAACATGTATCAATAGTTTACCTACCAAATAGTCATGTCACACATTCGTCTAAATTTTCTTATTACCTTCGTTACCATTGAAGGCCATCAGAATACAATTTTCAAAAGATATTTGGCACATTCACAAAAAACACAATTTTTCTCTTTATAATAACAACCTTATCAATACAAAACAGAACAGAAATCACTTCTTATAAAAATAGAATAGAATACTTTTCTTTTTATCCCTATATACAAAAATCTCAACTTCGAATAAATTGAACTTATACATTAATAAAATATATGTCAACGACACCAGTCAAGTTATTATTAGATGAAAAAATCCATTAGAAATCTATTTTTATTTTTAACATCTAATTGCATTTATTTTTGAAATTTTTTATTGTTATTTATTTTTTACTTTTTATTTTTTATCCTTATACCTGTTTATCAAAAAACTATAAATGCCACTTAAATTCTGGGTGTCTGTTCTAAAATTCACTGTATCATTTAACGAAATGTAAATCATTTCACTTATTGTTCTTTTAAAATACACTGGTTCAAAATCTAATATTAATGTATCATCAAACTTGAATTGATGATTTAGATCAAAATGATGGTTAGCTAGGGCGGTTTTGTCATTTTTTAAAGTATTAGACACTCTACAATCATATATATGTTGTGTTAATCTTTTTTTTAAATATTGCGATGTCTGTCCTATATATGCTTTTCCACATGAACAGGGTATCTTATATACAACGCCTGAAACGCCAGGAACACATGATATGGCACTTAAAAGGAGAATATTCGAATTAAAATTTTTTATTCAGTTAATTTTATTTTCACCCAGCAAAATGCGTCTCCTCTACCAATAGAAAAATCTGTAAAAAATACACAAAAGTAACTTTAGTGTATTTTTCACCATCCTTAGTTCAGCTGCCTTAAATAGTTTAGATAACAGTTAAAAAAATACATTATTAATGCAAATCTTTTTCAAACTTTTTTTTTTTTTTTTAATGCAATCGAATGCAAGAAGGGGTGCACCAGTAAAGATGCAGCCCCTATGGATCTCGAAAGACCCTTGCATTACCGAAGAGAAGAGAAAGTTGATTAAGTGAGAGGGTGTAGACGTAGGTGTCTATGCACTCCGGTTTTGAAGGTTTGAAGATTATAGGTGCTGGGAAAGATAGAGGCTGGAAGAGAGTTCCAGTTCCTTGAAGTCATGGGGATATATGTATTGGCGAATGAAGTGGTCCGGCACTTTTCTAGTTTGACCGCGAGAGAGTGTTGGGAGTCGGCAAAACGCGTGCTACGTGCAAAGCATGCTTTGGGGGGAATTATTGATTTTATCTCATCAGAGCACCTGCCGTGATAGTATCTATAGAAAAGGGAAAGGGCAGAGACATCTCTTCGATGAGCCAGCGAGTCGAGGGAGTCGGTGAGGGTAGAATCGTCAATTAGCCTGACGGCTCGTTTCTGAATTGCATCCAGGGTAGCAAGAGAGTATTTTGAGGCTCCTCTCCATAGATGAGAGCCGTATTCGAGACAGGGGCGGATTTGGGCCTTGTAGATGGTGAGAAGTTGTGGGGTTTGTAAAATCGCTTGGACCTGAATAAGAAGCCAATCTTCCTTGCTGCAGATTTCGCCACAGAGGAGATGTGTTCATTCCAAGACAGGTCAGATGCGACAGAGACGCCCAGCATGGATAGGCTGTCACACATTTTTAGGGTATTCGAATCGAAGTGAATATCAGGGAAATCTTTATTTTCGCGCCTAGAAATTAGACAACATTGAGTCTTGTTTGAATTGAAGTTAACTAAATTTTGTGAGCCCCATTTATTCAGTTTGTCTAGGTCGAGAGTAATTGAGGAGGTAACATTGATTCGATTATTCAGGAGTGAGGGTTTACCGTGTAGAGTGCTATCGTCGGCGTAACAATGAGTGGGGTTTGCCGTACTTTTTCAATTATCGATTGTTCAGTAAGTAGTTTTATTTTATTTGCTCTGTATTGTATTAGAAAACAATATTTGACGTCTTTGTTAAGTTAGGACCGATTCCAATATGACCAGAGAAGAAAGGCTTTTAGTTCTTAGCTTACTCAATATTCTTTCGGCGTAAAAAAAGGTCGTCGGTCAAAAAAAGTTTTCGGCCTTAGAAAGTTAGTCAGCTAAGCGCCAACATGTTGCTTAACTTTCGAGACAGTGTCGTAGCCAGAAGTTTTATTTTAAGTCTGAGGGTTGCCTATCTTTCTCTAATATATTATTTGTATAATAATACTGCCCCTCTTTCTCGGAATCATCAAATTTAGATCGTACCCCGACTCTGCATATTTGCACATCGGTTTTATTTTATAAGTAAATATCATCTGGAGAGAAATTTAAATTTAATCGGATTGTAATATTTGAAATATATGTATTGATTTGAATTCTTGGAAAGGAATTCAATTTTCTAAATTTGTTTCCTACCTGTGCGAGTTTGACCCCATATTGAGCAAACATTGCGTCGTAGAGAGACATGAGACCGGACTGGCCCACAGCAGCGGCTGCCCTGGGCTCCAGCAAAGTTCCAGCATCCTGAAAAATAAAACGTTCGTTTTCAATTAGTCATTAGGAAAAATACTATATATATATTTGTCTAGATTAATTTGCCGCAACGGTGACGTAATGCTGCCGAGAGAGAGCGCCATCGGTATATTTGCGGCAAATTTGAAATATAATCGTAATTTAGACTCAAATTTAGAAATGAAAGACTCCAATTGATTTTAAATTAAGAAACATTAAATATATTGATAATTATTACCCCCCCTTCACCACTCAAAAATTAAATATTCAATTCGCTTTTCTTTGCGCACAGAAAACGAAATCAATCACATCTTATTTGATTTATATTTTATTTGTTTATTTTTTAATAATTTGCCACTTTTTTATAATTTTTTAAAAATCTAAATTTTGTTATTCTTATTTTTTGATTTTTACAAAATTAAACGACTTAAGACACGGATGCCCATATGAGTTTCTCATGGCAATACTGAATGGAGCAGCCTGCAATACAAACAACACCTGATCTCTTTTAAATATTTGGAGCCTTATATCTATTATCGATCCCAAATTTTAAAAAAATGATATAATATAATTCTCCTCCTCACACGATACCACTTATGTAAATAAATCTATTTCCACACAAAAATATCACAATGCTGTAGATTATAGAGAAAAAAAATACTTCCAGATTCATATCTAGAGCCTCATTTCTGTAGCTGTGTCAGGACGAAAATGAGGCGAAACTTTTAAGAGACTATGTATTTTCGGGAGTTTACAGGTATACATTTGGAGTGTGGTTTTTTAAGAGGAATACAAGTTTTGGACTGAGACGCCGCCCGCCAGGGCATCAGCCCGGAGGGCCGAGCTTCGAGGGCGTGCCGAAGGCACGCACGAAAAGCTTGTTATAATATAGTAAGTTCAAATTATATAGATAGATTTGGGTGTGTGATAAAACAATAGTAATTATTAGGGGGGTCAGTGAATAGGGCTACTCCTCTCCTTCTAGCCGAGTGGTCATAGACTCAGTGCCGTAACTAGGGTGGTTGCCAGGCACAGGGCGCAGAAATGACCAGACCAGGATTATTTGGTGTCATTTGTGTATTGTACTACAGGGTGGGACATAAAGATCTACCACATTTTGAAAATAATGAAAAAATTTAACTAAAAAAAAATGAATATATTTTTATAAAGAACATAAAATAAATTTTGGCTAGGAATGCAAGAACTAACCACATAAATCATCCATTAAATTTGTTATCAAGATAATAAAAACATTGAAAAAATAATTATAATTGTTCTTCGTTATAATAATTATATATAAATCAAAATTGAATAAAAAATTTCATCAACCATTAAATCTATTTTTAACCGACTTCAAAAAAGGAGGAGGTTCTCTATTAGACTGATTTTTTTTTATGTGTCTATGTTACCTCATATCTCCGCCAACTGAGAACCGATTTTGAAAATTTGTCTCGTTTTTTTTTATTGGTATTAGACCTTTTTTGTTTGTTTGTTCAGACCTAACTTCTTTGTTTATGAACCGATTTCGATGATTCTTTTTTTATTGGAAAGGGGGTATCTTAGGGATGGTGCCATATTAATTTGGTCAAGTTCTGATGATATGATCAACGACGAAATAACGTATATCTCCAATTCTTATGAGCAAATAATCGAAATTATGATAAATAAAATCTTTTATGAAAAAAATCTTATAACAACTATTAATAACGTCACTAAAAAGAGAAAAATAAAAATAATTTTTAATAAAAAAAATAAAACCAACTTCAAAAAACTTAAATGCAACAAATAAAATAATAATAACTTAAAAATAAAATAAAATCCACTAAAAGGTATAAAATAATTATCTTATTTAGCTACAACTAAACGACGAAATATTAACATGAAATTACTTTTTGAAGTCGGTGCCAAACATATACATTTTATGAATCGCACTTGACGGATCTTACTTAGTACGTTTGGCGGGTACGCTCGCTTATAGGTATAGTTTGTTTGGCACCGACTTCAAAAAGTAATTTCATGTTAATATTTCGTCGTTTAGTTGTAACTGAATTAAGATAATTATTTTATACCTTTAGTGGATTTTATTTTATTTTTAAGATATTATTATTTTATTTGTTGCATTTAAGTTTTTTGAAGTCGGTTTTATTTATTTTTTATAAAAATTATTTTCATGAATCGCTTTATTTGACATTGTGCTACTGTTAAAAACATGAAATAATTAATAAAAGGTCTTATTTTTACTATTTCAGCCACTGAGGAAGTCGTTAATCAGTGACGAAACGTTTGGCCCATTTAATTAAAAAACTTTTGTGTTTGATTTAAATTCCGGTCCAACTCCCTACGATCCTTTTAAATATAAAAGTTAATTTCACTCGGGGAGCTCAAGTGAAAGTAGTATTCGATGACTATAAGATTTTGTAGTTCTTTCACAAATGCAAAAATTCAAGAAGTCTTTGAAACTTTGAATATAAGTCATTAAAAGCATAATACACGAACTGTTAATATTTGAAGAGGATTTACCACACCAAACAGTGAAATAAAAGTGCATTTTTTTACATATGATAGATTGGGAAAGGGTGGGAAATGATCATTATTTTATTTTATTTTTCATTGAAGGACTTTCACCATCTTGATAACTACTAATATTACTAATATTTGTTAGAATAATATATTCGGAGTAATGAAAAAAAATATGAAATTAATTACATCTTAGTTTTGATAAAAAACAAAAAAAAAAACATATTTGGGCGATTATTTTTAGTGAAGGGGATATAAGATAAATGGCTTGCAAACAATCCGGCAAGTATGTATGTATCCGAGGTCTGAACCGCGACCTAATATGCTGTACACCTACTTCCACTTGTACTTCCAAATATTTCCAAGTACTTCCAAATATTTCCAAGTACTTCCAAATATTTCCAAGTACTTCCAAATATTTCCAAGTACTTCCAAATATTTCCAAGTACTTCCAAATATTTCCAAGTACTTCTAAAATACTTCCAAAGAGGTGTACACCTACTTCCAATCGCGGATCACGCCTCGTGTATCCATATAGAGATTTCGTAGTGTGAGTGGTATGTCACGTTAAAAAAACAGCCAAAAATTTTAGTTCCGTTCATATTTATAGAGTGGTTACGAGACTAAAACTTTTTGTGTGGATTGTCGCCAAAGAACCTCCTTAACAAGTACCACATATTATTATGATGTGTATTTTTTATCTCGATTTTTACTTTGTGGGACTAATTTGAAAGAAGAAAATTCGTAAGAAGATTTCAATCGAGGGGTGATCCGCGATTGGAAGTAGGTGTACACCCCTTTGGAAGTATTTTGGAAATACTTGGAAATATTTGAAAGTACTTGGAAATTATTAATTAAAGGAATCGTAAGGAGTTGGACAAGACTTTAAATTTTTCTTAAAAATATCTTAGTACATAATAATCTTCTTAATGACATCTTAAAAAAAATTTTCTTTGTTCAATTTGATTCTTTTAGATTTTTGACAAAAAACAATTAATTTGTTTAAAAGGTTTATATTTAGTTGATGAATTGAATGAATTGTGATAGAAGAAAGAATACTGTTTGAAATGTTTTTTCTCGTAGTAAAAAATCCTGACAAATAAGTTTAATAAATGAGCCACTGAAGAAGTTGCAAAACAGCAACGAAACGTATGGCATATTTAATCAAAACTTGTATTTAATTTAATTTAAAGTCTTGTCCAACTCCTACGATTCCTTTAATTATTAATCATGGACACGAATAATGAAATAGTACTTGGAAATATTTGGAAGTACAAGTGGAAGTAGGTGTACAGCATTAAATCGCGGTTCACCCCTCGATTTCAATCAAGGAGAGGTTGTAAGAGAAAGTCGTGTGCTGCACACATCAGTCAATTTTTATTTTATTGAGGCATATTTTCTGTTTTGTATAGGCCCTGAGGATGTTGAGATATACAAGAAAAGCTCGACAAATGGCGGAATTTTTTATTTTTTTCTTATCGGACCATATTTCAATATGTTCTATAGTAGGAAAATATATTTCTTCATTCATCAGGCTTTAATTCGAAGTTTTCGCATTCCCAAAAACTATCTATAAAGATATATCTTTCTGATTCTGACACCAATCTTGATTAGAAAAATAATATATGTAAATATCTTGATTTCAGAATGCGAAAATTTCCTCTATTTTCGTCGCGCTCAAGCATTTGCGACCATTTGTACTTGCCATAAATTAACTTGTTGCTTTCGCAGAAAAGAGGATTTTTCTATATAGCATTATAAATCAAGCCCTAACTGCCTTTCTGTACGACAGTTATTTTTGTTTTAATGCCCCGTCATTTAGGATGGGATTTGTTTAAATAAATTGCATTCATAATCATTCAGATCCAATCACCAATACGAAATATATATTTTTTTCATTTTTAAAAGTATTTTCATTAATATTTTGTTGTAAATAAAAACAAATTGAAATTTAGCCAATTTGTTTATATAATCAATTGCTTTTTATGAGTGTTATTGAATCAATTTTTACTTTCACATTTAAATTCTATAGAATATAATAGATTAAAAATTCAGTTTATTGGACAAAGTTTTTTATTGAAGTTCTTCTTCAATAAAAAAACTTTGTCCAATAAACTGAATTTTTAATCTACTAATTATAATGGACATTAATCAACATAATAGAATATAATGTGGAAGTATTGTGTAGCGGCCCGCTCTCGCTTATGGCGACGAGCCTCGAGACACGGCCGCTAGATGACTCCAGTCGGATCGTTGCGTCGTTTCTGCATGACTGAAATTTTATCAGCCATGCTATAATTGAAGCGACTCGATTTCGACTGGAGAAGCGAACCGATTCGAACATTCGGATCTGGAGGGGCCATCGCCATCCAGCAGCCCCTCCCCTGCACACACCCATGAGGAAACGCAACGTACAACCTGCACACGCAAGATTGTTAGGACCCAATCGACTTGATGGGGGGCGCGGCACAAAGCGCCACACAGCACTCACCTCAAGAGAGCCCTATCAAGATTGATATAGTTGGAATTAAATAACAATTTTTTAATCCATCTTGTCTTTCTGATCACGTGCGCTAGCCTGTATAAAACACAACACAAACCCTAGCGGAAAAAATAAAATGTATTTTGAGTATTTTCAAAATAATTATTTATTAAAATTATTAAATTTATAATATTATTGTTATTAATTAATTATTAATAATTATTTAATAAAATTATAAAATTTATATTATTGAATTCAGTAATTTAGTAATAATTTGTATTAATACTTCAAAAATTGGTGGTGACCACACCATTTGATTTAAATGTATTTTTTTATTATTCACTAATATTTGCTTATTCATTGAACTCTGTGTATTTTCACATTTTTTTTCTAGTTTATCCTAGAAAAATAGATTTCCACATTGAATTATGAATTATGAATAAAATTTCGCAAAAATCAACTAAAGCAAAAAAAATTATTTTTAATAAACTTGATTAAGCTAGATAGCAAGTTAGATCGTTTTCGATTTTTTTAATTTTTATAATTTAATCTAAATTAAAACCTTTATTTGTTAAAATTATGATGATTGTGTAGGATGGGTACTTGAAAGAAAGTTTCCCTTAAGTAGAAATAAAAAAATTCAAATAATATGGGATTTCTTTCAAAGATTTTATCAACATTTAGGATGTGCACTTGAAAGAAAGCTTCCCTCAAGTAGAAATAATTTAATAAACTAAGATAATTAAACTTCTATAGATTAATTTAGTGTTGTTTCGACTTATGAAATCTAATCCACAAAATAACTTGCAAATTATTGTTTAGAAGCTTAATGTTATTTCCAAGTTAGTTCATGGAACTAAATGAGCGAGAGTGAAGATACATATGTAATCGTAGTAAATTCAATTAGAAACCAACACAAGTGAGAATAGGAACGAGATTTGGCCCATAATTTAAAGCAGCGTTTTTTAAAGTTGAAGTTGTGCTCTTTAAGTAGGGTCGAGGTGTCTTGTCAGGAGTTAAAAAGTAAAATATAAACGAAATTTTTGAGAAAAACGAAACATAAGAAACATTTATTTTATACCAGATGCGGCCCCGCCTTAGGCGAGTATCTTGCAAGCCAGTGGGTTATACCTCTGCACTCTGGTAGTTTTTTTCTTTTAATAAATTTTATTAAACCAATTATTTTACATGAATTTATGCATACATTGTTTTTGAGCTTCGACTCCGGAGATTACTTCTCCATCATCGATTGTCTTTGATCATCTTTTTAGTCTTTGTTTTTAATAAGAGGAAAAAACTAATTAAATAAAAACCTCTTTTTCGATAATTATTTCAATTCCATTATTCCAATCTCATTTCTGCACTCTGTAGTGAATCTTAAAATAATAATAATAATAAATTTTATTGAACCAATTATTTCACATGAATTAACGTATACATTTTATTTGAGCTTCGACTTCGGAGATTACATCCCCACCATCGACTGTTCTTGATCTTCTCGGGCTTGCGATAATGTTTTTAGTCCGTGTTTGTATTAAAATAATAATTTGAATTTTCCTGATTTTTAAATTTTATTTGTCATTAACGCTATTGGTGAGTTTTTAAAATTAAAAAAATTACGTCGGCGTCAAAGTCGCGCAAGCCGATCATAATAAGTATAGATAGATAATTATTATTAAGAACATATTTATATTAAAACTAAAGTTCAAATTATCATCCCTAGTAAATAAAAGTTATTAGTATTATTATTATCTAAATAGGAACATATTTCTAGGTTAGGAGTGTTAACTTTAATTATCGCCAGGGTAAAGTTTGGATTATTTAAAGTTTAATCAAGACTATCTAAATAATAATAATTATTATTTTCTATTCTACAACCGAACTTTACTATTCTCAATTTGGAAGTAAATTTAATGTTCTTTATAAATCGTCTTCTTCTTTAAGTGCCACATCAGGTCTCCCCGACGTTACGGCTCCTCTCCACATATATCTGTCCTGAGTGTGTTTAGCTGTTTTTGCACAGATATATGGGACCTACTTTTTAACGCCGGTTCCGAACGGCTAGTTTGGAGAGGTTACTAGAACAATTATACTCTTGGTAGGTTGCCATTGCTTTCCAAGAGGAGGCGACTGCAAATATTTGATCTGCCGAGACTCAGTCTCGAACCAGCGTATTTCAGGCCAGCGGCCCGACACTCTAACCACTGACCTACAGTAGCCTCAAATCTTTAAGTAAATATTATATTAAATCTCTAATTTTTAATTGTCGACCTTTTTGAAGAATACGAACTTCATTGACCCCCACTCGTAATGTTGATAAAGTGAACTCAATATTAGACAATTGTGTTTTGTGGCCATCTTAAATATTTTTATTTTCAAAAAATAAAAATAGTTTTTGCTCATTGATAATCGTCCTTTTCTTAAGCATCCTTTTATAGAAAGGATTTGAGAAAAAAATTGATTTTAAAATATCTAAATTTTTAAAATCTAAGGTAAAGGTTAATTTATAAAAATATTAATGTAAATACATTTAATATTTCTTTAGAATTTTTATCTAACAAAAATTAGTCGATATATATAGGTATCTCTTAATAAATATATATAAAAAGAGAAGGTGATGTTCCATTCATCTATCAACGCTCAGCCTAAACCACTTGACCTAGAAAGTTTAAATTTGGAGTGTAAATTCTTTCAACGATGCATGGGTGTGCTAAGAAGGGATTTTTTGAAATTCGAACCCTATAGGGGTAAATGGTCTCTAAGTTTTTTTTCAGAGTTTTTCAAGATCTTCTTAAGCCAGAAAAGATATCGATATAGGTTTATTTTAGAAAGGTGAAGCATTGAAATACAAAAAAATAAATTTGAATTAAATATTCCCGCGCTCTCCCAATCGATCGCAGACCCCAAAGATCCGAAAATCACTTTCTTCTTCACCCGAGCTCCCGGCTGATCCTTTTGTCTGTAATAAAATTAATCTTTTCTTCGTTCCTTAAATTTAAATTTGTTATTAATTGTCTTTACTCGGCCTCGTTGTGGTCGCGCCCCGGGTGAAGAGAAAATTATTTTCGATCTTTGGGGTCTGCGATCGATTGGGAGGCGCTGGAATAGTTAATTGTTTAATTAATGAATCAAGGCCTACGCTGCGAAAAATGAACGAGGAGAGGATTAAAAAAGAAATTCCATAATTCATATAGACAAAAGGTATTAGTTTGGGTTCAGGATCAGTAGCTTAGTGATATAGGAGATAAAATACCTTATGACTCAGCATTGCAGTACACATGCAAAGATCCCGGGCCCGAGCCCCAGCTGATCCTTTTGTCTGTAATAAAATTAATCTTTTCTTCGTTCCCTACCTCTAAGGTTTCAAATTTGAATATTTTGCTCTACTTGTCCCCGAAAGAAAGATATAGTCATTTTGGGGTAAATTTTTGATATTTTTAAAGTGCTCTATATCCTCGCACAATGGCAGGCGTAGGGTCAAAAAATGAAAATTCTTGACCTAGGACCAAACTCAACCAAATTTTGTATACATAATCTCTGGGTCTCTAGAGAATTAGAAATGCAAAAACTAGAGTGCAGGGGTGTGGGGTGAGGTGGGTGGTGAGGTGGGGATTCGGGGGAATGCAGAGTTGGGATGCAGGTGGCCCCAGGTGGGGTGAAGTGAGGGAAGGGCGAATTTTGGTATATAAACAATTTTTTTATAGTTTTAATCTCATTATATGGTGTACTTAAGGTTTTGTCTGTACATTGCTCCAAATCACGCCAAATTTTGGTTGCACACGTTTCAAGCAAAGTTATGAACGAAAACACCTCAACAAAATTCCTGTCTGTCTGTATGTATGTCTGTCTGTTTCAGTGGTTTCCAAAAAGTTGCTCACGATTCACGTAAAATTATTTGATGATTATTATGAAATTTCATATTTACATCAGATGTCTTCTAACTTACGTTTTTAGCTATATAACGTTTTGATATTTTGAATCCAGAAGGGGGTTTGGGGGGCGCACGAATGAAAATTATCAAATAACTCCTAAACTATTAACCCTACAGCAAATTTTATGATAAACAAAGTTGTAGGGGGATGTGATTTCTGACAACTTTTTGTTTAAAAAATTTCCCCAAAAAAACCTCCCAAAAAGGGGGGGAGGGTGAAAAAATGTAAATTCTTGCCCTTGAAACAAACTCAACCAAATTTTGTATACATAATCTCTGGGCCTCTAGAGAGCTAGAAATGCAAAAACTGGGTGCTGAGGGTGTGTGCGGGGGTGGAATGGGGGTGGGGTGAGGAGTGAGGCGGAGTAGGGTGGGGGTTCGGGGGGTGGAGTCCAGGGAGCTAGGCGGGGGTGTGGTGCGCAGGGTTGGAGGGCGCGGGATAGGGTCCGGGGTGGATGGGGAGGCGGGGTCCGAGGTGGCTGGGTTGCGGGTGTGGCGTGGAGGCGGGGGTTGGGAACGGGTGCATGGTGTGGGGGTGGGGGTGCTGGAGGGGTTTTGGGGGCGGGGGATTGGGGCGAGGGGGGTTAGTGGGTTAGGGTGCGGAATGGAGTGTTGGGGTGGTGGTGTGGGGGGAGGGGGAGGGGCATGGTGCGGGTGCTGGGTTGGTTTCGGGGAGTGTGGTGGGTGGGAGTGGGTGGTGGGGGTGGGGCTCGAGGGCTGGGGGTCCAGGGGGCGTGACCCGCTGGCTTTCAAGAGGGCCGCCGAAGGCGGGCCTTGCATCTAGTTTCAATATGAAAATAGCAAATAATTATTTATTCTCTTGTGTTTATTTAAAATAAAATAGAATAAATGTAAACTAGTTTGAATGAATATTACATCGATCATACGCTCGTATGATTAATTCTATCTGTCTAATAATTTATCTTTTGGATATTTATGGCTTTCGAAATATAATGGGATCGAATCAACCTGAAACTAGAATTATTTATTTTATACAAATATTTGAAAAGTTTTTTTAATATTAAAATATTATATATTTCATAAACAATATATTATAGATATTAGATATCATGTTTGTTTGGATTAGTTACATCCCAGAATCCATAAATAATATTTTTGTATTTTAAATAATGAAACATTAAATGGATAATATAATACCAAAATAATTATTTCATATTATTAAATCTATGTATCAATTAAATCGAAAAATACTATCGTGTGCTTTTTAATTCAATTAACTTTTTATTAAAAAATAAAATTAAATTAAAATTAAAGTCTTTTTTGCATATTAAACAAAATCAATAAATTTATTAGACAAAATTAATTCATAAATAATACATTTCAAAAACCACTAGAATAATTTCAACATATTTTTTGAGTCACATTAAAAAAGTAAGTCTTTGAACTTTTTACCAAATTCGAGGATTGAGTTTTTATAAATCGCGTATATTGCACAAATGAACTTTTAAGATGTATAAGTATTTTATTATAAAGCATTTGTATACTTACTGAAAAAATAAAGGGGTGAACCGCGACCTAATATCGTGTACACCTACTTCCACTTCCACTTTCATTTCTAAGTAGAAAACAATAGATGAAGGGGCATTATCTAACGAATTTCAAAATGATTCCACATAATTCCAAAGACGTGTACACCTAATTCCAATCGAGGTTCACTCCTCGGGAGGCCCTATTAGTATAGCCACATCGTCTGAATCTCTGCCTGTATGTCAGAGCATTTTAGCTCGTAAACTAAAAATAAATCTTAAAATAAAAAACCCGATCTATTATACTATATATATTTGTCTAGATTAATTTGCCGCAACGCTGGCGTAATGCTGCCGAGAGAGAGCTCCATCGGTATATTTGCGGCAAATTTGAAATATAATCTTAATTTTGACTCAAATTTCGAAATGAAAGACTCCAATTGATTTTAAATTAAGAAACATTAAATATATTGATAATTATTACTCCCCCCCCTTCACCACTCAAAAATTAAATATTCAATTCGCTTTTCTTTGCGCACAGTAAAAGAAATCAATCACATCTTATTTGATTTATATATTATTTGTTTATTTTTTAATAATTTGCCACTTTTTTATAATTTTTTTAAAAATCTAAATTTTGTTATTCTTATTTTTTGATTTTTACAAAATTAAACGACTTAAGACACGCATGCCCATATGAGTTTCTCATTGCAATACTGGAGCAGCCTGTCATACAAACAACACCTGATCTCTTTTAAATATTTGGAGCCTTATATCGATTATCGATCCCAAATTTAAAAAAAATGATATAATATAATTCTCCTCCTCACACGATACCACTTATTTAAATAAATCTATTTCCACACAAAAAATATCACAATGCTGTAGATTATAGAAAAAAAAATACTTCCAGATTCATATCTAGAGCCTCATTTCTGTAGCTGTGTCAGGACGAAAATGAGGCGAAACTTTTAAGAGACTATGTATTTTCGGAAGTTTACAGGTATACATTTGGAGTGTGGTTTTTTAAGAGGAATAAAATTTTTGGACCGAGACGCCGCCCGCCAGGCCACCAGTCGTTTTGGAATAGTTTGAATTTTTATAAGATACAAAAGAAATTATTTTTTATCTTGTAGTGTGAGATATATCTATAAGAATCTTTTTAAATAGAATTATCCTATTTTTTTATGGTTTTAGAATGACGGTGTGAGAGAGCCCCAAAATGATCATTTTAAAGTTATTTTTAAACCTCTCGGCGTTTAGAAGCGTCTTAAAACAGAGGGGTGAACCACGATTGGAATTAGGTGTAGACGTCTTTGAAATTATGTGGAATTATTTTTGAATTCATTAGATAATGCCCCTTCATCTATTGTCTTCTTGTTGGAAATGAAAGTTCAAGTGGAAGTAGGTGTACACGATATTAGGTCGCGGTTCACCCCTCTCTTAAAACTATTAAACTCCACAAATTCACTTATTCTCACAATGACAAATCAGAATGAATTTGATATCTCAGGTTTTTTCGAAGATATAAGCCTCTTATTTATAGATTCTCAGAACGTTTATTATATTTAAAATATAAGTACCTACATATTTTGAAAATTAATTTGATTCTAAATTTTCATTTTTTGCTTTGGAAATAGAAGATATAATGCAAAAATTTTTAATTAACGAAATGTATCGGGTTTCCCATTAAATAAATTGTCTTTTATACAAGCTTTTGAATATATATTTAATTAATCCTAAGGACTAGAAACCAATTTTCAGTGTTAGATTTGAAAACAGATTTTCCATTATTTATACATAAAAAAGTAATGATTATTTTAAACATCCAAACAATTGTATTTAAATTAAAGACGAAAAGGATAACGGTTTTGGGGTAAGATATGACAAACTTTAAAACTGATTCTCGACTTGCAAATGATTAAATAAATAGTCAAAATCTTGAAAGAGAAACAGCTTGTGTTTTTAGAAATATTGCTTAATTAAATAAACTAATGTGGCCATCCAGATGACTTTACAATACTTTATATTTAGTAATTTAGAATTGCCCTAGGATCTTGTAGAAATAATTTTGAATGAAATTCTATATTATGGGTGGTTAATCCCTTTAGTGCATGAAGGTTTTGATTAGAAAAATTAATTCAGGTCATATTTATACTTCGTAATTTGAAATTGCCCTAGAATCTTGTAGAATTCATTTTTTAATGAAATTCTATATTAAGACTGTTTACCCCCTTTAGAAGATGAAGGTTTGATAAGAAAAAATATTTCAGGCCATATTTATATTACTTAGTAATACAGAGGCGAGTATGGGTCAGTGTTCAGAGTGTCGGGCCTCTGTCCTGAAGTATGTTGGTTCGAGACTGAGTCTCGGGAGATATTTGCAGCCGCCTCCTCTTGGAAAGCAATGGCAAACTACCAAGAGTATAATTGTCTAGACAACCTCTCCAAACTAGCCGTTCGGAACCGGCGTTAAAAAGTAGGTCCCATATATCTGTGTAAAAACAGCTAAACACACTCAGCAGAGGTATATGTGGAGAGGCGCCGATGCCCATTTCGGGCATGGCACTCTAAGAAGAAACAGAATAGAAAACAGCTTCCTATTTGATTTTTAAATTACAACTTGTTTTTAGCTCAATTAGAACTCGAGTTATAACTAAAAAACTAAACGTACTTGATTATAAAGGATAAAAACTTATGGTCTTAGTTTTTTAGTTATATAATGAACTAAAAACAAGTGGTAATTTGAAAAATCAAAAAGGAAAATGTTTTCTATTACGTCAACAAAATATTTTGATTTCAAATATTGCTGTATTATATCTAATGGGACTCGAAAATAAGGTCGAAATGGCATTTTTTTGACCGATAATATCTCAAAACTTTGACCTGTTGTAAGAAATGGGAAATTCCATAATAATTAGAGAATAAAACTACTAGAATCCATTGTTAGCTTTACGGTTAGAAATTTTTGACGAGCAGTGATTTGAAGCTATAAGCTCTGGAGAATTCCATCGACTGGACTCGCCTAGCTCTTACGCAGCTTTCATTCTTCGGCGCGCAATCAGTTGTCTAAATACAGGCGCACGTCATTAATCAAGTTCAAAATCAGACTACATTTTGAGAAACCGGCGTTAAAAAGTAGGTCCCGTATATCTGTATAAAACAGCTAAACACATTTAGTACAGGTATATGTGGAGACGAGGGGTGAACCGCGATTTGAATTAGGTGTACACATCTTTGAAATTATGTGGAATTATTTTGGAATTCATTAGATAATGACCCTTCAACTATTGTCTTCTACTTGGAAGTAGAAGTGGAAGTAGGTGTACAGGATATTAGGTCGCGGTTCACCTCACGACGTTTGTTCGGGCATGGCACAATAAGACGAAGAAGTAATTTAGAATTGCTCTAGAATCTTGTAGAAATCATTATTTAATTTAATTTTCTTACTCAATGATGCAAACCTTTTTACTATAAATTCTGATGAAGGCTAAAAGACTTAGTCGAAACACGTCGATTTTAAACTAACAATAAAATAATCTAAATTATAAGCTGTTTTTTTGGCTTCCATTAATCAAAATTCAGATAATCAACAGCCAGTTCCATTTACTTTCATCTTAAAAAAAAGTATTATATATCATTCGAGGGGCTGGTATTTAAGGAGGTTCTTTTGCGACAATCCACACAAAAAATTTTTTGCCTCGTAACCACTCTATAAATATGAAAGGAACCAAAATTTTAGGTTATGTTTTTTTAACGCGACTGTACCACTCACACTATGAAATCTCTATATGGATACACACATACTTGCCGGATCGTTTCCAAGCCATTGATCTTATATCCCCTCCACTAAAAATAATCGACCAAATATGTTTTTTTTTGCTTTTTATCAAAACTAAGAGGTAAATAATTTCAATTTTTTTTAAGTTACTCCGAATATATTATTTTAACAAATATTAGTTTTTCATCAAGATGGTGAAAGTCCTTCAATGAAAAAAATGAAATAGTGATCATTTCCCCACCCTTTTCCTATATACTAGAAGTAAAAATGTCATTTTCAATTGCAATTATTTCATGTTTGGTGTGGTAAATCGTCTTCAAATTTTAACAGTGTGTATTATGCTTTTAATGACTTATATTTCAAGTTTCAAAGACTTCTTGAATTTTTTTCCATTTGTGAAAAAACTGTCTTAATTATAAATTAAGAAAATGGATGAAATCGAGGGAAGATGGAGAATAAATAAATGTGGGTGAATTTACCTCTCGAGTGTGGTCCTTGGGCGAGAGGGTCTCCCTCATGCTGAGCGACATGAGCAGCTCTTGAGTGAGTTTCTGTTTTCCGAAGGCGACCGCACCACTTGTTACCATCAGACACTCTCTGCCCTCCAGCTGACACTCCGCCACCTGAAAAACAAATCAATCGTCATCAATGAAATTCATCCTCAAAATCAAAAACACCTTTTTACCAAAAAAAATACATTGTAATTATTTTCTTTGCATCAATCAAATTAGAGAATATTATAGTGTAATTGAGCCTTAGACCATGAAATATATAGACACGCCCTGGTGTCTATTTGGTGAGGCCAACATCACCTAGAGAACGTGACGTCATCTGTAGGTAGGAACATCCAGAAATAGCACGGACACTATAGGAATTATTATACATTGTGATAAATTTATCGTAGTTTAGATTATTTATTTTGGATTCCAATAATCGCAAATTAATATTAAATTAATATTACCAAAATATTTATGCGAGAACGTGACGTCATCTGTAGGCGATGTTGGCCTCACTTCATTCTGTGTGGAGAGTAGCATAGGGCGTGTCTATATATTTCATGGTCTAAGAATTGAACCCCAAGGTTGACACTATATAATAAAAATAATAAATTTTAAATTGGTACTAGGCACTTTCAAATAGAATTAAGATTATTTAATTTCAAATTTGGAATAGTCATTTTTAAATTTAATTAAATTTATATTAATTTAAAATAAATTAAATTTAAATTTAAAAATATTTGGTAAATTACTAGATAGGATTCATAAATAAAAGACAAATTGCTTATGAGCAAGACTATATATTATAACATTATTTTGTTTTATAAGCTCATCTTCAGGAATCTTCTCTGTGAACTCCTGTATATGGGCTCATAACCCGAAAATAATATATAGAGTCTTGCTCATAACCAATTTGCCTTTTATTTGTGAATCCTACCTGGTAGTGATTTATATTTTTAAATTTAAATTTAAAAATATATGGTAAATTACTAGATAGGATTCATAAATAAAAGACAAATTGCTTATGAGCAAGACTATATATTATAATATTATTTTGGGTTATGAGCTCATCTTCAGGAATTTTCTCTGTGAACTCTTGTATATCGGCTCATAACCCGAAAACAATATATAGAGACTTGATCATAACCAATTTGCCTTTTATTTGTAAATCCTACCTGGTAGTGATTTATATTTTTAAATTTAAATTTTATTAAATATTAAATAAGGTAACGAAGAAAAGATTTTTAAAGGATCAGCCGGGAATCGAACCCGGGATCTTCGCATGTGCGCTGCGATGCCCTTATATGAGCCTTAGCTTTTATCCTCTCGGCCACCGATCCCTGAACCCAAGCTGATACTTAATGTCTATATGAATTTGGAATTTCATTTTTATTTAATCTTTTAATCTCTTCCTCGTTAATTTTTTGCAGCTCTGTAGTTGCCTTGATGGGTGGTTTTATTAAATATATTTCACCTAGAAATTACTCCATTCTGCTTGAACAAAACTAAAATGAATTAATTCCATATTACACTTGTTAATTCATAAAACAAAAACGACTAATAAAAAACACCAGAAAAATTAAAGTATTTACATGTTTTATTTTTAAAAAAAATCTAGAAGTGACTTTTGAAAGACCCTTCATAGATAGATAAATTTCCCCGTTAGCGAATTTGATATCACTTTTATTTTATTAAGGTTAAATGGTATTCATTTCGCATGAATTTATTCTCAGCTCCATGCAACAACCACTGTTGATTTAGTTGTGGGTTTTTTCTTTTTTAATATCCCCTTGAAACTCTTCTATTCCCAATAAATCATTTTAAAATTCCAGATCCCTTCTCTATTGATTTTTCTAATAACTGGACAATCTACAATCGCTGGCATGAATTCAAATGAATCTTTCTTTTTGTTTTGAATTGATTCTCTTTATGGTTGAATGTGTTGGGGATTTTTTTTCTATCTCCTTATCTTTTCAATTTAACCGTTCAGAATTCATACTGTTTTATCCCCGAGGCTATTAACAAACTACTTTTTTTTAAGGCTAGAATGATGGTCTGTAAAAATGACCTACCCAATAGTTAAAATAAAAATATTTAAAATATTCTGTAGTGTTTCACTGATCGTATCCATAATTCCACTTCCACATCCACCACTTCATTCGCAAATACATATATCCCCATGACTTCAAGGAACTGGAACTCTCTCCCAGCTTCTATCTTTCCCAGCACCTATAATCTTCAAACCTTCAAAACCGGAGTGCATAGACACCTACGTCTACCTACACCCTCTCACTTAATCAACTTTCCCTTCTCTTCGGTAATGCAAGGGTCTTTCGAGGATCCATAGGGGCTGCATCTTTACTACCTTTGCATTCGATTGCATTAAAAAAAAAAAAAAAAAAAAATTATTTAGATGGAATTTTAGGAAGTTGGACAAAAAAACCCACTGCTTATGTATACAAAATTTGATTGAGTTTGGTAAATGGCGAAGATTTTCATTTTTTGACCCCCCCCCCACCCCCCATTTTAGGCGGTTAGTTTTTGCATTTTTAGAGTTCTGGAGGGCCACTGATTATGTATACAAAATTTGGTTGAATTTGCTCAAACGACCTAGATTTTTAATTTTTAACCCCCCTCCACCCCCCTTTATTTTGGGTCGATATGCACCAAAAACTAATCAGCTCTTAATCTCAATGGACCAAAACTACGTGTGAAATTTGGTTTCGATATTCACACTAGTTTTTGAGCTAGCTCGTCCACAAATTTGGTAACGCACAGACTAACTAACTAACAGACATTTTGACAAAACAATTATTATCTCGAAAAATATAATTTGTTAGATGTTTACTTATTCGAGCTTTTTTGTAGAGCGAAACGCCATGGTTTCGCTCAATTTTTTTAATCGAAATAGTTTAAGCCGTTTTTGAGATCTTTTGAAAAAAAGAAGGAAAAAAACCACTTTTTTCATGCACGATTACAATACTTGACCATACTCTGTATGGTAAAGTAAAAATGGAGTTAGCAGGTTTACACTCTAAGCCAACGATATGTATATACTTCCAAAATGAGTTATTTGAAGCCCAATAGATAGAGATGTGAAGCTCTCGAAGTAAAATAAAATAAAATTCTTCATAATTGGAAAAAATTACCTTTATCATCTACTTAGATAATCAAGATCAACGAAACGTGTTTCGGATGTTGTAGATTGAAGATGGCTGAGAGTATTAGCCAAAACATCTTTTTTTGATTATCTAAGTAATAAAGGGAAGTTTTTCCACTTAGGAAGAATTTTATTTTATTTTACTTTGATTTTACTTTCGCATCTGTCTCCCTTGGGATTCAAATACCTCATTTTGGAAGTATATACATATTAATTCCCATTTCAAGTAGTAATTATTGTTAATTTATTATAATAATTATAGGCAAAACCAAAATCAATAACGTATTGTCAAAAATCAGTTTAGACATGTTTTTTCAATTTGAAAAAAACAGATGAAATCTTCAAATTAATAAAAAAAAAGAATGAAAAATTGTGGGAATACTAAAAAAAAATTCATCTCTATATTTTCAAATGGAGACAATTTTCTAAGGCTCCCTCTGAAGTCAAATTCTGGTTTTGGCTATAACTAGTATTGTCCAATATTTTAAAAAGATATATATATATATATATATCAATATTTTTAATTTAACTATTGATTAATATTAAAATATTTAAATTTTTATCTTCATACTTACACTATTTTGAGCACATTTGTCAAAAAATAATAGCTATTAAATTTAAATCAGAAAATATGATCACACATTTAGATCCTCTTTTAAAGACTTAAAGAAGGTTTTTATTTTTCACTTTTGTTTTTGATTAAATTTGATTTCTTTAAATGAAGACATAAATGCCCAGAATGAAATCCCCTTTAGGTTAGGTAATAAAACTATTCGTCCCTTTTTTTTATGTATCAAATCTGATTTTTACTATTATGTTTCGTATAATACAAGATTTTCTTTTATTAATAGATAAAGTGAAAATTTTATTATTTCATAAAAATCCTGATTTGTTCGACCGCATAAATCGGTTTTATTTACATATCATTGAATAACAGAAAATAGAAGCTTTGTGGTTTAGCTTTTATAAACTACTTTTTGTCCTACAGTATTGTTGATATTGGCACCATAGTATAACTGTGTAAATACCTTTGTAAATTCACATATATTTATTTATCAAAAATTGTACCTCAATAAAGGCTTAATTAAATAAATAAATACAATTTTTGATATTGATTTATTTGCAATTTTTCTAACGATCATTAGTGTTAAATTTAAACAGAAAAAAACCCCTTCATTTTTTAAAGTCGGTTAGGCAACCTGAATTTCATGTTAGTCGATTTTTATATTTATCTATCAAAAAGAGAATAAGATTCGTCTGAAACCACTTAGAGTGCAGGTTTATAATGAGGTCATTTCTTTGAAATACACGACGTTTTGAAATTCAGAACTAGGTGTCGAAACGTTGCAGTAACTTCTATGATAAAGTCATGGTTAGAGACCGGATTTTTATGCAGTAAAAACTGCCAAAATATGCCATAAAATATGAAGTTAAAAAGGCTGAAATATGCAAGTAATATGCAGAATACGTTGAAATATTTAAATATATGCTGTAAAATAATTTTTTTTATGCACTAAAAAATTAAATTTGAAGACAAAAAGACTATATATTTGAAGGAGTGATATGAAAGAAATAAAATGATAAAATAAGCTATAGACATTAAGTGTCAAATATGTACTTTTATTGAGTAAAAAATTTCAGAAAATTCTCATTATATTTAATATATTAAAAAATCTTTAAACTCAAAGAAATAATAGGTGCTCTTGAATAAAATCAACCTAATAAATACGATATAATAATTTTTCAAAAAATGTGATCGAAAAAATACGGTTGGGGAGGGGGAGGGTGGGTAGTTTTATTTAATAGACACGATTGTATTGTATTGCTTTTATTTTTGTATATTAACAAGCTTTTCTTATTGACCTACAAATAATAAACTAATAAAATAATGCAAATATTTGCCCGGCTATAATCTGATCACTACACTAATTTACACACTTTTACACACACAAACGAACACTCAATGGACAAAATGGACTATAGTTACCGAGGACCATAAAAAAAAATAATAATAATAATAAAGCAATAATTAACAAAGGATCTCAAAAATTAAAATTTGATTGTAATTATGAAGAATTTGTGTTTACGAGTATCTGTCTAAATTATTTTCAGGTTATTATGTCTACGGTCACTTAAAATTTATTTATACGATGAAAAGGAGCGCTCTACATCCTCAGATGCAATGGGGGCAAATTTAAAGGAACTATATATATATATTCATTTTTTTCATTGTTTCTCCTATAATCCTCAAATATGCAGTATAAAATTTAACCCACAGTATCCTAGATGCATGATTTGGCTAGATAATTGATCCTCTGGGTCGTACGTGGCGTCTAACAAAATATGCAATAGCATAGGAATCCGGTCTCTAGTCATGGTGTACGCAAGTCATCCCTCACTATACCTTATTTTTGCTAATGCAAGGGTCTGTCAAGTCTTATAGGTGCTGCTTCTTCTCGGTGCACCTCACATTGCATTCGATTGTATTTTGAAAAATGTTGTTTTTTTAATATTTTTCTATATTGAGAACAAATATCGAAAAAAATTCAGGAATAATTTATATTGTTTTCATATAAGAACTCAATATGTTTGCTTGCGTAGCGAGGTTAGCTTAAGTTAATACTTTATTGATAAGTCTTACCACGAACATGTATTGGATTTTGGGAACTATGAAAAAACAAACGTATGGGAAAAGTAAACACCAAAGTTATTTATTGTAGTATTTCGTCGTTAAAAATTAATTCTTCGAAACCAAAATTTCCCTTTTAAAAGTCTATTCCCCCTTTTCCTTGTTTCTCTCTTTTATATTAGTTTTATAAAGTTGGGAGTAGGACTCAAAAAAAAAAACTTAATGTGAAATATGAAAAGAAATTAGATCGAGTATCAGATTGGTTAACAGTATTAAAGAGAAAAAAATCCCTTCCTCCTTCTGTCGCTTAAATAAATATTTTTTGTTTCACCAACTCTTTTCTGAATCTGCTGGGCATCGTATCATTAAATATGTAGGTATTGGAAGTTTAGAGAGTAAAAAATATCAAAGATATATTTTTTGTCAATTTATTTTAAATACATATTGTATACTAAATTAACACATATCATGGCCGTAGATAGCGGAGGGTGGGGGTGGGCTTACTCCCCTCCCAAAAATTAACTAACCCACTCGAATTTTTTTCTGGCTACAGCCTTTGACAGGTACAAATAAAATAACGATATGTTTAGAAAAATTTGAAAGTTTATAATGAGAAAATAAAGACAAGTTTTTATGTGTTGTATTTATCAGCCAACGTTTCGTCGACTTTGCTGACTTCTTCAGGGCTTCAAATAGTCATAGGCGAATGTGTGGCATGACTATTTGAAGCCCTGAAGAAGTCAGCAAAATCGACGAAACGTTGGCTGATAAATAAAAAAGTCAAGACAAACAATTTTTTTTCTAGGCCTTTGCTAAAAATGAAGAACGTTTTGAACACTACTGTGGAAAGAAGAAGGAAACATTTTATTTGTTTCATATTGACCCTTTGAAACCCTGAAGAAGGAGGGAAGAATCCTCCTTATTTGATATGTGTTAATTTTTCTTGCCTCACTACCCCTGGGCTGCCTTCCATTACATTCAATTAAAGTTTCTACCCGTCCGTCTCTCTCCAGAGAAAATTTCGTTGCAAAAAAATTATATTATTAGTTGAATAAAATATTTCACCGTCGATGGTAACAGAATTGTTTTTATTTTAGGTTAAAATAAAATGAGAGATGGATTCTTCTGTTTTTTAAATAAAATAATTTTTAATTATTTCTAGAGACTATATATAGAGACTATATATAGTTTCGAAGGCATCATCAGTATATCAGAAATATTTCAGTATTTAGTTATAAATTAGTTACAAATTAAGATTTATGCATTGAAAATTTTGAAAAATATATAATGTTTTTTTCTTTCCATGTTTCCTCTTGGGAGATTAGAATGTAAATAGAGCAATATCAGGGTTACTCGTCTTCTTTTGTTTAAGCTTTTTCTAAAGAGTTTTACCTGAATGAATGAAAGGTTTTTAGAAATGGGTCATTGATAATTTCTAGTTTTTCATTTAAAGATTCATGTGGGCGTTTTTCTAAGGATTTTAAAATTTCTATGGATTCTTTTAAAGAAAGAATTAAGGGGTCATTGACTTCTTTGATCAATTTAATTTTGGATTGATCTGGAAAACTATGATTATTAGCATTTAAATGCTCTGCAAATGCATAATTTTCATATTTTAATCTGTAGGCCCTCTTGTGTTCATTGATCCTAATGGATAAATTTCTCTCTGTTTTTCCTATATAAGTTGCATTGCAATCGTAGCATGTCAATTTATATACACCCGATTTTTCATTTTCTGGAATTTTATCTTTAATTTGACTTAATTCACTTCCTAATGTATATGGTGATGTAAAGATTGTCGCATACCCTAAAGATTTTAATTTATGTTTATTTTTTCGGACATCTTACCATAATATGTGACCTTCTCCGAGAAAAGGGACCTAGTGTGTGAAAATGAAGTTTTGAGAAAAACGCATTTAAAGTTTCATAACGCATTATCACTTTGAACACACCTTCGGTTGGGAGATGCGATTTGTTATGGTTAGTTATGATTGGGTGCCGACTTTGGTGACGTCATGCCTATGTGGTGACGTATTTTTTGTAAAAATAACTATAAGAAAGGAAAAGAATAAAGTGACGCTTTAGTCTTGTGCCAACTGTATAACGAGTGGAAGTGAAGTAGAGTGGCGAACATGGGATACTCATTTCGAAGGATTTTACAAAAGATTACCAGGTAAACTGTCGCGATTTTGTGATTTTAATTTTTCAAATTCATTTCAATTAATTTTCTAAACGTTTGCATTTTAGGTATTACCAAGTACCACCACTTTGACTTCAAAAAAAACAAAATTGTATGTAAAGAACTTGTGGACTCGGAAGAAGAAAGATTTAATCTGCGATTAACGGCTGAGCTACCAAACGAATTACCTCCGCTCATTGAACCAAGCGGTTTATCGTTAGATCGCAAATGGTATTTGTATGAGAATGTCAGGGTCTTATGTACTGATTCATAGAAACGGGATTCTGTAGCTCCTAAACCGAGTGAACCCAAAGCGAAAAAAAAATCGAAAAATAAATCTGAACCTGCCAGCAAGAAAAAAAAATCGAACCACCGGATCACGAGAAAAGAAATCTGAAGTCAAAGCGCCGAAAAAAGAAAAAACTGAAATTGTCAAATGGAAGAAAATCGAAGTACCAGATCACGAAACACCGAAAAAAAAGTCCAAACTCCAAAAAAATTCGAAGACTGACGAAAAAAAACAATTTAAAACCAAAAAATCAAAAAAAATAAAATTTTAATGTTTTTCTCATTTTTATCGATTTTCCCAAGTTCGTTTTGTACGTTTTTATGGGGTAAATAAATTTTTATCAGAAATCTAACTCATTTCATCTTATTCTACACCCTTTTAGGTACCAGAATCCACTCTTAAGCCCAAACCCGTTTTTTGACACACTAGGTCCCTTTTCTCGGAGAAGGTCATATGATAATATTAGTTTTAGCAGATCTTTAATTTGGGAATTTTGTGAATAGATTAAATTTAAATTTGATTTTTGAATTTTTTCTTTTGATATTTGATTTATTAAATTGTTTTCATAACCATTATTCATAGCTATTTCTTTAATTATCTCTAGTTCTGTTAAAAAATGCTCTTTCTTTAATGGGTACTATCTAAACGGTGGATCATTGAATGGAATGCTGCTAATTTATGTGACATGGGTCGACAAGCCATGTTGTGAATTACGGTATCTGTTGATGTCTCTTTCCTATAAATTTCGAATGTGTGTTTATTTTTTTCAATTTTAATTTTAAGGTCTCTACCCACTACAACGTATCATACTATGACCGTACTAGAAACGTATCAGACATGAAAAGCAACACGAGACGTCCTGCTATGCCCACTGAAACGGATCGACGGCGTTCTGTGCCCGTATACATCCCGTATGATGCCCGTATATTGCCCGTATGTAATCTGTATCATCATACAGATCTAAATCCACCAAAATCTATAGGAAACCGTTTCATTCTCGCATGCGACTAAGTAAAGGCGTTTACAACGCTCATTTAAATACAAATATTAAATTAATTAAATAAATAATTGGATACAAATAATTTTAATTGCAGCTCACCGTTTCGCCGGCTACGCGCATCGGTTTGGCAACGTCGCGTGCCATGTGCGGAGCGTATCGGCACCGGCAAAATATTCTCACCGACAATTTAGTAACGCTCCGTGCATAGTAGGCGACGGTGCTGGTCGGTGACGGAACCGTCTAGTGGGCATAGTCTCATACTTTTCAATACAAAGAATATTTTTTTACCCGACACGTTCCTAGTACGATCATAGTATTATACGTTGTAGTGGGTAGAGACCTTTAATGTCCAAATAATTTAATGTTTTTTCTTTTTCTTTTTCTAAGGTAAATTTGATTTTTTCATGTAATGAATTTATATGTTTTATGAATTTATTGAGAATTCTTTCAGTCCCTGTCCATAAGACAATCACATCGTCAACATATCTATAATAATATTTGAATATATTGAGAGAATTCGCACTTTATATTTAAAAAATTGTTTTTCGAAATGTTTTAGAAAAATTTCCGCAAATAATGGTGACAGAGGGTTTCCAATTGCTAGCCCATTTTTAACCGACTTCAAAAAAGGAGGAGGTTCTCTATTCGACTGATTTTTTTTTTTTTTTTTTGTGCCTATGTTACCTCATATCTCCGCCAATTGTCAACCGATTTTGAAATTTTTTTTGCATTGGGTCCGGTCTAGCTTCCGATTGGTCCCATTTTTTTTCGTTTTTTTTTCTTAGGTATTAGACCTTTTTATTAGGTTTGTTTAGACCTAACCTCTTTGTTTATGAACCGATTTCGATGGTTCTTTTTTATCCGAAAGGGGTGTCTTAGGGATGGTGTCATATTAATTTGGTCAAGTTCTGATGATATGATCACTATTAATAACATCACTAAAAAGAGAAAAATAAAAATAATTTTTAAGAAAAAAATAAAAACCGACTTCAAAAAATTAAATGCAACAAATAAAATACACTAAAAGGTATAAAATAATTATTATCTTATTTAGTTACAACTAAACGACGAAATATTAACATGAAATTACTTTTTGAAGTTGGTGCCAAACATATACCTTTTATGAATCGCTCTCGACGGATCTTACTTAGTACGTTTGGCGGGTACGCTCGCTTATAGGTATAGTTTGTTTGGTAGCGACTTCAAAAAGTAGTTTCATGTTAATATTTCGTCGTTTAGTTGAGACTAAATAAGATAATAATTATTTTATACCTTTTAGTGTATTTTATTTGTTGCATTTAATTTTTTGAAGTCGGTTTTTATTTTTTCTTAAAAATTATTTTTATTTTTAAACGACTTCAAAAAAGGAGGAGGTTCACTATTCGACTGATTTTTTTTTGTGCCTATGTTACCTCATATCTCCGCCAATTGTGAACCGATTTTGAAATTTTTTTTGCATTGGGTTCAGCCGATTGGTCCCATTTTTTTCATAGGTATTGGACCTTTTTATTAGGTTTTTTTAGACCTAACTTCTTTGTTTATGAACCGATTTCGATGGTTTTTTTATCCGATAGGGGGTGTCTTAGGGATGGTGTCATATTAATTTGGTCAAGTTCTGATGATATGATCACTATTAATAACTTCAAAAAATTAAATGCAACAAATAAAATACCCTAAAAGGAATAAAATAATTATTATCTTATTTAGTTACAACTAAACGACGAAATATTAATATGAAATTACTTTTTGAAGTTGGTGCCAAACATATACCTTTTATGAATCGCACTCGACGGATCTTACTTAGTACGTTCGGAGGGTATGCTCGCTTATAGATATAGTTTGTTTGGTACCAACAATTTTTTTCTTAAAAATTATTTTTATAACCTAAAGCTTTATTATTATTGTTGGGGTGCCATAAAGTTATATTTTCAAATTTTTAGGTAAAAAAATGCAAAATAAGTTGGATTTACTCACCTATACTACTAATGATAACAAAAATCTTTCGATGTGTTACATATTATAGATTCCATACTAAATTGAATTGATTTTAAAGCAAAAACATTCATTTTAGGAATAGAGAAATTAATTTCATTTGATTTCAATCAGAACAACTCCATGTGCAGCTGCTCATTAGTATTCTGTCTAGACAGTATTTTAATATAATTTGCAAATTCAAAAGGGAAAAATAAAATCATATAATTAGTTTAGAATGAGAATAATCCTTTTTCCAGTCATTGAAATTTAAACAGGTGAATTTATTCTTGATTAATTCCATTTAGTTTTTAACTTTGGTTTATTGGTAATTGGATTGTAATTATATATAATAATAAAATAGAATTATAGCATTCGATTATCATTATAATAATAACGTATAATAATATTATAAAGTAGAGATAATTGCAAAGAGAACATCTAGTTTTTCAACCGCTAATTTAATTGTTTTCATATCTCATTTAGCATGGATTCGACCTCAATTCCAGGTTGATAAAAACAAGTAGTTTATTTGATGATTTATTGGTGTCGGAATCTATACTGTTTGCCTTCCGATTTCCACTTTGGTTCCTTCATCCCCAAACAATAGGGAGGTTCGGTTTTTATTATCAACCCTCATATATCCTTCTTTGTTACATAAATTTTACTGATTATTTTTTTACAACAGAAAATAAATGTTTGTTTTTTAAAATAAGCACTATATAAAAGAAAAACATCAATTGGAAAATTAATGAGTTGAAAAATCGTGTATTGATTTAATACAGAAACCGTAGATGAGATATAATTTATTGGAATTTTTTATTTTATTTTAAAAATTATAGAACAATTTACTCTTAGTTCGAGGTCTATTGAGGTAAAAAATGTTTATATTTCATCGAGAGGAATTTTGAAAATATTATATCAGGTTTCCAAATCATTTCATTAAAAAATAAATTGAAATATTTTGCCGAGAGTAGCAGAATTTTTTAAATTGAAGGAGACAATAAAAGAGTGTGTCTTCTGCTGGAATAATAAATTTTTAATTTATTTATAACGCGACTCTAGTTTCGAGAGCTTTGCCCTCTTCATCAGTCTATTACAATTGATTCACAGGAATTAATGTGTGGGAAAGACGGAGAGAAATCTGAAAATTCGACTAAATGAACACATAAGAGATTATAAAAATAAAAAGTACGAAAATTCTTTTGCAGAACATTCAAATTCAAACAATCACTCCTTCCCAGAAGGCATTAGATCAATAAAAGGAGAAAGGGACCCAAAATTGATTAGCGCAATCGAATCTTTAGAAATTTTGAAGTCATTCAATAGAAATTCAGAACTCTGTTTAAACAATCAAATTGAATTATCCAATAGTAATCTACTTAAGATGTTTGCTAACAAAAGATAAAAGAAAAAATTCCTCCTTTCTAAGGAGAAAGAAGAAAGGGAAACATATGGTTATATTTGAGTGTGAACCCGGAGAGAGTGTCTTTATTAGTTGCTAGCTTTCCAGTGACGAAGGAACACCAAGTTTTCAATATCCATATGATATTGACTCCATGAAAAACATTTATAATTGAAGAAAGACTGATGATGAAGACCAAGTCTTCGAAACTATAGTCTCAAACAAATAAATAATATATATATACAGATATATCATCTTGATATATATGTGTATATGTTTATTTGCATCAAGCAGAAGACAATCTCTTTGTTTCTCTTTGTTAAAAATTTATTATTCCAACAGAAGACACAGTTTTATATAAGGAGACCTTCAATTCAAAAAATAGATATTTTTTTTTTTGTTAAAGGAGTTTGTTCTTGGTGAAACATATTTAAATAAAGTAAAGAAAATTTAAAAAAATTAAAAATATAAAACTCAAGGTAGGTTTCACAAAAAATGTTATCTTTTATTTTTGTGAAACCTATCTATTTTTAAGATTTAATCAAATCTGCTTGATATATTTATTAATTTTCTCCCAAATCAGAACTGTATTAAAATTTTAATCGAATGATTATTTTGGGTAGGTTTTGGCGTTTTTTGAGATCAAAATAAAAAAAATATTATTTTTATCATGAGGGTGAGGTAAAATGTAGCTATTTATCATTCTGAATGATATATACATTCACGCACTACAAAATAAACATAAATTAAACGAATTGAAAAACTCTCTGACGATAGATTACATAAATAAAACGTTCAATAAAAATTTTAAAAAATAATCCTTTGAAAAATGTGGTCAGGTAGTATATCCATACTTCCCTAACCCCTTGGTGGATAGCTAATCCCCCTAAATTTTTACTTTAGCATACAGCGTATGGTTAAGTATTGTAATCGTGCATGAAAAAACTGTTTTTTCCTTCTATTTTTTTCAAAATATCTAAAAAACGGCTGAAATTATTTTGATTAAAAAAATTGAGCGAAACCATGGCCTTTCGGTATACAAAAAAGCCCAAATAAGTAAACATCAAAAAAATTAAATTTTTTGAGATAATAATTGTTTTGTCAAAATGTCTGTTAATCTGCCTGGTTGTCAGTTAGTCTGTGCGTTTGTTTTGTGGACGAGCTAGCTCAAAAACTAGTGTAAATATCGAAACCAAATTTCACACGTAGTTTTGGTCTATTGAGATTAAGAGCTGATTAAATTTTGGTGCATATAGACCTAAAATTAAGGGGTGGAGTGGGGATTAAAAATTAAAAATCTAGGCCATTTGAGCAAACTCAACCAAATTTTGTATACATGGACCCACAGTAATCTAAAAATGCAAAAACTAAAATGGGGGGAGGGGTCAAAAAATGAAAATATAGGCTCTTGTACCTAACTTATCCAAATTTTGTATACATAATCAGTGGGCCTCAGGAGTCTAAAATTGCAAAAACTACCCCCCCCTTAAATGAATATAAATAATTTTATTAAAATTAAATATAAGTGAGGGGCCAGGTTGTAAGGTGAAGTCAATTGGATGGCCACATCAGAACACGTCAACTTATTTTCTGACAATGTTGAGCAGTGTATATCAATATTATAATCAAGATTAATTTCAAGCCCCCTCTAGCTATATGCTTGATCTAGGTTATGAATAAAAGTCATACGAGTATTTCTATTTTATTTACAGTAAGAGTTGTATGTATTATATTTTAAAAAAAAATCTCGGAGCCTAATTAATTTATTTTATTAACATTATAATTATCAAAATTATCAAATTATTCTTTTATAAATAAACCAATAATATCAACAATAATACCCCAGCATCGATTGATAAAAATTTAAGATTCTTAAATATAATTAATTATTAGAAGAAATTTGTATCTTCAATTTTTGTAAATGATTATAATTTAGGTGAATATGATTTTAGAAATTTTAGAAATTCTAGAAAACTTAACTCAGAGTAAATTAATATCTCATAAAATATAGTATTTATTTTCTTTTATCTTTATTAAAGATGTTTCATCTTGCACCAACACCACAATTTCTATTAATTATTAATACGGGGGGGTCGGGTAGGCTAGGCGGTAGCATGTCAGCCAGCTAACCAAGAGGACCCGAGTTCGAATCCGACTCGAGGCATCCGGCTAAAATCTGACCCCCGAGGTAGAGACAAATTTAAATAAAAATAATTAGTATCGTAAATGGCTTATGGCTAGAAAGGCCGAAAAGCAAAAAAAAAAAAAATTATTAATACTTCTTTTATTAATTTTTACTTTCTTCTTTTCAGAAAATCACAGGCAGATCTTTGCATTCTGATAAGTCTCACAGGAAGAATTTCTTTCATCTTCGGCTAGCAAAGTAAGTAAAGTAACTTCGGATATATATCTTTTTATCTTTTGATAAGAAAAATGTATTCAATTTGATTCATTAGAAATAAAGATCGAAAACTTAAAATTGTTCAAAATTCAACATTTATATTAATAAGATTTGATGATTTGAGAATTTTTTAATTTTAATTATTTAAATAATAATTGATATTTTCTTCATACTACATAAAATTTAAATATTTTTAGATTGTTCTAAGGCTGAAGATGACACCAAAATAATGTGGTCGAAACGTCCTTATTGACTAAATTTTTTTTTTTTAATAATAACCTGTGTTGTTTTTACAAAAGAAAAAACGAGAGGCATTTCTTAAGAATATATCCTCAAAAAGTTATATAATAATTAAACATTTATTTTATTCTAATTATTCTCATTTCAAGATTAATTTTCTAAATTTTTTATAGGAATATAATAATATATTACCTGGAGGCACCGAGAGATGCTCGGTAACTTCTTCCTTCAGTTAAAACCTTTATTTTAATATTATTTTTAATTTAAAATTCTGATAAAAAGGTCGATTTTTATTTGAGAGCCGCTTTCAAATTAAAAAAAAATATACAAATATATATAGTATTTACCCACTGTACCTCCCCCCCGCTTGACGCCACCCCCGAAACCTCGCCTTACCACCGGATTCCCCACCACTGCACCCCACCTCCTGCACCTGTTTTGATTCAACCATTTGATTCATTTTAATTCATCCAATTGTTAATAAATAAAACCTATCAAAATGTGTTATTTTTCAGAAAATTGAGACCTGCTTATGCGAAATATATTTTTAAATAAATTCTTGATTGTTTTTTATTCTATTAAATAAATAAAGTTCTTTATAAAAACAATTTTAAAACGTTTATTAATATTTCTAACGTTTAGGGAGAACAAAATATGTTAAAATCCACAATCACAATACTTCTTCAAGGGCTTTTAGAACAATGAATTAGGGCAACCCATTGTCTGCCTGGGTACAAAATGAAAAGAGTAATCTTTTTTAAAACCCTAAGAATGGGATTTGTCTACCTGAGAATAATTAATTTGATTATGGAAAACCCATCAAAAACAATTTTATCGAAGATGAGACCGTGACAGATCGAATTGTCACCCCAAAAAACCCTCTAACCCGTGAATTTCATCAAAATCGGTAGAGTCGTTTTCAAAATATAACCAAGATACAAATATATATACAAACAAATATATTTATATACAAATAAATATACAATTTTTGTTCGTTTAATAAGAGTAGATTTATAATAGCATATTCTTGGACGGAGTTTATTAAAAAATAAATAGAATTATTTTTAATTAATACAACAATTAATGGAGTTTTTAGTTGAATATTAAAAAAAATATTTATTTATTTATTATTTTTTGCTTCGAAAACTAGAGTTAATTTTGCTAAAGAAAATTGGGAATAAATCAGATTCAGAGTTGACTTTTCAATTTTCTTTTCTAATAGTTTGTCTATGAGGGTTCTCTCGTAACCGTTTTTGGCAGCAAACATTTTATTGCTTAAACTTAATAGATTTGACAAAGCATTCTCATAAGAATCTAAAATGTTTTGATATAAAATCTTGAGACAGTTTTTTGCAAAGGAATTTATTTTCTCACTCTTTGATCTTATTACCCTAGCTGTTGGGGTAACTAAATTTGGTAGCGCGCCATTTCAGCCCCCGACAAAACATCCCCCGACAAAATATACTGTAACGGACTTTGCAAGAGATGAAATGAAATGCTGATTTGCGAGGTCTCTGACTGAGGAGATAAACAAGAGAGTTTGAATGGATTATGGCTGGGAGTTGTTGATATTTTGTTTTGATAATAAAGTCTTATTTATAATTGACTTGATTTAAATTATTTTACCCTTTAAAACGTTACAACTGGTGTCAGGTTTGGAGGTAAATTATCCCTGAAGAGTAGAATAATTTAAAAAAAGGAAAAAAAAAAAAAATGTCGACGACCAGATCTCAAGCAAATAAAAATGAAGAAACATCCCTCATGGCTGTTCTTTTACAACTTAAGGCTCAAATGGAGGAAAGTTCTCGAAGATTAGAAGACAAGATTGAGGCAGCTGAGGTGAAACTCGTTGGAGAAATGCAATCCCGGGTCGGCGATCTGGAGAACACGGTGAGCGAATTAAAATCGAAGCAACATCGATTAGAAGATGTTTTATCCACGCTAACAAATCGATTGGATCAGATAAGCGTTCGACCAGAGAACCAGACGTCGCCGTCCAAGCTATCAACCCCGATTTTTGAAAATCACACGGACTCACTTATTGATCTCAATTATGGCGAACCCAAAGAGGGTACTTGTTTTCAAGAAGAGCACAAAGTGAAACCACCAACTTTCGATGGAAAGTCACCATGGAGTACCTATCGGCGGCAATTTGAAGCAGCGGCCAGGGTAAACCGATGGACGGACAGTGACAAAGGTACATTCCTTATCCTTGCTCTTCGCGGCGACGCTCTTAGCACTCTCCAAACTATTCCTGAGGAGCACCAGCAAGACTATAAATTAGTGTCAGCACGCCTTGAGATGAGATATGGGGACATGCATCTACAGCAATTTTATCATGCTCAAGCTAAAAGCCGTACTCAGAAATCGACTGAAAGTCTCCAGGAGTTTGAAACAGACGTCACGCGGTTAGTCCGTCTTGCATATCCGACTGCTCCTCATAATTTTCTCGAACGGCTAGCAATCGACACATTTGTGGACGGGTTAAGGGACCGAGAAATGCAGCAATCACTGCGGCTCGCTCGTCCGAAAACAATAGATGACGCACTCGCCCATGCTTTGGAGTTCGAAGCAGCAAAACAGACATCGCATGGCTACAGTCGCGTTCGCTGTGTTCAGGAAGAACTACAAGGGCCATTAATGGAGACGCTCAGACAGGTCCTTCAAGAAATTAAAAGAAAAACCACCTCGCTGCTGGAACTGCGGACAAGTTGGACACGTACGTAACAGGTGCCCGGAAGTCATAGAAGATAAAAAGCCGGAAAACTAAAAAGGGTCAACAAGAGGGGGCGGAAGTTGGCCTGGAGAGCTCGCGCCCCAGTAGTCACGATATGTGCGGCATCATCTAAAAACTATTTGGATAACATCTATATCGATGGGACGGTAAACGATAAGGCGCTGTCATTTCTGATTGATACGGGAGCAACAAGAACAATTGTGCGTTCGGAAGTGATGAAGGACAGCAATGTTACATCACATACGGATATAAGACTACGTACGGCTACCGGGGAGGTAATTACAACTAAGGGGGAAATCTTGGCGAAAATAGGAATTGGAAGCAAAACTCTGGACCATCTAGTGCTAGTAGCAGATATCGCGGACGATTTTATTTTAGGAATGGACCTTCTAAGCAGGCTTGGTGTCTCATTGGATTTAGAACATGGCGTGATAAGGGTCGGTAATGAAGTGTCATTTATACATTCTCGCAAAGATGATGCAGCGATCCGAGTCATCTTAGCAGAAGACACCACCATTCCTGGACGAAGTGAAAAAATCGTCATGGGTAATTTAGAAGGAGACCTGCGGGAAGATCGAATAGGAATGATCGAACCAATGGATGACCAACAGATTTCTAACGGAGTATTAGTGGGGAAAAGTCTCGTTCGGGGAACAGCTTTAGTGCCAGTTAGAATTATGAGCGTCAACCCTTATGCGATTAGTTTAAAAAAAGGTACGATAATGGGACTATGCACTCCTGTGTCCCATATAGTTAATTGCGTTGTTCCACCGAAGGATACACCTTATAAAGAGTGTCCAAAAGAACTGCATGAATTAATCAGGAAGTCATGCGAGAAACTTGATCAGGTTAATTCAAAAGAAATTCAAGATTTGATAGCAAGAAACCAAGACGTCTTTGCTACGGCTAATTCCCCAGCAGGGAGAACAGAAGTGGTGACTCATCAGATCAACACCGGCGAAGCTTCTCCTATTCGACAACATCCAAGACGATTACCTCTGGCAAGAAGAGAAGAAGCTGAAAATATTATTTCAGAAATGAAGAATCAGGGTGTGATTGAACCCTCGATGAGTCCATGGGCGTCACCAGTGGTCTTGGTAAAGAAGAAAGATGGGTCAACAAGATTTTGTGTCGACTACCGTTTACTAAATGACGTCACCAAGAAGGATAGCTACCCTCTGCCACGTATCGATGACACCTTAGATACTCTTACTGGTTCAAAGTGGTTTTCTACCCTTGACTTAAAAAGCGGCTACTGGCAAGTAGGACTTAACCATGAAGACCGTGAGAAAACTGCGTTTACCATCGGCTCTGGCCTGTGGCAGTTCACCGTAATGCCTTTTGGCCTATGCAACGCTCCTGCTACCTTTGAACGTTTGATGGAAACCATTTTGCAAGGGCTATCTTGGAAGACCTGTTTGGTGTACCTGGATGATGTAATTGTCCTCGGTCGCTCTTTCGGGGAACACCTCAGAAATCTTGAAGAAATATTCCAAAGACTACGGGTGGCAAACCTGAAATTAAATCCAAAGAAGTGTCAATTGTTCCAAGAAAAAGTGAAATTCCTCGGACACATAGTTTCAAGAGATGGAGTAGCAACCGATCCGGAAAAAGTGGAAGCTGTTAAGAATTGGCCAACTCCAAAGGACAAACATGAGCTTCGAAGTTTTTTAGGATTGTGCACTTACTATCGTCGCTTTGTACTTGGTTTCGCAAAAATAGCCACGCCCTTGACCAATTTAACAGAAGAAAAACGTCCGTTTGTCTGGAGTAATGAATGTGAAGAATCGTTTATCAAACTTAAAGCAGCCCTAACTTCTACGCCTGTTTTGGGCTATCCTCGAATAGAAGGACAGTTCATATTAGACACCGATGCCAGCAATACTGCTATAGGCGGAGTACTTTCTCAGAAGCAAGATGGTCAAGAGAAGGTCATCGGATATTTTAGCAAAGTTCTTTCAAAACCAGAACGCAATTATTGTGTCACCAGGAGAGAATTGTTAGCGATTGTGAAGTCTGTGGAACATTTCTACAAGTATTTATATGGACGAAATTTTCTTTTGAGAACTGATCACGCGGCCTTAAAATGGTTACAGAGTTTCAAAAATCCTGAAGGGCAGGTGGCCAGATGGATAGAGCGCCTGCAGGAATACAATTTTGAGACCGAGCACCGGGCAGGAAATATTCATCGAAACGCTGATGCACTATCACGAAGACCGTGTAATGAAGACTGCAAACATTGCTTACGGTTAGAAGATAAATGGTGCTCTCTGAAACGAACAACCGTTATTGATGACCGATGGCAGCCAGAAAAACTACGGGAAGCTCAAGAGTCAGATCCAGACTTGGGGATTATTCTCAGATGGAAGAGACAGGAACGCCGCCCAGCTTGGCAAGAAATAAGCGCACTAAGCAGGAAAGTTAAAATTTATTGGGCGCAATGGAAATCGCTTATTGTAGAAGATGGAATTTTAAAGCGTTGTTTGGAAGCTGAAAATGGCGGCGGAACCAGGCTTCAAATGGTAGTTCCAAAGGATCGAGTTTCCGAGGTGCTGGAAAATTTGCACGATATATCGGGAGGTCATTTAGGAATAACGAAAACACTCCAAAAAGTACGAGAAAGATTCTATTGGGCAGAATACAAAGACGACGTCAAACAATGGTGTCGAAAATGTGCATTGTGTGCCACAGGCAACGGCCCTCTCAACAGAAAGAAAGCTCCAATGAGACAGTACAACGTGGGAAGTCCCTTCGAGAGAATAGCTATCGACATCGCGGGCCCCTTCACCCCGACCGAAGCTGGCAATAAATACATCTTGGTTGCAATGGACTACTTCTCGAAATGGACTGAAGCATACGCCCTACCTAACCAGGAATCGTCAACTGTTGCTGAGGTACTAGTAAAAGAGTTGTTCAGCCGTTTTGGAGTGCCGCTTGAGCTCCACGCCGATCAAGGCCGAAACTTCGAATCTTCCATCTTCCAACAAGTGTGCAGCCTCCTAGGAATACATAAAACCAGAACGACTCCGGCTCACCCGCAATCCGACGGCATGGTTGAACGAATGAATAGAACAATGGCTAAATATCTCAGCAAAGTAGTATCCGAGCATCAGAGAGATTGGGATCGGTATCTACACCTTTTCTTAATGGCCTACCGATCTTCTATCCACGAAACAACAGGGCAAACGCCATCTTGTATCCTGTTTGGCCGAGAAATTAGGTTACCATGTGATTTGAAGTTTGGGTGTCGTCCTGGAGAACGCGAAATGGCCGGGGAGGACTATGTAGGAGATCTTAGAAAGCGATTAGATGCAATTCACGAACTCGCCAGGAAACATATCGAGTTGGCCAGCGATCGGATGAAAGACAACTACGACATCAAGGCGGAAGAAGGCGGATTCCATCCAGGCGATATGGTGTGGTTCTATAACCCGCGAAGGCGGCGTGGACTATCACCTAAGTTGCAGAGGAATTGGGAAGGCCCGTATGAAGTGCTGCAACGAATCAACGATGTAATCTACCGAATTCAACTACCACCCAAAGGCAAGGTCAAGGTAGTCCACAGAAACCGTTTGGCCCCTGTGCTGTAAACATCTCGTTCGAGGACGAACGAATTTTAATAGGGGGGCATTGTAACGGACTTTGCAAGAGATGAAATGAAATGCTGATTTGCGAGGTCTCTGACTGAGGAGATAAACAAGAGAGTTTGAATGGATTATGGCTGGGAGTTGTTGATATTTTGTTTTGATAATAAAGTCTTATTTATAATTGACTTGATTTAAATTATTTTACCCTTTAAAACGTTACAATACAAAGGACAAAATATCCCCCGCATAATATCTTCTGACAAAATATTCCCCAGTATAAGGGAGAATACAAAAGAGACACCCTGCCTGACGATTGGCTGGTTCGGTTTTCAATGTGTGTTTGATTAGAAAAAAATGGGAGCCCGAAACACACCCCGCCCGGACTAAACTTTCGGAGGTTCGGTTAATATATATTCAGTTAGGCCCGGTTGGGTTCGTATAGCTCCTTTTCGGGCTGGTTTTTAGATGGTTCGGTTTGCGTCAGCTATACGAACCCAACCGGAGCCAAATATATATTAACCGAACCGGAGTCGATTTGCATTACTCATAAGATTCACGCGGGAAAGGATTATTTTGTCATGAGATATTTTGTCTGAAGAATATCCTGTCGGGGGATATCTTGTCGGGGGCTGAAATGTCGCGGAATCACTAAATTTGTCTTTACCATTTTAGTAAGACTGAATTGATAAAGTAATAAAAATAATTAATTAAAATGTTACTAAATCACACAGAGAAATTTACGTTTTTTTTTTATTTACTTGTAAAACACTAAAAATAATTTATAGTTTGATATATGACCAAATATAAGCGATTAAAGTGTTATTTTTTATCCAAAAAAAAGATTTATTCTCAACAATTCTGATTTAAATTGTTAGAATAATACTGTATTTTTAGAAAAATTTCCAAATGAACTAACAATCAATGTGCTTCCTATTGGTTTATGGTGTTTTAAAAGTTATAGAAAATAAATGGACGTAGATTTTATCACTTGGCCTAGGATCAGAATTCCTATAGAAAAAAATCTTATAAATCAATCTCTAAAGCAGAATGCACTGGTGGGGGTTCTTGTTCTTTCCAGGAGCCACAGAGTCATATTAATAAAGCTCAACGGCCCGTATTGACAATGGAAAAAAATTTCTGGACTCAATTTCATGGACCGAGAGAAAATATATAGGAATATTAATGTCGGTTCACAATGCAGAAGCTCGTAATGAACGGTCGTTCTCTCGAATTCAGCTTATTCTCTATTCTATATGGATTAATTATCATATTATTTTTAGGGTCTTATACCAACAAAGGTAAAAATAAAATTGTCTTATTTTATACAAGCCTAAAATAATATTTAATGTTTACTTAATTAAGGGTTATTGTGTTGCCTCTACGCTAAACATTAAAACAATATAGTATGAAAAATAAATACACTGTTTTTATTGAAATAAAATAATGTTTTTGCATATAACTCCAAAAGATATAATTTCGAAATATTTTAGATTAAATAAACTATTTTTCGCTAGGGAGCAGAACGAAAATTTTACCTACTAAAATCCTATAAGGGTGGTCCTTATTTTGGGTATTTTCGAATTTTTACACAAGGGCTCATATGGTTCGAAATAAATAAAAAAAAATGTCCCCCAACTTTCAAGTCTCTATTTCAATTATAACCTGTGCCCCAAACGATGTAAGTTTCTCATCTAAATAACATGGGGTTTTTGGCATTTAAATATCAATTTTTTATTCCGGCCAAAGTAATAGTTCAAAAAATTTAAAACTCTGTAAACTTTATTCCATTCAAGGCGTCCTCTAATTCTTTTTTATGAATGGAATTAACCAAATCCTAATAGAAGAAATCAAAATGAAAATAAACAAGAATAAAACCAAGGTCCTAGTATGTACAAAAAAAGAACAAACGAGACAGGAATGCATCAAAATTAACCAAAGAAAACCTAGAAGGAGTTAAGGAATTCCGCTACCTAGGAAGTAAAATAACATGGGATGGGAGGAGCAAAAACGAAATTAAATCAAGAATTGCCCAAGCAAAAATGGGGTTTAATTCAAAACAAAAACTACTATGCTCCTCCTCAATCAGCTTAGCAAACAGGAAGTTGCTATTGAAGACATATGTATGGAGCATAGCCATGTACGGGTGTGAAACCTGGACAATTGGAAAAGCGGAGAGAAAGAGATTGGAGGCTTTCGAAATGTGGTGCTACAGAAGAATGATGAATATCAAATGGATGGATAAAATTACAAATGAAGAAGTTCTTGGAAGAATCGGAGAAAGAAGAACCTTGTGGAAGAGTCTGAAGAAGAGAAGAGTTCAGATGATGGGGCACACACTGAGACATGGGGGACTGCTTAGGGATATCTTGGAGGGGGAGGTGGGAAAGAAAAGGGGAAGGGGAAGAACCAGATTAGAATATTTCAACCAAATAATTGGGGATATGGGATGCCAGACATTTAGAGAGGTTAAACAGCTGGAGGGGGACAGAGTCGAGTGGAGACGGATTGTTGCATCAAACCAGTCTTAGGACTGTATACTCAATGATGATGATGATGTAAACTTTATCCTTATAATATCCTATTCATTAGAATTATTACAGATTTTTAGCTATTATAATTTTGGAGTTACAGCCCGATAAACTACTGCTATATTTTAGTGTTACTAAGTTAAAGACTCCAAAATTATATTAGCTAAAAATTTGTAAAAAAATCTGAAAAATAGCTACTATTATAAGGATAATGTCTCCTGAGTTTCAAATTTTTTGAAGCAATACTTTGGCCGGAATAAAAAAATTGATCTTTCAATGGCAAAAACCTCATGTTATTTAGACGAGGGCGCAGGTTATAATTTAGAAAGAGATTTGAAATTTAGTGGATATTTTTTTTATTTATTTCGAACCCTTGTCAGGGTAAAAATTCGAAAATACCCAAAATAAGGACCACCCTACTACATACCCACTGGATAAAAAGGACTATAGTACATTTTGGATATTGTAGACTGAATATGGGTGAGACTATTAGCCGAAACATGTTTCCTTGATTTTGATTATCTGAATAATAAAGATGAGAAGATTTTCCAATTAAAAATAATTTTATTTTAGTTTACGTAGGGAAAGTTGTATGTCGGTTGGTAGACTCTTTTTAAACGTTGACAAAGGGTAAAACTTTAAAATTCACCTTGTGCCGGGTGGGATGGCCAATCAGATTACAGACATTTTCATCTGATTGGGCATCCCACCGGGCACAAGGTGAATTCTAAGGATTTACCCTTTGCCAATTTTAAAAGAGTTTACTAACCGACATACAACTGGCTCCTTAGAGAGCTTCGCATCTGTCTCTCTTGGGGTTCAAATACCTCATTTTGGAAGTTTATACACATTATATAATATGTTAGTTAAATTGAATGTTTTTGCCGAGAGTAGCAGAATTTTTTTATATATTGAAGGAGACAATGAAAGAGTGTGTCTTCTGCTGGAATTATAAATTTTATTTATTTATAACGAGACTATAGTTTCGAGGGCTTTGCCCTCTTCATCAGTCTATTACAATGTATTCACAGGAATTAATTTATGAAGAGGCAAAGCCCTCGAAACTATAGTCTCGTTATAAATAAATAAAATTTATAATTCTAGCAGAAGACACACTCTTTTATTGTCTCCTTCAAAACATGTTAGTTATAATATTTTGAGAGTTTCGATTTATGAAAATTGCATAGCATTGAGGATTGTTAAATAAATATAAATTGCAAATAGTAGTAGAGTGACGATTTCTAGAAAAATCGCGATAGTTTGTGACCCACTAAATCCGACGTACCATATTAGTCATGACTAATTTATTATGGATCAAAAGTGGTGAATTTTTTGAACAAAATGTATTTTTTTCATATTAAAATTTACATATTTATTATTTATATAATTTGGGCATCGATCCACTATTAGTACTCTCCGAGGGTGAACCACGACCTAATATGCTATACACCTACTTCCACTTGTACTTCCAAATATTTCCAAGTAGTTCCAAATATTTCCAAGCACTTCCAAATATTTCCAAGCACCTCCAAATATTTCCAAGTACTTCCAAATATTTCCAAATACTTTCAAATATTTCCAACTACTTTCAAATATTTCCAAGTACTTCCAAAATACTTCCAAAGAGTGTACACCTACTTCCAATGGCGGATCACCCCTCGGTACTCTTCCTTCCCATGTCCATATTTAAATAATGTCTAAAGGGGTGAATACAATCCTTCCAACAAATTTAGAATAAAAATTATCTATCTATAAAATAGTTACCGATAGAAATAGATTTAAATTTTCTTTGAAAATCACAAGAACGTCATCTATTAGATCCAATGGAATGGATTATTCTTAATTGTATGTTTGAAGGGCTGTTTTTTGGGTTCCTCTCAAAATACCGGCATGTGAAAATTCAGAAGTTATTTTAATATTTTATTAACCTTTTCAATATTTTGCAGTCGGGATTTTGACATTCGGAATTTTGGGTGCCACCCTGGTTTTTTCACCCTTCGTGAATCAAACCCGAGTGTCAGTATTGTTAGGGTGGTGCTTTGTGCGCCCCCCACCAAGTCGATGGGGTCCTAACAATCTTGCTTATGCAGAGTTGTAGGTTGCGTATAGGGTGTGTGCAGGGGAGGGGCTGCCGGTTGTTATTTGGCCCCTCTAGATTCGGGTGTCCGAATCCGTTAGCTAACCCTCAGTCGAAGCGAGCCGCTTATATTATAGCATGGGAGAGTATATTTCCCTCATGCAAAAGCGACTCAACGATCCGACTGAGTCATCTAGCGGCCGTTGCTCAAGGCTCGTCGCCATGCGCAAGCGTGGGCCGCGGGCCGCCACAGTCAGTAACAGTAATCTGGGCCATTTAGTACCCTGTGAGGTGCGGGTGAAAAAACAACCCCTCTCACATATAATTAAAAATAATCCATTCCATCGGA
>JALMQS010000149.1:12464820-12546784 GCA_024734495.1 Forficula auricularia
TGGTGCCAAACATATACCTTTTATGAATCGCTCTCGACGGATCTTACTTAGTACGTTTGGCGGGTACGCTCGCTTATAGGTATAGTTTGTTTGGTAGCGACTTCAAAAAGTAATTTCATGTTAATATTTCGTCGTTTAGTTGAAACTAAATAAGATAATAATTATTTTATACCTTTTAGTGTATTTTATTTGTTGCATTTAATTTTTTGAAGTCGGTTTTTATTTTTTTCTTAAAAATTATTTTTATTTTTAAACGACTTAAAAAAAGGAGGAGGTTCACTATTCGACTGATTTTTTTTTTTTGTGCCTATGTTACCTCATATCTCCGCCAATTGTGAACCGATTTTGAAATTTTTTTTTTTGCATTGGGTTCAGCCGATTGGTCCCATTTTTTTCATAGGTATTGGACCTTTTTTATTAGGTTTTTTTAGACCTAACTTCTTTGTTTATGAACCGATTTCGATGGTTTTTTTATCCGATAGGGGGTGTCTTAGGGATGGTGTCATATTAATTTGGTCAAGTTCTGATGATATGATCACTATTAATAACTTCAAAAAATTAAATGCAACAAATAAAATACCCTAAAAGGAATAAAATAATTATTATCTTATTTAGTTACAACTAAACGACGAAATATTAATATGAAATTACTTTTTGAAGTTGGTGCCAAACATATACCTTTTATGAATCGCACTCGACGGATCTTACTTAGTACGTTCGGAGGGTATGCTCGCTTATAGATATAGTTTGTTTGGTACCAACAATTTTTTTCTTAAAAATTATTTTTATAACCTAAAGCTTTATTATTATTGTTGGGGTGCCATAAAGTTGTATTTTCAAATTTTTAGGTAAAAAAAATGCAAAATAAGTTGGATTTACTCACCTATACTACTAATGATAACAAAAATCTTTCGATGTGTTACATATTATAGATTCCATACTAAATTGAATTGATTTTAAAGCAAAAACATTCATTTTAGGAATAGAGAAATTAATTTCATTTGATTTCAATCAGAACAACTCCATGTGCAGCTGCTCATTAGTATTCTGTCTAGACAGTATTTTAATATAATTTGCAAATTCAAAAGGGAAAATAAAATCATATAATTAGTTTAGAATGAGAATAATCCTTTTTCCAGTCATTGAAATTTAAACAGGTGAATTTATTCTTGATTAATTCCATTTAGTTTTTAACTTTGGTTTATTGGTAATTGGATTGTAATTATATATAATAATAAAATAGAATTATAGCATTCGATTATCATTATAATAATAACGTATAATAATATTATAAAGTAGAGATAATTGCAAAGAGAACATCTAGTTTTTCAACCGCTAATTTAATTGTTTTCATATCTCATTTAGCATGGATTCGACCTCAATTCCAGGTTGATAAAAACAAGTAGTTTATTTGATGATTTATTGGTGTCGGAATCTATACTGTTTGCCTTCCGATTTCCACTTTGGTTCCTTCATCCCCAAACAATAGGGAGGTTCGGTTTTTATTATCAACCCTCATATATCCTTCTTTGTTACATAAATTTTACTGATTATTTTTTTACAACAGAAAATAAATGTTTGTTTTTTAAAATAAGCACTATATAAAAGAAAAAACATCAATTGGAAAATTAATGAGTTGAAAAATCGTGTATTGATTTAATACAGAAACCGTAGATGAGATATAATTTATTGGAATTTTTTATTTTATTTTAAAAATTATAGAACAATTTACTCTTAGTTCGAGGTCTATTGAGGTAAAAAATGTTTATATTTCATCGAGAGGAATTTTGAAAATATTATATCAGGTTTCCAAATCATTTCATTAAAAAATAAATTGAAATATTTTGCCGAGAGTAGCAGAATTTTTTAAATTGAAGGAGACAATAAAAGAGTGTGTCTTCTGCTGGAATAATAAATTTTTAATTTATTTATAACGCGACTCTAGTTTCGAGAGCTTTGCCCTCTTCATCAGTCTATTACAATTGATTCACAGGAATTAATGTGTGGGAAAGACGGAGAGAAATCTGAAAATTCGACTAAATGAACACATAAGAGATTATAAAAATAAAAAGTACGAAAATTCTTTTGCAGAACATTTAAATTCAAACAATCACTCCTTCCCAGAAGGCATTAGATTAATAAAAGGAGAAAGGGACCCAAAATTGATTAGCGCAATCGAATCTTTAGAAATTTTGAAGTCATTCAATAGAAATTCAGAACTCTGTTTAAACAATCAAATTGAATTATCCAATAGTAATCTACTTAAGATGTTTGCTAACAAAAGATAAAAGAGAAAAAAATTCCTCCTTTCTAAGGAGAAAGGAGAAAGGGAAACATATGGTTATATTTGAGTGTGAGCCCGGAGAGAGTGTCTTTATTAGTTGCTAGCTTTCCAGTGACGAAGGAACACCAAGTTTTCAATATCCATATGATATTGACTCCATGAAAAACATTTATAATTGAAGAAAGACTGATGATGAAGACCAAGTCTTCGAAACTATAGTCTCAAACAAATAAATAATATATATATACAGATATATCATCTTGATATATATGTGTATATGTTTATTTGCATCAAGCAGAAGACAATCTCTTTGTTTCTCTTTGTTAAAAATTTATTATTCCAGCAGAAGACACAGTTTTATATAAGGAGACCTTCAATTCAAAAAATAGATATTTTTTTTTTTTGTTAAAGGAGTTTGTTCTTGGTGAAACATATTTAAATAAAGTAAAGAAAATTTAAAAAAATTAAAAATATAAAACTCAGGTAGGTTTCACAAAAATGTTATCTTTTATTTTTGTGAAACCTATCTATTTTTAAGATTTAATCAAATCTGCTTGATATATTTATTAATTTTCTCCCAAATCAGAACTGTATTAAAATTTTAATCGAATGATTATTTTGGGTAGGTTTTGGCGTTTTTTGAGGTCAAAATAAAAAAAATATTATTTTTATCATAAGGGTGAGGTAAAATGTAGCTATTTATCATTCTGAATGATATATACATTCACGCACTACAAAATAAACATAAATTAAACGAATTGAAAAACTCTCTGACGATAGATTACATAAATAAAACGTTCAATAAAAATTTTAAAAAATAATCCTTTGAAAAAATGTGGTCAGGTAGTATATCCATACTTCCCTAACCCCTTGGTGGATAGCTAATCCCCCTAAATTTTTACTTTAGCATACAGGGTATGGTCAAGTATTGTAATCGTGCATGAAAAAACTGTTTTTTTCTTCTTTTTTTTCAAAATATCTCAAAAACGGCTGAAATTATTTTGATTAAAAAAATTGAGCGAAACCATGGCCTTTCGGTATACAAAAAAGCCCAAATAAGTAAACATCAAAAAAATTAAATTTTTTGAGATAATAATTGTTTTGTCAAAATGTCTGTTAATCTGCCTGGTTGTCAGTTAGTCTGTGCGTTTGTTTTGTGGACGAGCTAGCTCAAAAACTAGTGTAAATATCGAAACCAAATTTCACACGTAGTTTTGGTCTATTGAGATTAAGAGCTGATTAAATTTTGGTGCATATAGACCTAAAATTAAGGGGGTGGAGTGGGGATTAAAAATTAAAAATCTAGGCCATTTGAGCAAACTCAACCAAATTTTGTATACATGGACCCACAGTAATCTAAAAATGCAAAAACTAAAATGGGGGGGAGTGTAGGGTCAAAAAATGAAAATATAGGCTCTTGTACCAAACTCAACCAAATTTTGTATACATATCAGTGGGCCTCAGGAGTCTAAAATTGCAAAAACCTCCCCCCCCCCCCCTTAAATGAATATAAATAATTTTATTAAAATTAAATATAAGTGAGGGGCCAGGTTGTAAGGTGAAGTCAATTGGATGGCCACATCAGAACACGTCAACTTATTTTCTGACAATGTTGAGCAGTGTATATCAATATTATAATCAAGATTATTTTCAAGCCCCCTCTAGCTATATGCTTGATCTAGGTTATGAATAAAAGTCATACGAGTATTTCTATTTTATTTACAGTAAGAGTTGTATGTATTATATTTTAAAAAAAAAATCTCGGAGCCTAATTAATTTATTTTATTAACATTATAATTATCAAAATTATCAAATTATTCTTTTATAAATAAACCAATAATATCAACAATAATACCCCAGCATCGATTGATAAAAATTTAAGATTCTTAAATATAATTAATTATTAGAAGAAATTTGTATCTTCAATTTTTGTAAATGATTATAATTTAGGTGAATATGATTTTAGAAATTTTAGAAATTCTAGAAAACTTAACTCAGAGTAAATTAATATCTCATAAAATATAGTATTTATTTTCTTTTATCTTTATTAAAGATGTTTCATCTTGCACCAACACCACAATTTCTATTAATTATTAATACGGGGGGGTCGGGTAGGCTAGGCGGTAGCATGTCAGCCAGCTAACCAAGAGGACCCGAGTTCGAATCCGACTCGAGGCATCCGGCTAAAATCTGACCCCCGAGGTAGAGACAAATTTAAATAAAAATAATTAGTATCGTAAATGGCTTATGGCTAGAAAGGCCGAAAAGCAAAAAAAAAAAAAATTATTAATACTTCTTTTATTAATTTTTACTTTCTTCTTTTCAGAAAATCACAGGCAGATCTTTGCATTCTGATAAGTCTCACAGGAAGAATTTCTTTCATCTTCGGCTAGCAAAGTAAGTAAAGTAACTTCGGATATATATCTTTTTATCTTTTGATAAGAAAAATGTATTCAATTTGATTCATTAGAAATAAAGATCGAAAACTTAAAATTGTTCAAAATTCAACATTTATATTAATAAGATTTGATGATTTGAGAATTTTTTAATTTTAATTATTTAAATAATAATTGATATTTTCTTCATACTACATAAAATTTAAATATTTTTAGATTGTTCTAAGGCTGAAGATGACACCAAAATAATGTGGTCGAAACGTCCTTATTGACTAAATTTTTTTTTTTTTTTAATAATAACCTGTGTTGTTTTTACAAAAGAAAAAACGAGAGGCATTTCTTAAGAATATATCCTCAAAAAGTTATATAATAATTAAACATTTATTTTATTCTAATTATTCTCATTTCAAGATTAATTTTCTAAATTTTTTTATAGGAATATAATAATATATTACCTGGAGGCACCGAGAGATGCTCGGTAACTTCTTCCTTCAGTTAAAACCTTTATTTTAATATTATTTTTAATTTAAAATTCTGATAAAAAGGTCGATTTTTATTTGAGAGCCGCTTTCAAATTAAAAAAAAAAATATACAAATATATATAGTATTTACCCACTGTACCTCCCCCCCCGCTTGACGCCACCCCCGAAACCTCGCCTTACCACCGGATTCCCCACCACTGCACCCCACCTCCTGCACCTGTTTTGATTCAACCATTTGATTCATTTTAATTCATCCAATTGTTAATAAATAAAACCTATCAAAATGTGTTATTTTTTCAGAAAATTGAGACCTGCTTATGCGAAATATATTTTTAAATAAATTCTTGATTGTTTTTTATTCTATTAAATAAATAAAGTTCTTTATAAAAACAATTTTAAAACGTTTATTAATATTTCTAACGTTTAGGGAGAACAAAATATGTTAAAATCCACAATCACAATACTTCTTCAAGGGCTTTTAGAACAATGAATTAGGGCAACCCATTGTCTGCCTGGGTACAAAATGAAAAGAGTAATCTTTTTTAAAACCCTAAGAATGGGATTTGTCTACCTGAGAATAATTAATTTGATTATGGAAAACCCATCAAAAACAATTTTATCGAAGATGAGACCGTGACAGATCGAATTGTCACCCCAAAAACCCTCTAACCCGTGAATTTCATCAAAATCGGTAGAGTCGTTTTCAAAATATAACCAAGATACAAATATATATACAAACAAATATATTTATATACAAATAAATATACAATTTTTGTTCGTTTAATAAGAGTAGATTTATAATAGCATATTCTTGGACGGAGTTTATTAAAAAATAAATAGAATTATTTTTAATTAATACAACAATTAATGGAGTTTTTAGTTGAATATTAAAAAAAAATATTTATTTATTTATTATTTTTTGCTTCGAAAACTAGAGTTAATTTTGCTAAAGAAAATTGGGAATAAATCAGATTCAGAGTTGACTTTTCAATTTTCTTTTCTAATAGTTTGTCTATGAGGGTTCTCTCGTAACCGTTTTTGGCAGCTAACATTTTATTGCTTAAACTTAATAGATTTGACAAAGCATTCTCATAAGAATCTAAAATGTTTTGATATAAAATCTTGAGACAGTTTTTTGCAAAGGAATTTATTTTCTCACTCTTTGATCTTATTACCCTAGCTGTTGGGGTAACTAAATTTGGTAGCGCGCCATTTCAGCCCCCGACAAAACATCCCCCGACAAAATATACAAAGGACAAAATATCCCCCGCATAATATCTTCTGACAAAATATTCCCCAGTATAAGGGAGAATACAAAAGAGACACCCTGCCTGACGATTGGCTGGTTCGGTTTTCAATGTGTGTTTGATTAGAAAAAAAATGGGAGCCCGAAACACACCCCGCCCGGACTAAACTTTCGGAGGTTCGGTTAATATATATTCAGTTAGGCCCGGTTGGGTTCGTATAGCTCCTTTTCGGGCTGGTTTTTAGATGGTTCGGTTTGCGTCAGCTATACGAACCCAACCGGGCCAAATATATATTAACCGAACCGGAGTCGATTTGCATTACTCATAAGATTCACGCGGGAAAGGATTATTTTGTCATGAGATATTTTGTCTGAAGGATATCTTGTCGGGGGATATTTTGTCGGGGGCTGAAATGTCGCGGAATCACTAAATTTGTCTTTACCATTTTAGTAAGACTGAATTGATAAAGTAATAAAAATAATTAATTAAAATGTTACTAAATCACACAGAGAAATTTACGTTTTTTTTTTTTATTTACTTGTAAAACACTAAAAATAATTTATAGTTTGATATATGACCAAATATAAGCGATTAAAGTGTTATTTTTTATCCAAAAAAAAAAGATTTATTCTCAACAATTCTGATTTAAATTGTTAGAATAATACTGTATTTTTAGAAAAATTTCCAAATGAACTAACAATCAATGTGCTTCCTATTGGTTTATGGTGTTTCAAAAGTTATAGAAAATAAATGGACGTAGATTTTATCACTTGGCCTAGGATCAGAATTCCAATAGAAAAAAATCTTATAAATCAATCTCTAAAGCAGAATGCACTGGTGGGGGTTCTTGTTCTTTCCAGGGGCCACAGAGTCATATTAATAAAGCTCAACGGCCCGTATTGACAATGGAAAAAAATTTCTGGACTCAATTTCATGGACCGAGAGAAAATATATAGGAATATTAATGTCGGTTCACAATGCAGAAGCTCGTAATGAACGGTCGTTCTCTCGAATTCAGCTTATTCTCTATTCTATATGGATTAATTATCATATTATTTTTAGGGTCTTATACCAACAAAGGTAAAAATGTCTTATTTTATACAAGCCTAAAATAATATTTAATGTTTACTTAATTAAGGGTTATTGTGTTGCCTCTACGCTAAACATTAAAACAATATAGTATGAAAAATAAATACTCTGTTTTTATTGAAATAAAATAATGTTTTTTTGCATATAACTCCAAAAGATATAATTTCGAAATATTTTAGATTAAATAAACTATTTTTCGCTAGGGGCAGAACGAAAATTTTACCTACTAAAATCCTATAAGGGTGGTCCTTATTTTGGGTATTTTCGAATTTTTACACAAGGGCTCATATGGTTCGAAATAAATAAAAAAAAATGTCCCCCAACTTTCAAGTCTCTATATCAATTATAACCTGTGCCCCAAACGATGTAAGTTTCTCATCTAAATAACATGGGGTTTTTGGCATTTAAATATCAATTTTTTATTCCGGCCAAAGTAATAGTTCAAAAAATTTAAAACTCTGTAAACTTTATCCTTATAATATCCTATTCATTAGAATTATTACAGATTTTTAGCTATTATAATTTTGGAGTTACAGCCCGATAAACTGCTGCTATATTTTAGTGTTACTAAGTTAAAGACTCCAAAATTATATTAGCTAAAAATTTGTAAAAAAATCTGAAAAATAGCTACTATTATAAGGATAATGTCTCCTGAGTTTCAAATTTTTTGAAGCAATACTTTGGCCGGAATAAAAAATTGATCTTTCAATGGCAAAAACCTCATGTTATTTAGACGAGGGCGCAGGTTATAATTGAGAAAGAGATTTGAAATTTAGTGGATATTTTTTTTATTTATTTCGAACCCTTGTCAGGGTAAAAATTCGAAAATACCCAAAATAAGGACCACCCTACTACATACCCACTGGATAAAAGGACTATAGTACATTTTGGATATTGTAGACTGAATATGGGTGAGACTATTAGCCGAAACATGTTTCCTTGATTTTGATTATCTGAATAATAAAGATGAGAAGATTTTCCAATTAAAAATAATTTTATTTTAGTTTACGTAGGGAAAGTTGTATGTCGGTTGGCAGACTCTTTTTAAACGTTGACAAAGGGTAAAACTTTAAAATTCACCTTGTGCCGGGTGGGGTGGCCAATCAGATTGCAGGCACTTTCATCTAATTGGCCATCCCACCGGGCACAAGGTGAATTCTATTTACCCTTTGACAATTTTAAAAAGAGTTTACTAACCGACATACAACTGGCCCTTAGAGAGCTTCACATCTGTCTCTCTTGGGGTTCAAATATCTCATTTTGGAAGTTTATACACATTATATAATATGTTAGTTATAATATTTTGGTTATAATATTTTGAGAGTTTCGATTTATGAAAATTGCATAGCATTAAGGATTGTTAAATTAATATAAATTGCAAATAGTAGTAGAGTGACGATTTCTAGAAAAAATCGCGATAGTTTGTGACCCACTAAATCCGACGTACCATATTAGTCATGACTAATTTATTATGGATCAAAAGTGGTGAATTTTTTGAACAAAATGTATTTTTTCAAATTAAAATTTACATATTTATTATTTATATAATTTGGGCATCGATCCACTATTAGTACTCTCCGAGGGGTGAACCACGACCTAATATGCTATACACTTACTTCCACTTGTACTTCCAAATATTTCCAAGTAGTTCCAAATATTTCCAAGCACTTCCAAATATTTCCAAGTACTTCCAAATATTTCCAAATACTTTCAAATATTTCCAACTACTTCCAAATATTTCCAAGTACTTCCAAAATACTTCCAAAGAGTGTACACCTACTTCCGATGGCGGATCACCCCTCGGTACTCTTCCTTCCCATGTCCATATTTAAATAATGTCTAAAGGGGTGAATACAATCCTTCCAACAAATTTAGAATAAAAATTATCTATCTATAAAATAGTTACCAATAGAAATAGATTTAAATTTTCTTTGAAAATCACAAGAGAGTGTCATCTATTAGATCCAATGGAATGGATTATTTTAAATTGTATGTTTGAAGGGCTGTTTTTTGGGTTCCCCTCAAAATCCCGGGATGTGAAAATTCAGAAGTTTTTTAATATTTTATTAACCTTTTCAATATTTTGCAGTCGGGATTTTGACATTCGGAATTTTGGGTGCCACCCTTCGTGAATCAAACCCGAGTGTCAGTAACAGTAATCCGGGCCATTTAGTACCCTGTGAGGTGTGATGCGTACAAAGCTTACTTGATGTATTGTTAATCGTTCTATTGTTTGTATTTATATTTATATTTATATGTTGATGTTGTTGTTAAATAAATGTTTTTTAATAAGATTACGAGTCTTAATTAATATGATCGTAATATTGGCGCCCGAACAATGTGAAAATGATAAAAAAACCTAGTGGACCACTAGCGAAGAGGAATAAAAAAAATGATTTTGCGAATATGGAAATAACGAGGGGGGAGATATCGAAGATCAAGGATCATATAAAAAAAGGTGAGCATAGAGTAATGGATTTGGAAGAGGAGGTGAATAAATTAAAAAATGAATTCGAAAAAATAATAAAAAAATTAAAAGATGATTTGGAAGAGGAAAAAAACAAGAGGATAAAGTTGGAAGAAATAATAAAAAGGAAGGAAAATTCGGAAAAGGGAAGTGATTTCGAGATTAATAGGAATATTCAATTAGCAGACGTGGGAAAATTCCTTCCGGTGTTTAGAGCTCTCCCAGAGGAAGATCCGAAGTTATTTTTAAAAAAGGTCGAGAATACTCTATTAAAATATAAAGTACCGGAAGATGTTTGGCTCATGGTGGTTTCGGATCAGTTGTTAGATAAGGCCAAGACATGGTGGCGGGTGGTCAATCAATTTCCAGCGTTGGATTGGAAAGATTTTAAAATGAAATTTCTCCGAGAATACGATAGTTTAATCGTAGTCTCAAAGTTAAAGGTTATGTTTTATGAGGAGAAACAGAGAAAAGACGAACCTATAAGGTTATTTATTGAGAATAAGATGCTTTATATAAGAGAGTTTTTCCGGACGAAGATGCTGGTTCAATCCTTCAAGTTTTAGTTGAGATGATTACTCCACGTGTTAGATCGTCCATTAGGGGAATGAAATTCACTGATATTGAAGGGTTTATGCAGACGGTAGAAGAAATAGAAAGAGATTTAAAGGATATGGATAGTCCCACTCAGGATAGAAGTTGCATTCAGGATAGACGTTTTTGTGGATTCTGTAGGCGAGAAGGACATGGGGAAGACACTTGCTTCAAGAAGGGAAACGAGTGGAGGGGCAAGGAAAAAGGGAGTTCCTTGTCCAAAAAGCAGTAGGATTCCCTAAGAAAGTAGGAATAGAAAGTGAGATCGGTAGTCATATTATTTGTTGTGTGAATAAATTTTCGGAAATCATTAGGCCATCAATGAAATTACAAATAGAGGAAAGTAGAAGGGCATTAACTAATGAAGATGATTTAATTCCGTACTGGTTGAAGGAAGTCAAGGAGGATGAGTTGAATATAATGGAAGAGGAGAAACTGGATGCTGGTCAGATGAAATTAAATCAAAATAAGGAAGAGTTACTTCATCAAATAAAATTATATTTAGAAGAATCGATGGATGGAGCAAAAATTATTGAAAATGGTCAAGAAAGGGGAAGGTTAGTTAAATATCATTCGAGTTATTTTAAACCTAGGAAGAAAGAAGAATGATCCTGTGGGAAGCTGCGTCCGCGTTCTAAGGAGGGGAGAATTGATGCGTACAAAGCTTACTTGATGTATTGTTAATCGTTCTATTGTTTGTATTTATATTTATATTTATATGTTGATGTTGTTGTTAAATAAATGTTTTTTAATAAGATTACGAGTTCTTAATTAATATGATCGTAATAGGTGCGGGTGAAAAAACAACCCCTCTAACATATATTTAAAAATAATCCATTCCATCGGATCTAATAGATGACACTATTGTGATTTTCAAAGAAAAAGAAACAAAAATGAAAAAATCATCTTATTTAGAAACGGATTGAATTGAATTAATAAGCCTTCTTTTTGAACGCCCTTTATAATTATTTGACATATTAAAATGTACTCCTGAATATTTAGGTTTAATTGAAATCTAAAAACTAATTTGTTTTTAGTATAATTCAGATATAACTCTGTAGTTGGTATCTTAATGCAAGTATTTTGAAAAAGTATTTAAGTGTCCTTTTGTTAAATTTTAAAACTTTTCGTCTGTGAATTGAACAATGGATAAATCACCGTTAATGTATTTTCACTTCTTGAATGCTTAACTTCTTCTCCCTTCGCCCTTCACCCTATTAAAAACCCTATGTTGACTTTAAAACACCAAAAGAACTTAGTGAAACCATTGACTTCGCTAATTGAGTATATAAACCCTGGCTTTTTGCTCAGATGGTTTTTTCCAAGCGGATAATAGAATACGCTTTTTCGCTCTTTACTTTCAATTTATCCAAAAAAAAAGAATTTTGCATAGTGGCATAATATGCTTTGTTTAGTTTTTATATCGGGGAATCCCTTCATTGTAAAAGCATTTCAAATATAATTTTGTTAATACACTCAGGGACATAATTGGGGAAGCTGAAAAAACGAACTATAACAACAAATCTGTCTACCCTAGCTGAGAGAGGGAATTTTTTACCCTGACGTCACTTGACCTGTCTAGTCTTGCGATATCATTGAACAACACGATACTGGCTGGATTTTGATACACCTAACAGGTTTTTTGTTCGTCCTATTGATTTCAATTAACATCACATCTCTGGCGAGATTATTCTCTCTCAGGATCCCTCATTCTATACTTAAAGTGGGGATTTAAAACGAATGTTAAATATTTGCTAATCCTCAAAGCTTTTTTTCTCACAATATTGAATAAATACAATAGAGCAGTGTTTCTTAAACTTTTTCCATACGTGACCCCATTGTGACTGAAAATTTTTTGCGACCCCATATTATAGGTATAGGTATACCATCATTTTTACTAGCAAATCAAAAATAAATTTATAAATTATGACTTATAATGAGGTGATTTGAAGCCCAATGAACTGGTTTCTCGCTGGGAACTGGGAACTGGGAACTCACTCACCGACCATCAGAATCAATCAGAAATCTTATTGTCTCTTGTCAAACTCCTTATAGAAAACCACAAATTGCAAAGTATAAATTCAAACATTGAAATTGAAATAAATTTATAATAAAGCAAATCTTTATAAACATACCTATTATAAAACTAAAGATTTGAGGATCTTCTTTTTGAAAATAGTTGGAATGTTTTTTAAAAAATCAGCACTGGTTCAGATTAAGAAATCAATTTTAAAAGAGATAGAATTTAATTTTTACGACAAATTCTAAGATTTTAGTAGAAATATTATTAAATTGTGATATCAGATGGGATTCATCCCCCCAGGAGTCGAACCTGAGAACTAACATGCTTTCCGGGCAGTCAGCTCACACCCTCGAGACAAAAATCCCCCTTTGAATCGCAAAATAAGATTTAAGCACAGAAATATTTTACTCCATTATTATATAACGAAAATTAAAAAATTTAGCTTAATATCTATTATACATATATTAATAATTTTACTATTAGGTTGGTGTATTATTTATCCGCCGTTTATATTGGCACGTTTTTCGTTAGTGATAATTGTTGTTGTTGATTATTTTTTTTTAATAAAAATAAACTTCTCTATTTCTTTAAGAACATTTGTATCGAAAATCATATTCATATTCGTCATATTATGCTGTGCCACTACGAGAAAGGATGGAAGGCAGTGCAGTCATTTCGCGATCTCAACGAACTTTTTGTCGAATGAACAATCAGCAAAATCCAAGTTGAAAAATGGTTCAAGAAGTTCAAATCGGGCAAAACAAACCTCGCAGATGAAGAAGGAAGAGGTTGACCATCAAATTTCGACGACGAGACACTTTTGGCATCCGTAGAATAGGACGAAATCTTGACAACCAGAATGTTGACCGAAGACTCCAATGTGGACAATTCAACCATCGTTCGTCGTCTCAAAAAGCTCAGAAAAGTATCGAAATTGGCTGTATGAGTCCCCCAAGAACTCTCTGACAACAATAAAACCGAACGTGTCTGAATTTACACCGATTTGCTACAGAGAAACGAGCAAACTCCGTTTCTGAAGAATCTCATAACTGGCCATGAATTGCGGCCTCTCTTCAAAAACGTCAAAAGAAAGAAGATTTGAGTTTCGACAGGTCTTTCACCCAAATGATTACCAAAAGGCGTCCACTGTAAGAAGGCAATGTGGTGTGATCGCCAAAAAGTTCGTTGAGATAGTGAAATGACTGTGCTGCCCTCCATCCAGTCTCATAGTGGTACGGCATAATATGACAAATATAAATATGATTTTCGACTAACATTTTCTTAAAGAAATAGAGAAGATTATTTTTATTAAAAAAATCAATCAACAACAACATTTATCACTAACCAAAAACGAGCCAATATAAACGGCGGATAATTATGCACCAACCTAATATTTGTTAAAGCTACCTCGTAATTACACTTATTAAATTTAAATAATAATTAAATGTATCTGTTCTTGTTTCTTATTAAATAAAGAGTCAAACAGGAGTTCATCATCTTCAACATTTTTGAAATTTGATCTGGGTTTTGATTTTATAATCGTCAATGCTGAGAACGTCGGTTTACTTAAATAAAATAATATAATACAAAAACAGCAATTTCACAAATTATTAAAAAACTGCTAATATTTTATCGGATATAATCTGATTCCTTCAAAGGAAGGCAATGGTAAACTATCCCTGTGAAACATTTCCCCAGGAAAAATTACAATGGGAGTATTTTCTCTTTTGTAAACGCCGACGCTCGGAATCGAATATGGCATTTGAAGAAGAATAAAAAAGTTTTTATTGAATTTATTTTGATTTAATTTATTTGTTCTAGACTATAGTTTTGAGGGTTTTATCTATTTATCTTAATTATTTATTAGTCTTTGTAATTAGAGATGTTAAGCAGATTAATGGAATGTGGATCAACAAAAGTAAAAAATAGTTGCCCTTGACATTATATTTAATCAAAAAAAGCGAATTTTAATTGTGTATGCTTTAGTGAATGAAATCTTTATTAAAAAATTAATTTTTTTTAAGATTTAAAAACTTTATCTAAGTAGGAAAAAAGTTTTCTTTAAAAAGAAATTAAAAGGGTTGTTTTGTTTTATTAAAATCTTTGGATTTGTTGAATGAGTGAGCTGGAATTTTCATTGTAAGTTATATTTAGAGCAATGCAAATGTGGTGGTGGACTTGAGTTGTACTGGGGAAGTATGCAAGTAGTCCAGGGGGAGGGGGTGCTTCTCAAAATGGGGTTGCGGGGCTAAGAAAAGGAATACAACGACTAAAAAGTTTTAAGCGGTTGAGTGCTTATCATCGTCCCTAACATTTCAACATGCTAAGTATCTAAAACTTTTTATAATAATCAGACGACGGCGAAGCGTCTCTCGAAATATTAAAGGGAATTTGAAAAATTATTTTATAAAATCATTGCATTCTTCAAGTAGCTTTTAAGAAATGTTAAAATATAAAAACTAATAGGAGCACCACTTTCTTTTACTACCCTTTTTTTAACAATTAAAGTTTATATTTAAACAATTGTTGATAAAAATAAAGAAACTGAGATGCTCGATTGAGCCAATGATTCAGGCAAAGAATTGTGCATTTCGCTTTGATGAGTGCTAGCAGTCCAGAAGGCACCTCTCAACTTGCTGGCTCTTAACTCATTACTGTAGGGCTCGGATTTCGCCCAATTTGCCTTCTTTATTTATGGCTTAAAATTTAGGCCAATATGATTTCTATGCGTTTCATTAAATTCTGAATAATATAAGAGGCATTTGTTAGTCCCTATAATGCCTATTTTATCCAATTCTGGGTGCTAGTGCCGCTTTTAGTGCCTATTTTAACTAAATTTGGTAATTTCCAATTTTTACGATACATTTTCTAAATTTAAAAGTTTTTTTGATTTATTAAAAAAATATTCCGAAAAAATTATTAAAGTGGGGAACCTGGATCCAAGCAGCTATATATTAAGCTCACCATTTGGATGAAATTCCAAAGGTATATGTGAAATGTATTTTTTTTTAATATTGTTCTGTAATTCTATTTAATTATTAATTTAGGTCATAGAAACAATCAATGTAGACGATGCTTTATCTATAAAGGAGGCTAAGAATGCTTTTTATCTTCTATTACTCTTGAGGCTGATTTAGCATATATAAAGTGTAATTTTAACAATCTATCTGTAGCCATAAGCACTAGAAGCAAATCTCTCTTTGATAGAGTCCATAAAATTATTCCAGAGATTTCAAAAAAATGTCAAAAAAGCACCTGGTCCTATTGCCTTTAATCTCAATCAAAAAATGAACAAAATACTGAAACGGAATCCTAGTTGAATAATAATGGAAAGAATAGCCAGGAATTTAAGAGGATATATTAGTGAAAAAGAGGATAATTTAATACCATCTGAAATGGTTTATTTGAAGTTAAGTGCCTATTTTTACTTAAAATGCCTTTTTAAGTGCCTATTTTAGTTATTTGTAATGCTTAGTTGCCTGTCTATTTTAAAGATTTTTAGTGCCTATAAATCCGAGCCCTACGTCATTAGCCAGGCAGTGGTTTCCAACTCTTGGGTGTTAGATCATTAAACTATACGACTGTGGCAAATTCATTTTTTAGCGCCGACAAAAAATGACATAAACACTCTAAGTTTTCTAAAGCGTACCAAGTTTTTAAAATGTTTTGAATTTCTTCTCAAATTTGGTTAATTTGACAATTAAATTGTTAGCTAAAACTTTTCAACTGAAAATCTCTCAAGCTTGGCACAGTGTTACTGACTATATTATATAAACTTATCTATCAAATTTTAGCTAATTAGCTAAAACCGTTCAAGAGTTATCAATTTAATGATTTAATTATTTTTTTGATTAGTTTTTGAGAATTTTTTTTATATATAATTATATATAACCAAACTTCTTGAGGAAACAAATTCTCATTTAAATAGGTGTTGGTTTTATTCTTTTTTGACAAAAAAACACATTTTTTATCATTTATTTTTCTTAATTTTATTTTATTGTTACCTGGAACGTTTCGACATTTTCAAATATGTCATCATCAGCCTTGGAACAATCTAAAGATGGGAAAAAATTCCCTCACATCGAAATTATTAGAGTATGTAATATTATTCTTTTGTTTAACAATTATTTGTGTGTAAAATTTCAAGGTTAAAGGCTTTTTCATACATCTCTGACCGTTAGATTCAAATTCTATTTGACAACTCTCCAATAATTTCGATGTGAGGGAATTTTTTCCCATCTTTAGATTGTTCCAAGGCTGATGATGACATATTTGAAAATGTCGAAACGTTCCTGGTAACAATAAAATAAAATTAAGAAAAATAAATGATAAAAAATGTGTTTTTTTTTGTCAAAAAAGAATAAAACCAACACCTATTTAAATGAGAATTTGTTTCCTCAAGAAGTTTGGTTATATATAATTATATAATGATTTAATATTTTCCATTTTTAATCCCAAAGTTCCTAACCTAGAAAGTAAAATAACTAAATAGCTATTTGTTTCGGAAATATATGAACATGTACCAGGACAAACTTTTTCCTTATTCCCATGCTTTCGTAGTCCCCAAGGGGTGAACCGCGACCTAAAATCGTGTACACCTACTTCCACTTCCACTTTCATTTCAAAGTAGAAGAAAATAGATGACAATAGATTATCTAATGAATTCCAAAGTAATTCCAAAGACGGTGTACACCTAATTCGAATCGCGGTTCACCCCTCGGCAGTCCATATGCATACTGAACATTGGAATCAAGACAGTATTTGCATTATGGAAGATATTGTAATCCAGAAATACGAACCCACAAATTGACAGTAAAAATTACTTGAAAATAATTTACCAGTACATTTCTTTCACGAATACCATAAAAGTATCCAGGCAAATTTCACTCACTAAACATACCAATTAAAAGATATAAAATGTTTAACTGCTTATTAACAAACTTAAAGCAACAGCTTTAAAAAGTAGAATATTGAAATGATTACAAGACGTTAAACAATTCTTTAGAATAATAAAAATTAGATTAAAATTTTAAAAGTGGGATAAGAGAACCTGACAAGAGTTTGAAGAACAATAAATTTGAAGAATTTAATCTAACATTTGCTTGGTACAGACACTTGGAGCCTTTTTTATTAGTCATAAACAATTAAATAGCAAATTTTAAGGAAAGCATCTCTTTTGCTACCTTTACGGAAATCCTTTCGTTTTATTAGATATCGACCAGAAATTACAGGTGGAATTCGTCTTAAAACTTTATTACCTTTCCCTTTTAATGATTCTAATTATATTAGTTTGAACAAAAAACAAGTTTTGTGGACCATATGACTTTCAATTAAATAACCTTAAAAATAAACTATTATTAAAATAGAATAATTTATTTTTAGAGATCGTGGCTGTGATGAAACTGTATTAGATGAAGGAGGAGGTATCAGCCAAAGTTGGATACGCTGGGTTCAATAAAACACCCTGAATAAAACGTTTCGGCCTGAATTTATTTGGCCATCATCTTTGATATTCATTTGGGGCGCAGGCACGGTATACATTTGCATGAAGCTACAATTTTTATTTTTGACAAGGCTTGTTTCGATCACATATGTGTACCGCATTTTGTGTATAACTCCCAATTAACTGAAGATGGCCAAATAAATTCAGGACGAAACGTTTTATTCAGGGTGTTTTATTGAACCCAGCGCATCCAACTTTGGCTGATACCTCCTCCTTCATCTAATATATAATAATTTAAATGAATATTTTAAGTATATAAAACTCGTATATTTATTAGTGTGTATTTAATTTTTTAAAAGCAAAATTTAAAAAATGCACTATTTGGATCTGAACTCGTAGGACGTTTGTTTCCAAATCTTTGCTTACATAGCTATTTTTTTTTTTTTTACAAATACGCCCAATTTTTATAAAAAATATATCCCTAGTAGCACAATGTTTCAAACTATATAGTAACTATATAGTTTGAAAGATTCTGCTAGTAGGGATACAACAAGATAATTTAAAAATCGTTATAGAGAATCGTTTGTTAGAAAATAACAAAAAATCTAAAATTGAAGTAAAAATGGCAATTCCCCAATTCAGATTTGGAAAAAAGCTTAGGGTAGTAATATTAGGGCACCAATAAAGGTATTCTAGCTAAAAAATTCTTGTTAAAATCGTAATTTGGCTGGACTAATAATTGATTCCAAAGAAGAGTTTATTTTATAGCTTCTCACATAGGTAAATAGCAAATTGTATTTCTAATTTTTTGAATCTCCGAATAGGAAGTACTAATGCTAGAAAGCCTATCAAATCTTTTTAATTTTAGAAAATTTTGGCTGCAGAACAAATTTTCTACCCCCTTTAGTTCTTGAGCTATCTGGTGTGGATATCGGAATCCAGACAGACACATAAGCAGAGAAAAAAATAATTTCAAAAATTTCATACATCTCCAAACATTAATAAAAAAATATATATAAATAAACTTTATCCAAAGTCCGGAGAATTACTGAGTAAATTGAAGAAAAAGTGAAGACTTTTTCAAGATTCATTACGCACTTTTTTATACCTACCCTTATATTATGAGATGGCTTTAAGATCTCAATAAAATCATTTAAAGAATCTTGATCATGAGTTATCGTGTGTATTGTAATCCAGGTTCACAGACACACATACAGACATAAAACGAATAATGGTTAAAAATGATTTTTCTTCCCTCTCAGAAATTTTTGAATAAATAATATGATCAAATCACATTTTGTTTTACAATAAATTATCTAATCACCCTTTAAAATCTTAAACACTCAATTAGAATACCCTGTATTTATTACAAGATGGTTCACTGGGTTAAGTAATTTAAATGGTCCATTTCGTTCTTAAGATTAAACATGTAAAAATATAGTAATACGAGTAATAATAATCCCAAAAGTCAAAGAAAAATATGAATTGCAAGGCGCTTAAAGCATGGATTAATTATTATATTATTATTATTAATTATTCTATTGATTAAAAAAAATTTTTTTGGTCCAATACTATGTAATAATAATTAGATAAAAAATTTATATCTAAAAGTTCATGTTAAATTTATTTTCATTTATCTTTTAATGATAAATAATTTTCCATTTTTTAAATAAAAATATTCTTTTATATTTTTTGTTTTAGAGAATCGAGCTCACCTAGAGAAATGCATTTAAGATAATCGCAATTCAAAACGGCAGTTTATTCATTTGAGTGGCGGAAATCGACCAGGCCAGACACGCCGGCAACTATGCTTCCAAGGTAAGAGCAAATCGTCTAAACTCTAATTGATTTTAATACATAATTAATACACTAATTAGTATAAGTCATATTAATATTACGGCATTATATTATACTCTAAACAGCCAACTCTCAGCATGATAACTTTATCTTTTATCGAAAAGAGTTAAATAAAAAATAAAAAGCAAATCTTTTGGTTAATATATCAACAAACTAGTTAATTATAGTCCCTGATTTTAATGTTTCTCTTTCCGATTAGCTATTTCTTTGTGTCTGGATATATCTAAATATCTTAAAAACGACTGAAACTATTTTGTTAAAAAAATTGAGCGAAACCATGGCGTTTTGGTCTACTTAAAATCCCTAATGAGTGAACATTTAAAAAATTATATTTTACGATATATTAATAATTTTTCAAAATTTCTTAGTTTAAAACGTTAGTAGGTACCTACGTTGCCAAATTTTGTATACCTTCTAGCTCAAAATCTTATGTGAATATAAAAGTGAAATTTCACATTTAGCTTTGGTGCATTGAGATTAAGAGCTGATTAGATTTTGGTTGAAATCGAACTAAAAATTAAGGGGCGGGTGGCTGTTAAATTAATATTATAAAATTTTCAAACTGCAAAAACCAAAAAAAAATTAAATATTTTAGGTACTTATACTATAGAAAATAATTTTTAAGAAAAAAATAAAACCGACTTCAAAAAAATTAAATGCAACAAATAAAATATACTAAAAGGTATAAAATAATTATTATCTTATTTAGTTACAACTAAACGACGAAATATTATCATGAAATTACTTTTTGAAATCGGTGCCAAACAAACTATACCTAAAAGCGAGTGTAACCACCAAACGTACTAAGTAAGATCCGTCGAGTGCGATTCATAAAAGGTATATGTTTGGTACCGACTTAAAAAAGTAATTTCATGTTAATATTTCGTCGTTTAGTTGTAACTAAATAAAATAATAATTATTTTATACCTTTTAGTATATTTTATTTGTTGCATTTAATTTTTTTGAAGTCGGTTTTATTTTTTTCTTAAAAATTTTTATTTTTCTCTTTTTAGTGATGTTATTAATAGTGATCCTATCATCATAACTTGACCAAATTAATAGTGCACCATTCCTAAGATATACCCTTTCGAATAAAAAAAGAATCATCGAAATCGGTTCATAAACAAAGAAGTTAGTCCTGAACAAACAAACCTAAAAATGTCTAATATCTATGAAAAAAAAAATGGGACCAATCGGAAGGTAGACTGGGCCCAATGCAAAAAAAATTTCAAAATCGGTCCACAATTGACGGAGATATGAGGTAACATAGGCACAAAAAAAAAAAAAAAATTCAGTCAAATAGAGAACCTCTTCCTTTTTTTGAAGTCGGTTAAAAATTAAGTTCTACATCATTTAATCAATTTCTACGAAATTTCGCATATGAACCTTATAACCTTACGAAAATGACTCACTATGTGAAATTGATAGTTACAAAAAAGAGGGGGAAGGGGGTCAAAATTATTTTCAAAAAAAAAAAAAAAAAAAAAAAAAATTGAAAGCTGATATTTCTAATAAAATATTCTCATAATTATATTTATATCATATTATTAAACGGGTAATTCTTGTATATATATTCTAACGATATCGCTAAAATTTGGTGTTCTTATCAAGTATCATGAGTTAGTTGTGTTAAATTTTTAATCCGATTGAAATAAAGGAAGGGAGTGTAAATTAGTCATGTCAAAAAATAAATATTTTAATCGTTCATATCTCGTCTTCGGAAAGTTGCAGAACCTTGAAATTTGAAACTTTATCTATTTAGAGGCTACAAGAAGTATCACATGATCTTGGCTAAAATAGAATTACCGGAAGTTGATGTTTATGTACGTAAGAATGTACCCCCCTGCGTTTCTCAACATAAATCTCAGAGCTACGAAATTCTAAACTTAAACTCGATATAGGCTAGAAGAGGTACAACAAGTTTTTGGTTGAAATCGGACATTTACATGAAAGATTTTGCGATTTTTTTTCGATTTTCTCAAAAACAGCACCAACAATTTTTTTTTTTTTTTGTATAAACTCAATATAGGACAATTTTAAAATTAGATGCTGGACTTGAAATGGAATGCTATTTCAACATTTCACATTAATTTCATTCAAATAAAAAAGTAAAAAATGAAAATAGATTTTATAAAATTGAAGCTGATAGATTGATTATCTTGAATATTAAATCAAGGAATTGCGGCAATGTGTGGGAGAAATTTAATAAAGAAGCGCATTCCGGATAGCATTCCCTATGCTCTATATTAGATTAGATATTAATTAAATTTCCATATAACCTTAATTATCATATTTACACAAGTATGGTACGCTTATTCGAATAATTATCTAGTTAATATAGATGGCTAATACTCAGTTGAAGCAACTCATGAAATTGCGGTCAGTAGTTAAACAAATCGATTTGACGGGGTAACTTCATCTATTGATCTTGTAGCATGGAGCGTGTTTTGATCATATTTTTAGTTGAAACTATTTATAATTATTTTGATTAGCTACGGCCATCGAATAAATTATTAAAGTTGTTATAGGGAAATAAGGACTATATCTTTCCCAGGAATTTTTAAAGGGTTATAGTGATGTATCACAAGTAAAAATAAAAATTGAAAATTTTTTTTTTTTTTTATTATATTTTTGGAGTTTTATTTTAAATACTCTATACATATTTTGGATTTTTAGCAGTGCCGGCTTAACCGGGGGGCTATCGGGGTCTATAGCCCCCGGCAGTAAATACGTGAAGGGCGCAAAGGCGGTAAACATTCTTATTTTTAATTAAAGGAATCGTAGGGAGTTGGACAAGACTTTAAATTAAATTAAATACAAGTTTTGATTAAATATGCCATACGTTTCGTTGCTATTTTGCAACTTCTTCAGTGGCTCATTTATTAAACTTATTTGGTCTCTCTAAATACTCTTGGATTAGAATCATACAAAATATCTTAGGAATTAATAATTTATTTTTCTATGAAAATCAAAAATTCAGACCACAGGGGAGACCCTTTGTATACATTTCAGAATTTTTCGAGGATGTCAAAGCTAAATTTTTTCGCTTTATATAAAACAAATAGCGTATTTGGTCTCTCTAAATACTCTTGAATTAGAATCGTACAAAATATCTTAGGAATTAATCATTTATTTTTCTATGAAAATCAAAAATTCAGACTACCCCGGGAGACCCTTTGTATACATTTCAGATTTTTTCGATGATGTCAATGCTAAATTTTTTCTCTTTATATAAAACAAATAGCGTATTTGGTCTCTCTATATACTCTTGAATTAGAATCGTACAAAATATCTTAAGAATTAATCATTTATTTTTCTATGAAAATCAAAAATTCAGTCCACAGGGAGACCCTTTGTATACATTTCAGATATTTTCGAGGATGTCAAAGCTAAATTTTTTCGCTTTATATAAAACAAATAGCGTATTTGGTCTCTAAATATCTTAGGAATTAATCATTCATTTTTCTATGAAAATCAAAGATTCAGACCATTTTTTTTTTTTTGAGGGTATCAAAGTTACATTTTTTCGGTTTATATTAAAGCAAATACCCTATTTGGTTTCTCTAAATACTCTTGTATTAGTATCGATAAAAATAACTTGAAAGTTAATAGCTTGGAACCTCTGTCTTATTCTATTTATTATAACAATACCACATTACCGAAAAGTTCTTCTTACCACATTACCTGTTATCGAGATTGAAATTAAAATTAAATTTTTGTCACACACACATACGCTCCCTCAGAACACTTTTATGGGGGCATTGGAACATAATTAAAGATCTGTAAGAATTATTTACTAATAATAGATCTCCATTATCACTAATACAATCACAGGTTCTACTTGTTGGGTTATGGAAATAAAAGTCACTTTTCGAATATTGACCCTCTTTAAGTAAATTGAGTCGATTTAGAAATAAAGTTTGTTACTTTACCATACATGGTATGGCGAAACCATGGCATTTCGGTCTATAAAAAAGTTCTAATAAGTAAACATCGAAAAAATAATATTTTTCGAGATAATAATTGTTTTGTCGAAATGTCTGTTAGTTAGTCTGTCTGTTAGCTAGTCGGTGCGTTACCAAATTTTTGAGGAGCTCAAAAGCTAGGGTGAATATCAAAACCAAATTTCACAGATATTTTTGGTCCATTGAGATTAAGAGCTGATTAGATTTTGGTGCATATCGACCCAAAATTAAGGTGGGTTGAGGGGGGTTAAAAATAAAAAATCTAGGCCATTTTATCAAACTCAACCAAATTTTGTATACCTAATCAGTGGGACCTCAGAAGTCTAAAAATGATAAAACTAACTGCCCAAAATGGGGGGGGGGGGGAGTGTAGGGTTAAAAAATGAAAATATAGGCTCTTGTACGAAACTCAACAAAATTTTGTATAGATAATCGGTGGGCCTAGAGTAATCTAAAAATGAAAAAAACTAACCCCCTCCCCTACATGATTATACATAATTATATAAAATATAAGTGAGGGGCCAGGTTGTATGGTAAAGACAAGTGGATGGGCACATCAGAACACGTTAGCTTATTTTTTTAAAACAAATGTCGATTTTATTCAAAAAATGGACCCCGGAGTTTATTATGATAATGCTGCAGTATTTGTTAATTTAATTTCAATATTATAATTAAAAAATACCGTCTTTAGCAAATATTTATTTTCATTAAATATAATAATTATCCGAGATTAGCAGTGCAGCTGCTGAATTTCCCTAATATATTTTAATTATTATCCCTAATGGTGTAGGAAGGACGAAAATCCTGGGGGGGAGGGACACTTTTGTGTTTTGTCACGCAAAAGAGGGATGGAAACAAACTGCCAAAACAGTATAATTAATTAAGGGAAAACAAAAAAATCCATTTTTTAAAATTTTTTCTTTAAAGATTCTAAAACTGTATTCAAGCATTCTAAATTGAAAGGATGTTGTTGTTTTTTTTAACCTTAAAGAAAATAAATTTGCTAAAGTAGTCAGTAAAATCACCCTTTTAATCTGGATTAGGTTTCTGTGTTAAAATCAATCATTGGGAAATGTGGCTCTTATCAACAACCAAGAAGGTATTGCATACAAATCTATATATATGTTGCAGTAAAAACCCGTTTTTAGTAAGAACGCGTTCTTACTAGTTAAAACGCGTTTCACAGAATACCTTTATGGCAACTAGAGCTTACTGATGTTGGTTTGAGTTTAATTTAAATATCTAGAATCTTCATTTATGACCTTCCTTCTCATTTTGAGTGATTACATATTTTCAAAATTGTTTAAACGAAAATGTCAAAAATTAGAAGCAAAGTTGTAGAGGATGTAATTTTTGACATTTTCGTTTAAAAAATGAGGCGGAAAGTCAAAAATGAAGATTCTAGACCCTTGAACCAAACTCAACCAACAACAATAAACTCTAGCTACCACAATGGTATTAAGTGAAACTAGATTTAACTAGTAAGAACGCGTACGTACTAAAAATCTCTCGCTTGTATTTTTGAGCTATAAAGCTGCAACATCCCTAAAACAAGCTCATACAGGAAGTTATATTCTATACATATGTAAATATAAAAATAATTATAATTAAGTAATGGAGAGGGATTCAGCCAATGGGTAGCCTCTGCTGAATAAAAAACTTCCAATTATGGAAAACGTTTCGGCTTTAATTAAATAATAACATATGGGCAAAGGGCTCTTAATTTTCAAACTGATTTCATTGGGCTTAGCAATGCTTACTTGTCAATATTGACAAACACTGATGCCCAGGTATAATAAACATTGAGAAATGGGGGAAAGAATTATAAAAAGGTAGAGAAGAAAAAAATTATTTTTTATTTTTATATATTGTCATTTTAAATTCGAATTTTGTTATTCTTAATGTTTGTTAATTATTTTGAGAAATATTTTAATTAAGAGATGTTTGTGAGGGGTCAGTGATCCTAATTAGATCAATGTCCTCATAATTATTATTATTATTAATTGAATGAAATTGAAATTTGCTATATTTGTACTTGAGACGTTGCGCATATCAAGTGAGCAGACCAAGATTTATGTACCATTTTGTAATTCATATAATTTTGTATATTATGATAAAATCCACAACAACTCTGCGTGCGGACAATTTATTTATAAAATTAATTGTGTCGATAATACTGTAAGATATAATTTTGTAATTAACAAGTTTGGATTTTTTGTAAAAAAATTTTATTGTAATTTTACATGTGTGCTCTATCGCTTTTTTCAGCTATTAGGAACTGATGATGGCATTATTTAATTAAAGCCGAAACGTTTTCCATAATTGGGAGTTTTTCATTCAGCAGAGGCCACCCATTGGCTGAATCCCTCTCCATTACTTAATTATCTATATATATATATAAAATTAAGGTTTTGTCTATACATTGGTTCAAATCACGCCAAATTTTGGTTGGACACAAGCAAAGTTATGAACGAAAACACCCTCAACAAAATTCCTGTCTGTATGCCTGTCTGTCTGTATGTATGTCTGTCTGTCTGTTTCCGTCGTTTTCGAAAAGTTGCCCAGGATTCACGTAAAAACGGCTGAAGGGATTAATATGAAATTTCATATTTACATCAGATGTCTTCTAACTTACGTTTTTAGCTAAATAACGTTTTGATATTTTGACCCCAGAAGGGGGTTTAGGGGGGGGGGCGCACGAATGAAAATTATCAAATAACTCCTAAACTATTAGCCCTACGGCAAATTTTATAATAAACAAAGTTGTAGGGGATGTAATTTCTGACAGCTTTTGTTTAAAAAATTTCCCCAAAAACCACCCAAAAAAGGGGGGGGGGGGGGGGTGAAAAATGTAAATTCTTGCCCTTGGAGCAAACTAAACCAAATTTTGTATACATAATCTCTGGGGCTCTAGAGAGCTAGAAATGAAAAACTAACCACCCAAAATGGGTGGGAGGGTCAAAAAATGAAAATTATTTCTCTTGGGCCAAACTCAACTAAATTTTGTATACATAATCTGTGGGTCACTAGAAGGCTAGAAATGCAAAAACTGGGTGCAGGGGTGGAATGGGGGTGGGGTGAGGAGTGAGGCGGGGTAGGGTGGGGGTACAGGCGGTGGTGCGGGGTGGAGTCCAGGGCGCTAGGCGGGGGTGTGGTGCGCAGGGTTGGAGGGCACTGGGCCTTGCAGCTAGTATATATATATAGACATCAAAATTGTATTAAAGTACATTATTTCTCTAATAAAATATTAAAAAAAAATCTGTTTCCAGTAATATTTTCATTTGCGTGACATATTCGCTTTGAAAATTAACCCGAATGCCTACCAAGAAGAAATCTATCTGTACTTTCTCCCTTTAATCTCTCTTTTGTTGTATCCCATTGTCCTTTTGTTTGTGATCGATACAATATGAGCATAAAAGCCAAAACTTGACTAGAATTACCAAAAATGATTCGATTTAAACTCAAAAGAATCTCATTTATAAATCACGACCAACAAATTGTTAAACAATTGATTGTTATTTCTGCCTCACAAAACATTGTGATAAAACTTTGCCAGAGAAATAAAGAAATTTGGCAAAGGGCAGATGCAATTTATTATAGATCATTTAAAAAATACATTATAAAAAAATTTGTTTTAAAAAATACAAAAAATAAAATATTTATATATATAATTTTTATAAAAAAAAATAAATAAAATCAAATTCAAAAAAATTAAATGCAACAAATAAAATAATAAGAACTCAAAAATCAAATAAAATGCACTAAAACGTATAAAATAATTATCCAATTTAGTTACAACTAAACGATGAAATATTAACATGAAATCACTTTTTGAAGTCGGTGCCAAACATTACATTTTATGAATCAAACTCGACGGATTTTACTTAGTACGATTGGCGGGTACGCTCGCTTATATACAAACTATAAAATGTTTTTATTTTATTATTTTTTTTTATGAAAATGATGAGAGAAGGAGTTACACCAAAAAGGTGCAACCCCTAAAGGCCTGGGTTGGCCCCTCCATCGTGAAAAGAACCACCGACTTCAAAAAGTGATTTCATCGTTTAGTTGTAACTAAATTAGATAATTATTTTATACGTTTTAGTGAATTTTATTTGATTTTTGAGTTCTTATTATTTTATTTGTTGCATTTAATTTTTTTGAAGTCGGTTTTATTTTTATTTTTTTATAAAAATTATTTTTATTTTTCTCTTTTTAGTGATGTTATTAATAGTGACTTAATATAATTCCTTGAATGCATCTCGTAAGAGAAAGCGTCGGGCGAATGAATCAGAAAATGATAATTAAATTCAATTCATAAATATAGAAATTCTCTCGAAACGTTTACGGGTTCAAATGAATGTTTTAAGATTTTTTTATAAAAGATTTTATTTATTGTAATTTCGATTATTTGCTCATAAGAATTGGAGATTTACGTTGTAGATCATATCATCAGAACTTGACCAAATTAATATGGGACCACCCCTAAGGTACTTTCCAATAAAACAAGAATCATCCAAATCGGTTCATAAACAAATAAGTTATGCCTGAACAAACATAACAAAAAAGGTCCAATACCAATGAAAAAAAAAAGGGACTAATCGGGAACTATACTGAACCCAATGCAAAAAAAATCATCAAAATCTGTTCACAATTTGCGAAGATAAAGGGACATAGACAAAAAAAAATTCACTCGAATTGAGAACCTCCTCCTTTTTTGAAGTCGGTTAAAAAGTAAATACAAATCTTAAAACACACACACATACACAGACACACATATATATAGTATAGGGTACATATATTTTTAATTTTCGTCAAATATACCAAAAATTTAATTAACTTTTATTGAATGTATTTCTCTATTTCAATTACTTACTTGTTAATTAAATAAACATTATTTTGTATGTATTTTAATTACTGAAACTCAAATTTATCACCAGGGGGCAGAAAATATGGGGTTTGTTTGCCACAGCAGGTTTCAAAATATAGAATAAAATATTAAAAATGTAAAATTATACTTAATTGAAAAAATGTTGCTTGTCGAGAGTAGCAGAGTTGTTGATTCATAAAGAGAATTTATTGAGGTTGCCCAAGGTTGCATCAGACAGAGAACATCCTCATTGATTACTCTTTATGGAAAATTATATACTTTTTTCTCTTCTGAATTCACTCTTGTGAATAAATAAAAATTATAAAAAATATAATTTCACCCTCATTGAAAAAAACCCTTTGATTTTCAGCTAAAGGCTGACTATACAAATGAGCCTACAAATATTTAAGTGTTAAATTATTTTATGAACCGGATATTTTTTCAGACTATGTACTTTAGAAAATTTGTTAAGACTTTGTAATTTATTCCCGATGTTTCGGACTCTTATTAACCGACTTCAAAAAAGGAGGAGGTTCTCTATTCGACTGAATTTTTTTTTTTTGTGTCTATGTTACCTCATATCTCCGTTAATTATGAACCGATTTTGATGCTTTTTTTACATTGGGTTCAATCTAGCTTCCGATTGGTCCCGTTTTTTTCATTGGTATTAGACCTTTTTTGTTAGGTTTGTTCACTAACTTCTTTGTTTATGAACCGATTTTGATGATTCTTTTTTTATTGGAAAGGGGGTATCTTAGAGATGGTGCCATATTAATTTGGTCAAGTTCTGATGATATGATCAACGACAAAATAACGTAAATCTCCAATTCTTATGAGCAAATAATCGAAATTATGATAAATAAAATCTTTTATAAAAAAATCTTATAACATTCATTTAAAACCCGCAAACGTTTCTGAGTTTCCTGAAGTGGATTAACTCACTGTTTGAGATGCGTGTTGGCCTCATTAATTTGATTTCTTTTCATTTTGCCTCTGTGAAGGGTATATAATGGTATCTTATTGTTTGACATAGACTGAAGATGGCATTGAGTTAATGTCGAAACGTCTCTTGTTTCTTGTTTCGAAATAAATTAAATTACAAACCATGAAGAAAAATTTTTATTTAAAAAGAAAAAATAACCATCATTCTATAAGGACTCCATCTTCCTACTGGGATACAAAAAGCCTCGTTCCTGATTATAAAAAAAAAAAAAAAATTAGATAGTATAATTTGAAGAATTGAACCAACTTCATTCCTCAACTACACTGGTTTAAAATATAAATCAAAATCTCGACAACACTTTTGGCTTATTTCGAATTTAACCTCAGTGAGAGGAATCATTTAATTTTCTAAATAAAAAATACTCTAGTCTTATCACCTGCTTTTGTTCTAATTGCTACAAAACTAGACCGGACTAAGAAAGAAGACCAAGCAACGTGACTTGGGCTTAATTTTGAAAAAAAGCAGGTTGCCTGTTGATGATTAAAGTTCGGAGAAGCATCTAAAGCCCAAAATGACACCCTGTTTTCTCTCCGAATTCAGCCCAAGTCGAATTAATTGAATTTTCTGTAAATTGACTGACTGAGACAATGATGAATTTCGTTAATTGTTTATTTACTTAATTTATTCCCTAATGAATCTAAAAATAATATATCACTTTATTCATTACTGTTCACTTTATCTTAGCTGTAAAGTTATTTATTTTTGGAGGATATTAAATTTTCCTCTTATACACCTACTATAATTAGTGAAAATTACTTGAAAACTAATTTCAGAACAAAGAGGTATCAAGTACCTAGCCTAAACTATTTCAAACTTCTTCGTAATTAATTTCTTAGTTATTTATGACACGACAAGTATAACATTATCCATTTTCTAAAATAAATTTTTAATTTTGAAACTTGAAGGAAGTGATAATTGTATGATGTTCATTGTTCATTCATTAATGGTAATGAGATATATTTTCTCATATGATACAAGATTTTTTATCAAAAACCAATATTATATTATTTTAGATATTTTCGTGATGAAATACTTAGATTACAAGTGTAATCAAACAAATTAAGATTTTTATTTCACACTAATTATAAGGACCGAAAAACATTCCTTCCATTCCCAGGTAGAGTGAGCTTCATAGTTTTAAAAGCACGCATAGAAGTTACATTCACTACCACAGGACGATTCTGTTTCTTGTTTATAAGAAAATGGTAACGCCACAGAAGACATCATGATAGTTATTGTTCTTGAAAACTTTCTGCATATGAAACAGTACAAGTTAAAGCTATTACAGCCATTGATTGCATTCCGAAAAACAAAAGATAAGATTAACATTTTTCGCTTAAATTCTGCAGAATATCCAAAAGATTAATTATATCTCTTCATTGTAAAGTTCGGAGAAGTGAAAAAGGCAAGGACTTGCATAACTACAAATTGTACGAGTTCATATGAAGAAAGTTTATAATATAATAATTAATACCCTATAATATGCGTCTTCTGTGGTGTCGCTATTTTCGTGGTACGGAACGGAAGTCCTATGAGTGCTTTTAATGCTTTGAACTTTTTCTTTATCCAGGGATTTGTGTTTTCTACCCTTACAGTTTGAATGAAAAAACCCCTCAAATCTCATATCTCTTTTTAAATAACCTTATCTTTTTTAAAATAGTGTTATAGTGGGTTTACTTCTCAAGTCATTCTTGTTGTTGGCCTTTGGTCTATAATCTTTGTGACTCCCAGCTAAATCAGATATGAATTGGAAACTGACATCTCTTTTGAGACTAAGGGCCCTCCAGACTTCAGCAAACCGACCTATTTCCCGACCCATTTCTCATCATCAAACAGAAATTTACATACAATTTTCAATACTATTGAGGATAACATTTTCCCCATAATGGTTAATAGATCTATATATATTTATAAAGAATTATAACTGCATTGTACATATAAAAAAGTCACTGACCTGTTCAACGATGGATGCGAGTCTCCCCAAAGCGAGACCATGTTCGTCTTCTCGCGTAATAACAGCGCTACCAAGTTTCACTACTAATCTTCTTGCGAACTTAAGTTGACTTCGGTCGCTGAATGTTGCACGACGTTTTCCTGTTTGAAGAGCACGTTTCAAGTCGAGCTGCGCCCCCTAAAAAAGAGAAAAAAGAGATGTTTAAATAATTATTCGCAAAAAGAAAATGTATTTGATACCAAGGATCGATCTTAGTCTTTCGGATCTCACCCCTAGTGTTCTGTAAATTAACTAACTGGTGCTTAATTCTAACCAAAATCTAATCGACTTTTAACTCAATATAAATTTTTTTTTTGGAATTCTTTAGGATTTTTGAAGTAGAACACCCTAAAAATTTGACATCAGAGTCACAGACTTTTATTTAATATGATAACTCCAGAAATATTAGTTTTATATTTATAAAACACTTGTTATAATTCTTAATATTTTTTAAGGGCCTCCACATCTCCCCTTATAGCCCTCTCTGATCCTCCCACTTAGGATCCTGTTGAGTAGATCAGGGTGTGGCCACAGCAGAACGTTGTGAAACCTTAGTATATTGCGGCCAAGAAGAAAATAATAAAAAAACAAAAAGGAACACCGCATGTCGTCCAAATAAAAACAAATAAATAAATGAATAAAATAAAATAAAAAATAAATAGTTAGAATATGTCATTGGGTTTGAAGAAATTTTAGTTAAATTAAGTAATGATAAATAATTTAAAAAACAGATCAATAAATAAGTAGGCAGGAAGTTGCCATAGTCAGTGAATAAAAAAAAATAATAAATAGGCAGGAAACCGCCATGACCAAGAAAAATAAATAAATATTTCACTGGGAATATAAGCTATTGGGTAAAATATAAAATAAATAGATCAGCGCTGAAAAAATTTCGGTGAATTCATTATTTATTCTAGTTTTTTATTTTCAGAGTATGAAACTTACCCATATGGAATAGGTGGATTATTTAACTTTTCAATGAATATAGTCACTGTATATTTGTCGAAAAGTGAAATAATTCACCTATCCCATAGGAAAAAATTATAAACTCTGAAAATAAAAAGTAATATTATTTTTATGTTGTTTACTTCAAAGCCATTTTCTGACTAAATTTTTTATAAAAATAATGTTAGCCCTTTTTGGAAAATTCCAAGTAAACTAAAAAAAACGCACTATTAATTTTCCAATAAATAATCTTACATATGGTAAATGTGATTTATGTGAAACTTAACTAGTATTTTAAATTGAAAAAAAATTTTGAAAAAGTTCCAAAAAAAACATTTTTCAAAAAAATTTTCTTTACGTTATTTAATATGTTTCACCAAGAACCTACACAATTCTCCCTTAACAGAATTATATATGGTAAAGTAGAGAGAGTTATACATTGGCTCGAGTGATCGATTTCCTATCACATTTAGATGGGATCGAATTCTGTTTCAGTCCTAAAAAATTTCACTAAAAAATATTCAAAACGCTTCAACAAATACAGGATCAGGCCAATGCTCGAAATAGAAAAAATAATAATAATTTTTATAAAAAAAATAAAACCGACTTCAAAAAAACTAAATAAACTAATAAAATAATAAGAACTTAAAAATCAAATAAAATGCACTAAAAGGTATAAAATAATTATCTAATTTAGTTACAACTAAACGACGAAATATTAACATGAAATCACTTTTTGAAGTCGGTACCAAAAATATACATTTTATGAATTGAACCCGACGGATCTTACTTAGTACGTTTGGCGGGTACGCTCGCTTATAAAGTTTGTTTAGTACCGACTTCAAAAAGTGATTTCATGTTAATATTTCGTCGTTTAGTTGTAACTAAATTAGATAATTATTTTATACCATTTAGTGCATTTTATTTTATTTAGGAGTTCTTATTATTTTATTTGTTGCATTTAGTTTTTTAAAGTCGGTTTTTTTTTTTTTTTATATAAAAATTATTATTATTTTTCTCTTTTTATTGATGTTATTAATAGTGACTTAATATAATACCTTGCATGAATATTTTATTTATTATAATTTTGATTATTTGCTCATAAGAATTGGAGATTTGCGTTATTTCATCATTGATCATATCATCAGAACATGGCCAAATTAATGTGCCCCCTTTACAATAAAAAAAGAACCATCGAAATCGGTCCACGTGGCAAAAAGTTCTCGCTGAACATACATAAAATAAATAAATAAATAGTTAGGTTTCTTGACTATCTTGGAACTATATTGATCCAAACGCAGAAAGAAACATTAAAATCGGTTCATAAACAGTTTATGAATTAAAGTTGTGAATGAACAAACATAAGAAAAAAGGTCCAATACCAATGAAATTTATATTTTTATTAATCGGAAACTAGACTGAACCCAATCCAAAAAAATCATCAAAATCGGTTCACAATTGGCGAAGATATCAGGTAACATAGACACACAAAAATTCAGTCTAATTGAGAACCTCCTCCTTTTTTGAAGTCGGTTAAAAATAGAACAAGAAGAAGATTTTGAACATTAAATAAAGTTAAATTATTGCGGTAGTCTGTATTCAATACATTTTTAATAGCTTAGTGATTTTAAATATCTAAATCGAGAGCGAGCCGAGGCTTGAAAATATTTCCAATTTTTTCTCCAATTTTTATTATCTATTACGGGACTTTTAATAAATAATCATATGAAATATTTTCAATGATATGCATGAAACATTAATTTTAAAATTAATAATTTATTTCCAAACTAGGTAATATTGTGCTACTACTACTACTATTTCTATTTCTACTTAAATATTTGATAAATTTTCAATTATGATTAATTTATGATTATTTACAGAAAAAAAGTATTTTCTGTTTAAATTATCGATAGAATATTGACCTAATTAATGTCCCTAGAATGCATGGGGAAGTAAATATAGTGGTTATTATTTATTTATAAGTAAAATAATTAATGTCTAAAATGAATTTTCAAATATTGAAACCAGATTTCACCGAAGCCAAACATATCTCTTTCGTATAAATAAACAAAGAGCAAGGCCAATTAGATAAATTAGCCTTCGAGAAATAACATTGACTATTACTCAATAGTTTCGCTCGCATATTTCAGAAACAAAACAGACAACTGGGTAAATAATTTGAACTTGGTTTTTAACAGAGGGGTGAACCGCGACCTAAAATCGTGTACACCTACTTCCACTTCCACTTTTATTTCCAAGTAGAAGACAATAGATGAAAATAGATTATCTAATGAATTCCAAATAATTCCAAAGACGGTGTACACCTAATTCCAATCGCAGTTCACCCTTCGTTTTTAACCAAAGAGTTTTTTAATTAGTTCAAGAAAATAAAAATGAGAATGGAAGACAAATAGGATAGGAAACGTTACCCTTGCTGTTTTTCTAAGCAAATTATTAGCAAATTACTGTAGTTGGTACCCCCGGAAGGCAGGCGCCTGCCAGCGGCCCTAATATTGAATTCATTTCAATTTCTTTTTTTTTCTATGTTACCTGATATCATCGCCAATTGTGAACCGATTTTGATGATTTTTTTTAATTGGGTTCGGTCTAGTTTTCGATTGGTAAAAATATCAATTTCATTGGTATTGGACCTTTTTTGTTATGTTTGATCATGCATAACTTTTTCGTTTATGAACCGATTTTAATCATTCTTTCTTCGTTTGGATCAGTATAGCTCCAAGATAGTCAAAATATCTATTTATTTATTTGTTTATTTATTTTATGTATATTCAGCGAGCACTTTTTCCCACGTAGACCGATTTCGATGATTCATTTTTTATTGGAATGGGAGTACCTTAGGGGTCTCATATTAATTTTGTCAAGTTCTGATGATATGATCAATGACGAAATAACGTAAATCTCCAATTCTTATGAGCAAATAATCAAAATTATAATAAATAAAATCTTTTATAAAAAAAAAAAAAATATTAAAACATTCATTTAAAACCCCCAAACGTTTCGAGAGAATTTCTATATTTATGAATTGAATTTTATTATCATTTTCTAATTCATTCGCCTGACGCTTTCTCTTACGAGATGCATGCAAGGTATTTTATTAAGTCAATATTAATAACATAACTAAAAAGAGAAAAATAATAATAATTTTTATTAAAAAAATAAAACCGACTTCAAAAAAAAAACTAAATGCAACAAATAAAATAATAAGAGCTCAAAAATAAAATAAAATACACTAAAAGGTATAAAATAATTATTATCTTATTTACTTACAACTAAACGATGAAATATTAACATGAAATTACTTTTTGATGTCGGTACCAAACAAACTATACCTATAAGCGAGCATACCTTCCAAACGTATTAAGTAAGTACGAGTGCGATTCATAAAAGGTATATGTTTGGCACCGACTTCAAAAAGTGATTTCATGCTAATATTTTGTCGTTTAGTTGTAACTAAATTTGATAATTATTTTATAACTTTTAATCAATTAAATTGGCCAACTCTAATATATAACAATATTTGATATAAAGTATTAGTGGGTTTTAAAATTAAAAAACCAATTAATAAATAAAAGATAATTGAAAAAAGTGTAAACAAACTTTTTTATTGAGATTTTCATCTATCAATAATTACCTTAATTAAGAAAAGATCAATTAAGATTAAATTTGTCGAGGTCCAGACCTAGCCAGATCGCTTTTTCATCCCCAAAACTTGTTAATAGAATTTGTTTAATCAAAATCGGTAGAGCCGTTTTCAAAATAGAACAAATATACAAATATATATACAAACAAATATATAAACAATTTTTGATCGTTTAATAAGAGTAGAAGTACCTGGAGGCACCGAGCGATGCCTTTAGTTAAAACCTTTATTTTAATATTATTTTTAATTTAAAATTCTGATAAAAAGTCGATTTTATTTGAGAGCCGTTTTTCAAATTAAAAAAATACAAATAATATATATTATTCTCCCTGTACCCCACACTTGACCCCACCCCAGTACTCGCCCTACCCCCGGATCCCCCACCACCACCCACCTCCTGCACCTGTTTGATTCAACCATATGATTCATTTTTATTCATCCAATTGTTAATAAATAAAACTTATCAAAATACTGTGTTAATTTTTTCAGAAAATTGAGACCTGCTTATGCGAAATATATTTTTTAAACAAATTCGTGATTATTTTTTATTCTATTAAATAAATAAAGTTCTATATAAAAACAATTATAACATTTATTAATATTTCTAACGTTTATGGAGAACAAAATATGTTAAAATCCACAATCATAATACTTCTTCAAGGCCTTTTAGAACAATGAATTAAGGCAACCACCATTGTCTGCCTAGGTACAAAGGAAAAATGTTTTCTTTTTTATGACCCCTAAAATGAATTTGTCTACCTGGGGAATAATTAATGTGATTACGAAAAAACCCATCAAAACAATTTTTACATCGAAAAATGAGACCGTGACGGATCGAATTGTCACCCCAAAAACCCTAACCGTGAATTTCATTAAAATCGGTAGAGTCGTTTTCAAAATATAACCAAGATACAAATATATGTACAAACAAATATATATACAAATAAATATACAATTTTTGCTCGTATAATAAGAGTAGATATGGACAATCCAAAGAGCTCCTTGAGTTTCTCGACAAACCTTTCCTTCACATGACAGTAGCCTAATGTTGGCAATTTGAACTTTTATAGACCTAAATAAAGAGATCTAAATTTAAGCCTAAGAAGATTCATTAATCAAATCTGTGAAAATTTTTCCACTAACTCCTCATCTCAATTAGACGGAAATTGTATCTCTATAGAAAAAAAGGAATGAAAGGATAACTGATGACCTCAATCTCGGTTTATATTCGCTGGTTTCATTCTTGCTACTTACAGGCTGTCTTAATATCCAAGTCCACTTCTCTTTTGAACAAGTTATTAAACTTAATGAGATGTACTCAGAGAAAAAAAAAGTTATTTCAATATCATCAGTTCTACTAAGACAAATTTCCATTTTAAAAATTGGATACAAATCCCCGGAAAAGTGTTAGATCTTGTTAAATAAATACTTTGGAATATGAAAGTCCCCAGATTTGTTCTTTAAGCTGGATGGATCGAAAAATGAAGGACAAAGTCAAAAGAAAAGAAAAAATGATTTGAATTAAATCAAAAAAAGTTTTTAATTTTTTTTCCCTTTCTCAAATTCATGGATTAATGTAAAATATTGTATTCATGCGAAAAGTATTGAATTTTTTTTTCTTTTTTTAATCCAAAAATTATTATTTTTGTAAATTATTAAAGTTATTAAAGTAGAAAACATAAAGTTTTCAATTCGTGAATTCAAATATCTATATAGTTTTGTCTGTACATTAGTCCAAATCACGCCAAATTTTGGTTGCACACGTTTCAAGCAAAGTATGAACGAAAACACCCTGAATAAAATTCCTGCCTGCCTGTCTGTATGTATGTATGTATGTCTGTTTCAGTGAACAAAGTTGCTAACGATTCACGTAAAAACAGCTGAGAGAGGTTATTATGAAATTTTCATATTTACATCAGATGTCTTCTAACTTACGTTTTTAGCTATATAACGTTTTGATATTTTGACCCAAAAAGGGGTTGAGTGGGCACACGAATAGAGAATTATCAAATAACTCCTAAACTATTGACTTTACGGCAAATTTTATAATGAGCAAAGTTGTAGGTATAGGGTGTGATTTGCAAACAACTTTTGTTTAAAAAACCACCCAAAGGGGGAGATGAAAAATATGTAAATTCTTGCTACCGCTAGAGCAAGCTCAGCCAAAAATTTGTATACATAATTTGTGAGCCTCTAGAGAGCTAGAAATGCAAAAAGTAACCACCCAAAATGGGGGGAGGGGTCAAAAAATGAAGAAATTCTTGCTCTTGGATTAAAGTCAACAAAATTTTGTATACATAATCTGTGGGTCACTGGAAGGCTAGAAATGCAAAAGTGGGTGCAGGGTGGTGGAGAGTGGAACAGGGAGTGGAGGTTAGGAGACATGGTGTGCGCGGGGTGGAATGGGGGTGGAGTGAGGAGTGAGGATTACTAGGGTGGGGGTGCGGGTTGGAGGGAACGGGGTGGGTCCGGGTGGATGGGGCGCGGGGGTGGTGGTGCAGGGTTGGTGGAGTGGGGGTTCAGGTGAGCGTCCAGAGGCGTAGTGGAGTGGTACGGAGGTGGGTGGGATGCGGGTTGGAGTGTTGGGGTGGTGGTGTGGGGTGGGGGTGGGCACGGGTGTGTGTGTGTGTGGGGGGGGGGTGTGATGTGGGAGTGGGGTGTGCAGGTGGAGTTCGTGGAGTTGGGGGGTCGATGTGCGTGGGGTGCGGGATGGAGTGTTGGGGTGGCGGGGGTTTGGCACGGGTGCATGGTGCAGGGGTGGGGTGTTTGAGAGGGTGGGTTTCGGGGGGGGGGGGGGTGGCAAGAGTGGGGTGTGGGGGTGGTGTTCGTGTGTTGGGGGTCCAGGGGTGCTATAGCAAAAGAAGGGCCGCCCGAAGGTGGGCTTGCAGCTAATTTTAAATATATATGTTGGCTAATATGCAAATTTGGATAGTTTATAAACTAACCAAACCATTGGCAATATTTTTGATAGAATACCCGCTTTCCACTAAATAGCAGCTAGTTTGGAAACTAACAGAGTCTTGGCTAATTTACTTCCCAATTATTAAGAAAATCAAAATAATGAATTCTAGTTTATAAACTATCCAATGCAGTCTGGCTAATATGAAAATCATAATTTCTAGTAACACAAAATAGCCAATTCTTTGGCTAGTTTATAAACTAACTAGGCTTAATGTTCATGGCATTTCTTATTTGATGAATTAGAGATGAATAAAATGCAAACTTTGATTTAAATTTTTTATAGTTTTTTAAGGAATTTAAATTGTTGCAGTACTTGGTGGTAATTTTTTGTCCATATGTTCAAAATTTTTTATTAAAAAGCCGAAATGTTTCAAATAAATTTTTAATATATAGATATTTTAATAATAAAAAATGTTTTTAGGTGTGTGAGAGTAAACCTGCTAACTCACAACAAGAAAATTAGAGATAAAACAAACAAAATTTAATATTGTTGATATGGAAAAACCTATTTTTCTACAACCTACGATTACGCGAATTTTAGAAAACAGTTTTACTTGTACGATGCTACATCTCTTTTTCTTTAGAACGGTATTAATTTGCCATATATGATAAAAAATGAATTTGGCAGGTTTACACTCTAAGCCGACGATATATATTTTTTATATATACTAGTATGTGTGTATGTTTACTATATTTGCATCAAGCAGAGGAAAACCTCTTTCTTTCCCTTTATCTAATTTATTCATTTTAAGACTAGTAATTCATCTAGTAAATTAGAATTTTATCTTCAGAGAGGGTCTAGTAGGTTTATAACGGAGGATTAAATTGAAGAGTCCAGGAATAAATAAAAAGAATATTTGCTTCTTTTATTGACCCTTTGAAACCTGAAGAAGGAGTGAAGATCCTTCGAAACGTCGGTTTCAAAAGCTCTAAGGGAAAAAACTTTCAATAAATACACTCTTTTATTAGAAATAGTAGCTGCAAGGCCCGCCTTCGGCGGCCCTCTTACTAACCAGAGTCCTACCACCTTGGACCCCCACCCTCACACTCCATCCCGGCCCTGGACCCCCACCACCCGAAACCACGGAAGTTCTCCCCCTGACCAGAATCGACCCTAGTAAATCAACCCCCTGGACTCCCTAGACCTGGAACCCAACCCCCACCCTTGCCCCCAACTTTCAACCTCTGGGGGGACATAGAAACATAGGTACATACAGAGAGAGACACAAATGCCTTTTAGTAGTATGTGATATATTTAGATAGATAGATAGATTTTGTTTTGCTCTGAGAATAAAATTCTCATGGAGCATAACAGAAACAAATTATGTTACATTAAAAAAAGATCTGCTTACAATAATTCAATTCAACCCTGAGAGAGTACAAAAACAATTTCATTAACATTTAAAAATAAAGAAAAAAATTGATACAGTAATTGACAAAAGAAATCCGAAGTACAAAAAAAATATATATATATCACAAAATGATCTGCATGAACAAAATAAATTTAAAATACAGCAACTCCAGCCTCACTCCCATCAACCAGCCCTCTACTGACTCATTAATGAATCCAAAATACCTTGCCTTAAAACGCCGAGAAGACTTCGCCCCTCTCACACTTGCTGGAATTTTGTTAGGCTTCATGAGAATAAACAGAAAAATGAACTAGCATAGGATGATGTCCTATGTATTAGAAATTTGTAGGTCCAGACCATACGTCCGCAAAGCTCCTGGAACTTACAGGGTTTTTAAACAGAAATTTATTAAATGACAAATCAAGGGGACTTGCTCTCAAACAGATTGAATAGAAAAATTCCCAAAATGTAATCTCTCTTCTTTGGAAGCTTTAACCATCCCAGTTTATTGTAGTAGGTGTAATATGTTCATCAAGAGGGACATCAAAAATAAACCTAATACAGCTGTTCATCAATCTTTCAAGCTTTGTATTTGATTCCTGATTTAAACTATTATAAACAAGGGAACAGTAATCAATCAGAGGAGCGACCAAAGAATAGATACAGATACAGAGAGAAATGCCCTTTAGTACCCCTGGACCCCCACATCCTTGAGTCCCCACACCCTGGACCCCACCTTCATACCCTCTCCCACGGATCCCAACCCCTACCCCCAGGGGGACGGAAAAACATAGGTATATATACAGCACACCAATGCCTTTAGTAGCCCCATAGATATAGGTACAGACACAGAAAGAAATACTCTTTAGTACCTGCCAACCACACCTCTGGACCCCTGGATCACACCTCCCACCCCCTGGGTGTATGGACATAGGTACATAGAGAGGTACATAGATAAATACAGAGGCAGGCACAAATGACCTTTAGTAGTATAGGATTCTTTTTATTTATTCCTAGACTGACTTCCATTTAACCCTCAGTTATTATCTATTAATTTGTACTTAATCACTGTAATTTTCAAAAGACAATTATAGTAGCTACTCTAAAATAATAATAGTATTCTTATAACTTACTGATGAAGGCGTAGATTGGAATTAATGGTGTAATATGATAAATTAAATCTCTGGCTTTTGCCTCATAAGATTATAGTTGACTTAATATGATAATCCTTCTCATTTTCGACGTTGCCGTTTATGTAGTAATTATGAACTTGCTTCATAATTGGCTTAAGGGATGTACAAATAACCATGGATCGTTGTGTATTACATGTTAATTTCGGCCCAACCAACTAATCTCTACAATTTTCTTATCTATTAAGAAAATTAAATTGTATGTTATTAGAAATTCAACCGAGTATTATTTTCCATTATTAATAGTATAGGAGAGATTTTAATCTTCGTGCTGAATATATTTTTCTAGATGGATATTTTGTAAGGCTTATCTTTAGAGTTTGGGTTAAAATCAGGAATACTTTTTAGCGTAATTGAAAAGCTTTCATTTCCTTGCCTTATCATTTTTACTATCTGTCGAGTTTTTTAGCTTTATATATTATAAGAAAGCTGTTCTGATAGATCTAAGGGAAAAAAGGTGTGAAATCGGATGAATACATTCATAGTGAAATTGTCATCTATTCATTAGTATAAAAGTTCTATAGAAACTTTTCATGTACTAGTCATCGCCAAACTAAATTACTTGGTGCCATATTCCGACTTCACTCAAAATTTTTAATTTTGTCCTTTGTGTGTTTATATTGTTTAAAATATGGAGTCAAATAATTTGCAAGGATTATTTTTTCTTTGAAAATCACAAGAGAGTGTCATATATTAGATCCAATGGAATGAATTATTTTTAATTATATGTCAGAAGGGTTGTTTTTCACCCCCTCGGGAATTGAACCCAAGTGCCAGTAAAAAAATCCGGACCATTTGGCTACTCTGTGAGGCGCGAACCCCTCTCACATAGGAAAACGCGTTATATATTTTACTCAAAGATTAAAATCTTCATTTGTAAAATTTCGAGGTCTTCTTCTTCGAGTGCCATACCCGAAACGGGTGTCGGCGCCTCCACATATACCTGTGCTGAGTGTGTTTAGTTGTTTTACACAGATATACGGGATCTACTTTTTAACGCCGATTCCGAACGGCTAATTTGGAGAGGTCACTTGGCAATTATACTCTTGGTAGGTTGCCATTACTTTTCAAGAGGAGGCGACTGCAAATATCTATCTGCCAAGACTCAGTCTCGAACCAGCGGTCTCCAAGTCAGCGACCCAACACTCTAACCACTGACCCACAGTCGCCTCTTTTTTTCTAGTGATTCTAAATTTATTTATTTATTTATTTATTAATGGGCAGTCACACCCTTTTTCACAAATCACAAGTACATGTATATAAACAGTAAAGTTTGAGAAAAAAAATAATATAAAAATAAAGTATAAATGACAAAGGCAATAGGAAAAGATAGATGATGATTTTTTTTTAAACACAGCCATGGCATATAGTTTAAAGGTTGAGTGTTGTTAAACTATATTATGGCATGGCTATGTGTTTAAATTAAATTCACTAGATCGCGAAATTTTACAAATGAAGAATTAAATATTTGAGTAAAATATTTAGCGCGTTTACATGTCTGTCAGAGGAGTTCGCACCTCACAGGGTAGGTACCCAAATGGTTTGGATTGTTGTTACAGGAACTCAGGTTCGATTCCCGAAGGGGTGAAAACAACGATTCTGCGACATTTCACCCCCCGACTAAATAGTCCCGACAAAACATCCCCCGACAAAATATCCCCAGACAAAATTTCCCACGACAAAATATCCTCGACAAAATATCCTTCAGACACAATTAAAATGAATTATATAAAAATAAAAATATTTAATTCTGTTAAATTTCGCAATGAGGCGAATGTGGGTCAGTGGTTAGAGTGTCGGTCCGCTGGCCTGTAATACGCTGGTTCGAGACTGAGTCTCGCCAGATCAGATATTTGCAGTCGCCTCCTCTTGGAAAGCAATGGCAACCTACCAACAGTATAATTGCCTAGTAACCTCTCCAAACAAGCCGTTCGGATCCGGCGTTAAAAAGTAGGTCCCTTATATCTGTGTAAAAACAGCTAAGCACAAGTATATGTGGAGAGGAGCCGAAACGCCAGGGAGACCTGATATGGCACTTGAAAGAGGAAGAAATTTCGCAAACATTTCTCTATAAAAATAAAAAAATAATATTTATTTTCAAAAAGCAATTAAAATTGACTCAAGATTAGGTACCTTAATTCCGGGATCGGGGAGAGAGTTAGTGGGTGGAGAGTGGTTGGAGATAGAGGAGAGAGGGTTCAGGGGGGAGGAGATGGGGACCCAGGGATGGGGGACCTTGGTGGGGAGGCGAGGGATCAGGGGCTGGGAGTCCAGTGGGTGTAGCTCCCTGGCCAGGAAGATGACCGCCGAAGGCGGGCGTCGCTGCTAGTAAAATAATAAAAATATGTATTTTTCAAAAATTTTAATTACCTATTCATAGCTGAGTAATAGTGTGGGCTAAAATATTCTTTGTTTCAATTTAAATGGCAAAATATTTGTAAATAATTTGAATTCTCAACCCTTTGATAAAATTCCAAAATGAGTGGAATTTGCTTAATTAATAACCAGTTTATTTATTTTGTTTTCATTTTCGATCGATCATCATTTCTGTTTTACTCTCGTTTACCCCGTTGAACTTTTAAGAGTTCAAAGAGTGTCAATGAGCCGTAGTGGCGATTGATGAAGAAAAGAAGACAGCTAAGATTTTACCAGCTTAGGCTGAAAGAGATCTTTGAGCTCTAAGAGGGAAATGAAATTATATTTAAATCTAATTTGTTAGGCTGTCTGCCCGAAATGAAAATACTTTTATTTCGCTTGTTATTAAAAGAAGCATAACAAGGTCTTTCTTTGCTTTGGTTTGTTATAAACTGAAAAAAAAAACTTTTACAAAAATCGGTATGCTCTCTGAGTGTATTTCGGAGATTTGACAATTTTTTGTCAACAAATATTTTAATATAGAACGATGAAACTTGGCAAAACGGTGAAATTTATTATTAATAACTCTTGTGCTGAATTTCAACTCATTAGCTCCCACCGAGGGGTGAACCGCGACCTAATATGCTGTACACCTACTCCCAAATTTTTCCAAGTCCTTCGAAATATTTCCAAGTACATTCAAATATTTCCAAGTACTTCCAAATGTTTCCAAGTGCTTCCAAATATTTCCAAGTACTTCCAGATAATTCCAAGTACTTTCAGATTTTTCCAAGTACTTCTAAATATTTCCAAGTACTTCCAAAATACTTCTAAAGAGGTGTACACCTACTTCCAATCGCGGATCATCAATATAGAACGATGAAACTTGGCAAAACGGGGAAATTTATTAATAAAAACTCTTGCGCTGAATTTCAACTCATTAGCTTCCACCGAGAGGTGAACCGCGACCTAATATGCTGTACACCTACTTCCACTTGTACTTCCAAATATTTCCAAGTCCTTCCAAATATTTCCAAGTATTTTCAAATATTCCCAAGCTCTTTCAAATATTTCCAAGTACTTCCAAATATTTCCAAGTACTTCCAAATATTTGCAAGTATTTTCAAATATTTCCAAGTACTTCCAAAATACTTGCAAAGAGGTGTACGCCTACTTCCAATCGTGGATCACCCCTTGGCTCCCACTTTAACGATTCGATATTATATGGTACCCCTAGTAGCACAATGTTTCAAACTATATAGTAACTATATAGTCTCTATATAGATTCTCAAACAGTATATATGGACAATATAGTTACTATATAGTTTGGAACACTGTGCTACTAGGGACCAAAATGATTTTTTTTTTCAAATCTTATAGGGACCGTGCGTTAAACATAGAGGCACCGCTACTGCCGATGGTAGTGCTCTCTTGTGTTTATTTATTCAAATTATTTGGGAGAATTGGGGCAAATATTGTATTATAGTATACTAGCTGACGACCGGGGCTTCGTCCGGAGCGTCTCGTTCATACCAATTTAATAATTGAAATTTAAAATGATACTGTAAGTATTTAAAGAATGTGCTGAATGAAATTGATTCAACAATAAGGAAAGATTTATTTAACACATTGGCTAAACACGATCACTATCTGACCAATCAGAATCGTTCTAATAATTTAACGCTTTGCCATTGGCTATGCACTGGCCAATCAGATCGTTTGGACCATACAAACATATATATGCATACTTTTCCATTTTATATATATATATAGATATCATAGATAAAAGAGTGCACGGAACCTAGGGGGCCGTAAGTGAGTCTCTTTGTCTTGGACGTTTAATAAATCATCCCTCAAAGCTTACATTTTCGTCGCCAATTGCCACTAAAGTCGTGACGCACGGTCCCTATACATATGACAAAATTGCGATTGGCGATTTTAGTTTTAAAGTTGATTTCTTTTACATTTGAGTGTCAAATTTTCGAAAATCTAAAGCAGCATGTTTATTTCTAATTGCTTAGACAGCTAACACTGTTTTCAACTGCATAGACATAATTAGTGTAATTTAAATAATAATTTCCAAGGCTAGGGTTCCGTACCTTGGAACATGCTGTCGATGAGAGGCATCCTTGGGCTTTAAGTGCTAAATACCATATAATATAAATCAATTTATAATATTTTAGGTTAAAAATAAAATAAAATGAGAGAGTCTTCTGTTTTTTAAATAAAATAATTTTTAATTATTTCTAGAGACTATAGTTTCGAAGGCATTGCCGTCATCATCAGTCTATCACAAATTTTATTCAACTAATACAATTTATAATAAATTAAAATTTATGGAATTTTTTCATAATTTTATTTTTTTAGCTCTTTTCAGAGAGAGAGAGAGAGAGAGAGAGGTCTCGCTCTCTCTGATGAAAAAATATTTTTTTATATTTGACCTCACATAAAATTCGACTCTCCCCAAAATGTCCATTCGATAACAATTTTAATAACATTTTTGATTTGCTGGAAAACAAACAAATATAATTTAAAAAGTTTTTATCCTATTTAGTTTACGAGCTTCTATGCTCTGAAGGACAGATAGACAAAGGGACATTGTAGCGACAATAACCGGATCTCGTTTTATCTTTTAAACGGAACCCTAAAAAATAGTCTAATTCTTCTTAAAGAGATAGTCCCAGAAATACCTTAAACCCTATGATTAAAAAAAAATTATTATTTTTGATTCAGTAAAAATTCGATCCATTCAAAAATAAAAAATTGATTAAGAGACAGTTGACGAAATAAAAATAAATCTTTGTATAAATATGACCCATTAACTTCCAAAGCTCTTAAAGAAATCGAGATGTTCTTCTTTGATCGTTTTATTTTCATAGAAATCTAATCCGATAGTACTTTTAGCATAGATTCAAACCACTGAACGCCCACACGCTAGTGAAATATGTTGTTTGTTTTTTTATTACTTTTCTTTCATATTTACACAATTTTAATGCATATCGACTCATTAAAATCTATTAGTTTCAAAATGTAAGAATTTTTATGTTATATTTTTCGACACCTCAGTTTTAATAATAATATTATTAGACCATAAAGTTTAGTCTGATGAAGTTTAGTAATATTAAATAAAGCGATCGATTCTTATGGACAAATTCTAAGATGGTGTCATCTACCAGATCCAAGATGGAATGAAGAATTTTTAATTATATGTCAAAAGTGTTGTGTTCACCCTCTCAGGGCTAGAATATAGCAGAATTTATTTTTAAGTCAAATTTTAAATTAAGGGTAGTCACCCCATTTAGGGAATGAAGGGTTGATCAAAAAACTTTTTTCGGGTCATATTTACACTTAGTAATTTGGAATTTCACTAGAAATTAGCAGTAATTATTTATTAGCGAAATTTTAAATTAATGGTAGTCAGCCCCTTTAGGGGATAGAGGTTTGAACAGAAAACTTATTTCGGGTCATATTTACACTTAGTGATTTGGAATTTCTCTAGAAATCAGAAGAAATTATTTTTTAGCGAAATTTTGAATTAAGTATAGTCACCCTCTTTAGGGGATGAATGGTTGATCAGAAAACTTATTTCAGGCCATATTCTTACTTAGTGATTAGGAATTGCTCTAGAATCTAGTAAAAATCATTGTTCAACAAAAAATCTTTGAACCTCTATATCTTGAAAACCATTAATCAAAGAGATTTTATTCAAAGGACTTTATTATAGAGAATTACATTTTCTACAAATTTTCTTTTTAAGTTTATTCGATTAAATTAATATTTTAGCTAATAAGAGAAAAAAATTTTATGTTTATAAATCTTTAAACCCCTCTATCTTGAAAACCATTTATCGGAGAAATTGTATTCAAAGAACCTTTTTTGTAGAGAATTACATTTTCTACAAATTTATTCTTTAGGTTTATTCGATTAATTTAATATACTAGCCAATAAGAGAGATCAAATGTGAATTATCATCTAAAATTGATTTTTAATTAACATAATTTTGCAAATTTACAAGCTACAATTATCACATATTAGCTGACGCCCGGGCCTGGCGGGGATCGTCCCGTTTTATGTTTAAAATTTATATAGATAATAGCAGACCCGACCACGCGTTGCTGTGACTAACTTTTATGCTTTAAACAATAATAGTTTTGAAAATAAATTGAAAATGCAAATAATTAAGGAATAGGTAATAAAACATTAAATTAATTATATATTACTTGTTAAAATTGTTTCCTTAACCAAAAATAATATTGACAGTTGAAAGATTTCCAAAAAGCTATTATCGGCCATCTTGTTTGTTTGCTTTTCCCCCCCCCCCCCCCCTAGAGAGGCGCTGGCGTTGTTTCCTCGAAAAACGTTTTTTTTACATGCCACAGGTGTGATATATATAAAAACATTATATGTAAAAACACTCGTGTATTTGAATGGAATGTTGTGTGAAAATTTCAAAGAAATCGGTGAAGAACTTTCGGAGATCCTTCAACGTATCACTTAAGCATAACAGTACATTTTTATTTATATAGATTATTTTATCTTCAAATTTCAACACAGAACAAATAGGAAACTTTTTCTCGGCGTTAGAGTCGAAGTGGACACATTTTAATCGAAACCGAGTGCCAAAATTACCAATCCGGGCCAAATAGCTACCCAGTGAGGTGAATTCGTCGACAATATATAGGTACAGATACATAAATCATATTTAATCGAACACGTATTATAAATCTTAGCCAAGGAGAAGGAAGGTTTATATATATAATTAAATTAGTTCTAGGAAATTATGGATTACTTTCAAGTAGATATATTGCATTTTAATGTAATGTTGAGTATTATGATGAGACACGTGATATAGAGAATACAAATGAGCTATTTTGAGGCGTGCATGTCCCACAGATGTTAGCTTTAAACGATTTTCAAGCAAGGCAAAACATTATAGAATTTCTTATCAAATAAGCCTGTTCAAGTTTCGACGAGACTTGGGTAAAATTACCTACGTATAAAAGAGATTTTACATTCAACGGAGTGATGTTGCTTCAAATATAAATAATTAGTTTTGATGGAAATATTTATTAAGCATCTATATATTGATTATGTTTCAAAAAATGTAGCCAGGACCGTGGAGAGAAAATCCCAGCCAGGCAGGAAGCATTCTACGGGTCCCAAGTTAAACAAATATCTATACTTATTATAATCGGTTTGCGCGACGACGCCGACGATTTTTACTTTCATATTTATATTAATAGAATATAATGCGATGGCCAGTCTGGGTCCTAAATTTTTGAGATCTTGTATCTCAGAGATGAAAAATGTTAATTTAATTTTGTAACTTCTAGGTGGAAGGAACCGAATGCGCTTAATAATTGAAAATCGAATTTAGGACATAAAACCAGAAATTGTGGTCCCTAGAGGCCGAAAAGGGGCCAAAAATCTATTGGTCAATGCGTACCTGCGTTTCGCAACCATAAGTCTCAGAGCTATGAAATTCGAAAATGTGAAAGTCGTGTGTTGAACACACCAGTTGATTTTAATTTTTAAAACCTACTAATAATTAATGACAAATACAATTTATTAAAATTAAGAAATTTAAATTATTATTAAAAAAAACACTATTACTTAATGTCAAATAAAATTAATTTATTAAAATTAGTAAATTTAAATTACTAATTTAAAACCCATTAAGGAGTCCCCTATACCCCCCTGGCCAGAAAGATGCCCGCCCAAGGCGGGCTTCGCAGCTGGTATAATATAAACCAGGGGTTCCCAACCGGTGGTACGCGTGAGTGATGTGAGCAACACAGCCAGTGACAAAATAAACTTCTTCAAGAGAAAGTTGGTCCTGTTTTGTTCACAAATACAAGAACAGAATTTATTTGCATTTCCCACTCTATCATCATTTTTTGAAGAAAATGAAATATCTGCAACCAGATGTGGTTGCAGATATCATTGTTCACTTGGAAGGCCTTCAAAAAAGCTTTAAGAAGTATTTCTCTGAAGATTATTCAAAAGTGGACTGGATCAGAAACCTTTTTCGGGAACCTCACCAAATGAATTGGAACTAAAAGAAAGTTTTATCGATCTTACAGAAGATAGTTCCATGAAAGATTATTTTAAAGAGAAATCTTTAATTAACATCTGGGTCTGATGTAAAACCGAGTACCATTTCATCTTCCCGCAAGCTCTGCTATTTTTTAACCGACTTCAAAAAAGGAGGAAGTTCTCTATTCGACTGAATTTTTTTTTTTTTTTTTTTTTTTTTTTTGTGCCTATGTTACCTCATATCTCCGCCAATTGTCAACCGATTTTGAAAATTTTTTTTGCATTGGGTCCAGTCTACTAGCTTCCGATTGGTCCCATTTTTTTTTCGATTTTTTTCCATAGGTATTAGACCTTTTTTATTAGGTTTGTTTAGACCTAACCTCTTTGTTTATGAACCGATTTCGATGGTTCTTTTTTTATCCGAAAGGGGGTGTCTTAGGGATGGTGTCATATTAATTTGGTCAAGTTCTGATGATATGATCACTATTAATGACATCACTAAAAAGAGAAAAATAAAAATAATTTTTAAGAAAAAAATAAAAACCGACTTCAAAAAGTAATTTCATGTTAATATTTCGTCGTTTAGTTGTAACTAAATAAGATAATAATTATTTTATACCTTTTAGTGTATTTTATTTGTTGCATTTAATTTTTTGAAGTCGGTTTTTATTTTTTTCTTAAAAATTATTTTTATGATGCCATTTGTTACGAGTTACTTGTGTGAGAGTGGATTTTCTAAACTCTTGTACATAAAAAAAAACATAGAAGCAGAATAAGTGTTGAAGAGGACTTAAGATTGAAGATAAGTTCCATTACTCCTAATGTTGATATTTTAATCACAGACAAACAACAAGTTTCGCACTAAAGACTATAAAACTATATTATGTATGATGATTAATTTGTTGCTGAGTTTGTACTTATTTTTTATTTGTATGTTTTTAGACCTATGGCTAATAAATAAAACTGTAAATTAATACCATTTTAATCTTTTTATTTCTCAGGAATCTAATTCAAAAAGCCTTTGAACACTTTAAGAAGAGTAAATATTATACGTTTATTAAAATATTTTGGTGGTACGCGAAAATTTCTCAAAAAGTCAAGTGGTACGCAGGTGCACAAAGGTTGGGAACCCCTGATATAAACGATTCTCATTACTTAAGTTGGTTTTTAATTGCTTACGAATTTGGCCACTTTGAAATGCGAAGATGGCAGCACTTGACAACAACGCCTGTATTTAGACAACCTGACCAGACGAAGAATTCCATTCTACAGGCTATTTAAAGACGTGCCGTGCCAGTCAGATATATTTAATGAATTTTAATGTTAAGGTACTTTGGTCATTTGAGGATTACTTTAACCAAATACGGGCTCCAGGGGGAGTAGCCCCCGCGGGTTCAACTGTATCATTTAATTTGTCAAAATACCTGTGAGCTGTACGTTAGAGAGTTAGAAGTACGTCTCTGAATATATGCATATATATTTGGTTAATTTTCGGCGCGTTGATTGTGGTTTCAAAAAACTAATTATTTTCATTTTATTTAATTTCTTTTTGTAATAGTTTACATGTGCGTAATGTCAATAAATGGATGTTCGGGTCATTTAATTAAGTAAATACTTTTATTTGATCTCCGTTAAGTACAATCGAAACGAATGCATTATAAATGAAAGGTTTATTTATCTATATAATTAGCTTAAAATCTTTTATTTTTAATAAACTTTTCAAGAGGTACAAACTCTTGTATAAGTTCAAAGCAAAGGCTCGGTTTTAAATACATTTCCCCTAAAAAAAAGTTAATTAGATAATTATGCATAAGGAAAAACTTCAACATCCCTCCAAAAAGAACAGAAAAAATGGTTGTTTTCATCTAAACACAAAACGACACTTGAAATGGAAATTTTTATTTAAAATATTTAATATTCATTTTAACGATTCTTGCTGTTTTCTCGATTGCTTACTTTATTTATTTTTTACTTTTTACCTGTTAAATCAATGGCTTTGTGGCCTATTTACATTATTCTTTGAGTTCTTCAAAGCGGTTTTAGTAGTTATTTATTTTATTTTTGGCAAATGAAATGTTATTTATTCTCATTTTTTTTGTCGATCTTATTCGGAATCTTTGTGTGGGTTTTTGATCAATTAATTGAGATAAATACAAATTATGGCCCTCAGGGGAATTCCTGCCCATGTCTCCCATGTAGTTAGTTCAAAATGGTGTAGACAAATAGATAGGTATATATTTATATTTATTTAAGGTAGTTCTTTCACAAATGCAAAAATTCAAGAAGTCTTTGAAACTTGGAATATAAGTCATTAAAAGCATAATACACATACTGTTAAAATTTGAAGAAGATTTACCACGCGAAACATGAAATAATTGCAATTAAAAATGGCATTTTTAACATAGAGTAGATAGGGAAAGAATGGGGATATGATCATTATTTTTTTTTTATGAAGGACTTTCACCATCTTGATGAAAAACTAATATTTGTTAGAATAATATATTCGGAGTAACTTGAAAAAAAAATTGAAATTATTTACCACGTAGTTTTGATAAAAAACAAAAAAAAACATATTTGGGCGATTATTTTTAGAGAAGGGGATATAAGCACAATGGCTTGGAAACGATCCTGCATGTATGCATGTGCCCATATAGAGATTTCGTAGGGTGAGTGGTACAGTCACGTTAAAAAAACATAACCTAAAATTTTATTTCCGTTCATATTTATAGAGTGGTTACAAGGCTAAAACTTTTTGTGTGGATTGTCGCTAAAGAACCTCCTTAAAAATTTAAAATTGTCAATAAAAATCGATAGCTTAAGTAAAAAAATCGTATGGCTATAAGTGTTTCACTTTTCGAAAAAGAAGGGGTTTTTTAAAAAAACCTAACGTTATTATTGTTACCTGTCCTTTGGTGAACAGCGCTGACTGGTGGTTAAAATAAAAACTAACACATTCGGGTCATATTTACTTTTATTCTATAAAGAAAATTGTTATAAAAAAAACTAATAAACAAGATAGATTATTTATTAGTGTGTTGTTTACTATGTTGTGCAATATTGAGTGCTTTATTTAAATATTCTTCGGCATCTCAATTTTAAAAATTTATCCTCTGCATAATTGATAGTTGTGCAGCTGACCCGACTTTAGTTATATTTTTGGCCACGAAACCGCGTACCAATAGGGACTGTAGTCACCAAATTATTACCAAAAATTTCAAAACAAAGATTCAATGATATCATTAATTATTATTTATTCCATGCCAGAATGTATCAACTCCTGACATGAAATAAAAATTATCTATTCATTTATTTGATTATTAGCCTTGAAATTTGTCTTGATAAAATTTTTTTTGTTTTGGAAAATATTGAACATAAACCAGTAGTGACTGATATTTAATCAATGGAGTGACGTCAAAGGTCAGCTTGGACTTTTTTGAAAATGTATAGAGAGAACTTTTAAATGAAAAAATGTGTTTTTCTTCCAACTTGGCAATATATCCTTAAGCAATAATTAAGATTATGAGATTTGCCCTTTAGAAAATGACTCATTATATTTTTTGATCATTTGAAAATTACCTACTTACATTTTCAAATACTCGAAATAAATTCAGGTTAATCTCTGATGTCAATATATTGATTCTGGGTTCTTTTTATAACAAAAATAATCACTCGTATTCTATTAATTATGATTGAAATATCGATTAATATTAAAAATTTTATGAACCTACTTATGATCCTCCCACCCCCCGGAAACCATTTAGCTTTAACTATTATAAATGTAAATTCAGGAAAATCCAAATTAAAATATAGTGAAAGCCTTCAAATTCGAACTAATTGGGGCTGTAGCCTGTTCGGATTAGCCGAAAGCAGCTTCGGCAATTGAAGGTAACTGATATCAAGTGAAAGATTAAGTGATATTTTGTGCGTTTCTATTATTATTTCATTCTTTTTCCAGTGATTAACCTAAAGACTTTCAATAACAAACTTTTACAGTTTTTCAATCCTGTTTGTTAGTTATGCTAACTGTACATCTTTGTTATTGTTAGGGATTTCTATTTAAAATATGAATTAAGTAAAATATAAAAAAAATCCTTAAAATAAAAGATAATAAATCTTACAAAATACATTTAAGAAATAAAATTTTCTCCCTTGTTGGGGACGATTTTTTTCCTTTAAAAATTTGTTCATTTAATAAATTGCTTTAAAGAACGAAAAAAGTTCTCATAAATCTTTACTCGCATATACAGATAGGGCTATAATTCAAATTAAATTCAAAGAGTTATCGAAATTAACGAACCAACGAACGTTGGAGCGGATAATAAACTTTACCTGAAAATTACGCTTATGGTGGCGTTCTGTCAGATTAACTAAATTGATAAAATCGGGGTGGATAATTTATATATATATATATATATATATATATACTATATATAAAAAAAAAGAATTAGAAAGTACCTATTTTTATTATAATTAATTTCTCATAATTTAATATTAATTCGAACATTTGGGTGTTTTATAATTGTCATTTTTTGAAAAATAGATAGAATAGAATTTTCAAAAGATTGTAAAAGCAACTACTAGAGGCGCCTTATCGCCACAATGATTTATTTATACATTCAAATTCGACCTAGTCTTATTTTCACGATACAAAGGTCCACCGCGGCCTACAGAGGTTGTACCATTTTGGTGCAACTTCTTCTTGTTTCAATATCATTATGAAAAAATAAAAATAAATACGGAAAAGATAAGGTGAAATCATAGATCTTGATATAAGTATATGTATAAATTATATGTTCAGAAAATTTTGCCCCCTTAGGAGTTGAACCCAAGCGCCAAACCTGCTAACTGGGGAGTTGGCCTAATCCATAGAGTAATATAGAGTGGAAGGAGCCAATGTATTTTAGCGTATACGAGTTACAGAGCTCTCTAGCGAGACAAGGGCAAAATCATTGGGCAATAAAATGGCGGAAACCACTCTCTTCAGGTCAAATTTTGGTGACATTATCAACAGAAAAAATACGCTGATATATATAACATAAAGGGTATGTTTCTTTTATCTATGACAAAGGCTTTGAATTTTCTATGATCTTTGGATATGTCTTAAGAACTAAGAGTTAAGCTAAATGCAGTCTCTAGAGAGCGGTTTTTTATTTACGGTAGCCTTCCACTCTATATTACTCTATGGGCTAATCTTAGAAAATAAATTCCTTATGAAATATACATCCAACTGTTTTTTAGACGAATTTGAAGTTACACGGTTCAAAAAAATCGTCCTTTTTCTGATTTTCATTATTTAATAAGGGGATTTTTAAAATGATTGAATTAATAATTAGAAAATACAATCATCTTTATTTAAATGTTTTTTATTATTACACGAATTTCTAAGGAACGTAACTACCATGTTAAAAAGAGTTGGGTGTATAATATGCTTTTTTATTGTCTTAAGTGTTTGTATTATTTTTTGTTTTCAAACTCACGAAAAATTCGACCCCCCAACAAAATATGCACTAAATTAAAATTTGAATATAATTTGAGATTTCGGAGGTAGGAGGGGGGGGGGATACATACTAATTGTATGCTATTTTGAAAGTAGTCGATCTCTTAGATCTCGGAAGTTAAGCAACAATAAAGATAAAAGTAAATAAATATTATATGACTTAAGATTTCTAGGTCACTTATTTCACATTAAAATTAAAAAAATAAAAGAGGTAAATTTTTTCAACATTTATATGTATATTTCGGTCTATAATCCAATCTTAAGGAAAGTACTTAATTTTAACTGATAGTAAATAAATATTTCATATAATATTTGTTTACTTTTATCTTTATTAAAGATGTTTCACCTTACACTAACACCACAATCTCTATTAATTAATAGTTAAGCAACATATTATCCGGTTACTTTATGAATCAGTGACAATCTAAAAACTTTTTACTGGGCCATTTCATCCACCCCCATCTTGCTAAATAAATATTTAATTTAATAAGTTTATTTAAATTGAAACAGAAAAAAAGAAAATTGGAAAATACTATTTTAAAAATGAAATTAGTATATGCTAGCTAGATATTAAATTGTATTTTACATAACAATAAAAATAATTAAAAATTTGTATCTTATTTTGTTTATGAGTTACAAAGCTTTGACAATTATTGACCTGATTTATTTTTGAAAAGAACCCCCTTGATTTTTTCCAAAATGTTTAAATTTTCACTATTAAAATACACGCCTGTCACGATAAGTCACAAGCAGACGGATTTATTGCCAGATAAAATTTTATAAATGTATTTTGTGTTAAATTGAGTGAAGTAAAATGTAAACATAAAAAAATGAGGGTAATCTGTTTAATCGGTTCATCCTAGAGGGTTTATTAATTAAAGCTAACAAATACAAAATAGCCTCCTCCAATTAAACAAAATTATTTTAATATAGAAAAACAATGTTTTGGATTAAAGCTGCGCTAATTCATAGCAAGTATATTCATTCTATGTAAGCGAACGATCAAACAATTTCTCTTTAATAGAATAGTAATTGATGACAGGGGTCGAAATTACTAAGTATTCATCTGAAAACGACTCAAATGTTTACAAAAAGGCAGGCTGGCTTTAATACAGGGAAAACTTCATTGCTCTTGTTGAAAATATACTTTTTATTTATTTTTGAACTTCTTCTTCTTCGAGTGCCATACTCGATTCGGAGCGTCGTCGATTACTATGGAGAGTATCCTTTCCAATGTAATTTTCCTGGGGTGGTTTCGCATTTCTGGACTGCCTTTCATTAAATCCTCTGTTTATATCTACAAGTCTGTCTCCGAAGAAAAACGGCTACTACGGGGGTGGGAGGTTGGGTCCAAGGGGGATCCAGGGTTGGGGTTGGCAGGTACTAAAGGGTATTTCTTTCTGTGTCTGTACCTCAATCCAGGAGGCTACTAAAGGGCATTTGTGCCTGAATATATATATACTATATATATATATACCTATGTTTGTCCGTCCCCAGGGGGTGGGGGAGTCAAGAATGTGGGGGTCCAGGGGGCACTAAAGGGCATTTCTCTCTGTATCTGTACCTACCATATATCACATACTACAAAAAGGCATTTGGGTCTGCCTCTGTATGTACCTATGTATGTCCGTCCCATTATTATGGGCACGATTTTTTACTATATTTTGATATAAAAGCAAGTTTTTTTTAATATAATTAATTACAAACAGGGCTTAACATCGGTCAGAATCTTCCGGAACGCCGTTTCGGCTCTTTTTCACTCAATCAAGAACTAATAGTGTTATATAAATTAACGTTGATTTTTCCAAGCGTTTCGGTTCTTTTTTTTCAAATTAAATCCTGAATCCAAGTATACTTAAATTTTGATATTCCCATTGGTTAATAAAAAACAAAACAACTCTCGCTCCCAAGTGTCCATTCTTCATTCCGCAAGTTTACTTTTTTCCATGATCTCGACTCATTTATCAAAATTCAAAATCTTCTTTTTCTCATTCCCTGAGGACTCGTCTTTCTTATTTTCTCTATCTCTTTATTGTCCTCAGCTTTTCTGTCATAAATATACAACTGTTTGTGGAAAAAAGAGATAGCAACAAGGAACGAGTCTCTGAGGGATGCAAGTGACCATCTTCACTCTACCCTGTGTCTATTTTTTAAAGAAATATTGTTATATTCCGTAATCTAACCGAAACCCCACAGTCGTAGAAAAATGTAGGTTTTATAATTTTATAAAATATTAAATTTTCTTATTATTTGCAAAACTTAATTTAGGTATATGAGCAAATCCAACATATTTTGCAATGTAAAGTCCACTAGTTTTTTTTTTTTTAATTTAAGATAAATTTTCCATTTTTAATAATATAGTCTTTAATTGTATACGTTTATTGTTACCCTCATAAATTTTTAAACGCCGATTTTACTCAATTTCATATTTTTTCAATTCAAATAATCTACAAAAATTCAATTCCGTCCCCTGTCTAATTTGGCTGTTTGAATCTTCAAACCAGTGTATTTATTTGAAAAATGTTCAGATATGACTGAATAAAATATCACATAAATAAAAAAAAGATGAATGAAGACTATATAATTTAATAAAGTTTATTTAGTTATTAAAATTTTGTTAGAAAAAAATATTAAAATTGTCCAAAGACAGTGTGCCAATTCCGTCCCCAATATAGTTTTAGATTTTAACTTGACTCACGCATCACTGGATTGGTCAAGAGAGAAACTGTTGTCAGTTGATGAGTTGATTTGTTAATAGCAACCAGTGGTGTTAATTTTAGTCAAATGTCAGAAAAATATCTTCATAAAGGTAAGTGATTAATTATGTCGTTCATAAGTGTCATTTCCCTCCCTGCGATAACAAATCATATAAAAATACTTTCTAGTGTTGTTTTACTTTTAATGAATTGTAACCAAAATTGTAACCTTCTATATTTTTAAGCCCGTCTCTGTCTGTATTACCAAATCAAAATTCTCTAATGTCAATTCCGTCCCCTTGATTGTCACACCTGAATGGGAAAAATCATAAAAAAATGAAAAAATATTTTGTAATTCACCACCATTATTAGAAATTGGTCTATAGATAGTTGAGCCACAAAACTATATTATTATTGTTGGCGTGCGATAAAGTTATATTTTCAAATTTTTAGGTAAAAAATGCAAAATAAGTTGGATTTACTCATATAATAATATATTTACTAGAGTCATATAGTACAATGCTCCCGACCAGGGGTCCCCAAACTTTTTAGAGATAGGACCACACATATGAGCATTGAAAACTATGGACGGGCCGAATATAACATTTCAAATCGAAATTATATTAATAATACGCTATTATATGGCATTAAATTTTTAATATAGTGAATATTTGTGTAGTAATTCTGTTGTGAAAATAATATATTCGAAAAGGCAGAAAGAAACGACAATTCAACCCTCTCTCTAGTGTCAAGCCTTATATTATAAAATTGATAGCTAAAAGTTGATGTTAAGTTTCTTTTCATTTATCTTTTATTGATAATTTTCCTTTTTTAAAATAAAAATATTCTTTTATGTTTTGTTTTACAGAATCGAGCTCACCTAGAGAAATGCATTCAAGATAATAACGAAAATTTATTCATTTGAGTAGCGGAAATCGACCAGTGCAGACGCGCCGGAAACTATTCTTCCAAGGTAAGAGCAAATCGACTAAACTCTAATTAATTTTGATACATCATTAATACATTAATTAGTACCTATAAGTCACATTAATATTACGACATCATATTACACTCAAAACAGCCAAATCTCATCATGAAAACTTTATATTTTTTCGAAAAGAGATAAATAGTTTTTTAAAGTTTAATTCTAATTTTTTTTCTGAATATTATTCCTTATAATTATTAATTAAATATTATTGAATTAATAATTATAAAATTAAAAAAAAAAATAATATTTATCTGTATATCTTTGAGCAACATGGATCTTTAATGAAAAACCAAATAGGGAAGTACTTTACGGAAGAGCCTAAATTTTACGCAGCCTTGAAGAAAAGGTGACGAATCGATTGCCTATATTCAGGCGTATGATGCGTACAAGGCTAGAATTTTTCTTTAGGAATAATCTAAAGGTTTTCAAATATTGGTTAGGAATAACCTATACAAATTTAAGTATATGTAATATATCCGAGAGGTGAACCGCGATTGGACTTAGGTGTACACAGTCTTTGGAATTATTTGGAATTACTTTGGAATTCATTAGATAATCTATTGTATTCTATTGTCTTATTCTTGGAAATGAAAGTGGAAATGGAAGTAGGCGTAGACAATTTTAGGTCGCGGTTAACCCCTCGAATATATCTATACGTCTATGTATGAGCCGTTCAGAAATATATAGACCAACAAATTTAATTTTTTTAGATACCGAATTCATTAGAAAACAATTTCAGAAGAAATAAAAAGAAGGCTCTACTGATGAAAAGCAGAGTCAGGAGTTTTGTACAAAAATAATAAACCTGATTTTTTGGCCAAGAACTAACGAAATTTTTCCAAAAGTTCTTCAAGCGCCATATTCGATTCTGAGCTTCGGCGATTACTGTGGAGAGTATCCTCCCTATTGTAATTTTCATGGGTAAATTTTTCACAGGGGTGGTTTCCCATTGGCTTCCTCTTCATATGAATTAGAAATGATAATTATTTATATGTTGCAGTAAAACCCCGTTTTTAGTAAGAACGGGCTCTTACTAGTCAAAAAGCATTTCACTGAACAACTTTCTGGCAACTAGAATTTACTGATGTTGGTTGAATTTGGTCCAAAGGCCTAGAATCTTTATTTTTTAACTTTTAAACCGCCTCATTTTGGGTGTTTCTTTTCAAAAACGAAAATTTCCAAAATTACATCTTTCGAAAGCTCCAAAATGAAGTTTTTGACCTTTTAACCAAACTCAACCAATATCAGTAAATTCTAGTTGCCACAAATGTATTCAGTGAAACGTGTTTTAGCTAGTAAGAACCCGTTTTTACTAAAAAACAGGTTTTTACTGCAACATATATATTAAAAAAAAAAAAAATATATATTTTTTCAGTTATACCTACTACATTTTTACAAGTTACATTATTAATAACAACTAAGAGCCAGTTGTATGCCGGTTGGTAAACTCTTTTTAAACGTTGACAAAGGAAAAACATTATAATTCAACTTATGGCCGGCGGGATGGCCAATCAGATGACAGGTACTTTCATCTGATTGGCCATCCCGCCTGGCACAAGGTGAATTATAAGGTTTTACCCTTTGTCAACGTTTAAAAAGAGTTTACCAACCGACATACAACTGGCCTTAAGGAAGTCAAACATATAAAAAGCCCTCGTCAGTTTGGTTTCTGTTTATGGGGCGCTTTTCATGACAAAAGTGACTCCGAATTCTTATAGCTCGAAAACAATTGGCTCCTAGGCATAAAAAAAATTACGACCCGCAATTTTTCGCTCGATTTTCTATTCAGCATTTATAACATCTCTTTTTCCCACAGCCTCATCAGAATCCCAAACTTCTACTTTACCTACAATCGATTTGTTCATTTTCTTTATCTCTTTATTGCATTCGGGTCTTTTGCTCTATCTAAACGACACTGTAGATTCGATTTCACCGAGGCAGCAGTAAATAACTATAGATACGGGAAAACAATAGATAAAAGGCTTTAGAAAAGGGTTCTAATTGATACTTAAAAGTAAATATATTTTAAAGAAAGTTTTACTCATGGAAATGGTATTTTGAAATTCTATTGTTTTTTAATATGTCTCTAATAGCACAGTGTTTCAAACTATATAGCAAATATATAGTGCGTATATAGTTACTATATAGTTTGAAACATTCTTCTACTAGGGGTATGTTTCAAATCTTTGTTTTCAAAAAGCCTCAAATTTGTTTTCATTAATGAAATTGTTTTTAATAATTTATTAATACGTAGGTACTTATAGTTACAGTTTTTAGGGTTGTATATTTTTTTTTCTTTTCGGCCTTTCTAGCCATAAGCCTAATTACGATACAAGTTATATTTTTTTAAAATTTGTCTCTACCCCCGGGGTCAGATTTTAGCTGGATGCCTCGAGTCGGATTTGAACCCGGGTCCCTTGGTTAGCTTTAGGGTTGTATATAAAAAGTAATACAAAAAACCGTATCATTGTCGCTACAATCTCTGTTTGTTTATCTGTCCGAGCATAGTAGGTCTTTAACTAAACACGATGACTTAAATTTAGAAGTTATATGAAATCCCTTTTCAGAAAACATCGAATCGAACAGTGAAACCCCTCAAATCCGAATCCCGGAAATCAGAAATCTCGGGAAATCCGAACACAAAAAGAGAAACATATTTTTTAGTCATAAAACAATTATGTTTATATTCTACATTATAACCTTATTTTGCATAATTAGTTGAAAAATTAACAAAGAAGTTCAGTTAGCATACCTAACAAAGTGTAAATGTGTCTACATACTTATGTAATCTAGGATTGAAAAACGGTAAAAGTTGGTTATGGAAATTCTTTAGGTTAATTACTTTGCAAAAACAATGAAATAATAATAGAAACACACAAAATATCACTTAATCTTTCACTTAATATCAGTTATCTTCAATTGTCGAAGCTGCTTTCGGCTAATCCGAATAAATTGAAATCCGAACTGGCTACAGCCCCAATTAGTTCGGTTTGAGGGGTTTAATTGTAATTATTTTGGGAAGGATCGAATTTTATGTGGTGCCAAAAATAAAAATATTTTTTTCATAGAGTGTGAGGCAAGGGTGGATCCAGGGGGGGTGAAGGGGGCGATCGCCCCCCATACTGGCGGGAGTGCAACACGTGCGTCGCACGCAGAGGCCAAAAAACGTCGGCCAAATCGACAGGGAATTTATAATAATTTTTTTTTATTTTAATGAACTTAAAATATGCGATATGAAATTTGTAAAAAAAATAAAAAAAAAACGTTTATTTTTTTAAAAAATTTTAAAATTGAAAATAAAGATCTATGTGTGTGTGTGTGGGGGGTCGGCATCTCTGACCACTTAACAATCTTTCCAGTCTTAAAATTACACCTTCTCATATCCTTGTAATAATAACATTGGCGTAGTTAGGGAATTTTCCTAGGGGGGCAGCCGCAGTGGCGACGCCAGGGTTGAGGGAGGTGTGGCGACCGCCCAACTTAAATTGTTCTCGCCCAACCATCCATCCAACCTGTTAAATTGAGCATTTGAGAAAAAAATATTCAAAAACCAAGTTGATAAAATTAAAAAAAAAGTAAATCGATTTCAATATTATAGAACTTATACAATAATAATAGTTATACATTATATTTTTATTTTGTTTATTGGGCCTCCGAGGAGCGGGCCGCCTCTTACAAAAACAAAAGAGCATTAGACAAATTTATTTACACATCTTTCACACTTTTGGCTTCAGAACAAATTAATTCAGATTCAGAGCGGGTGGCTAAGAGAGCCAGGATTAATCCTGGCTCACATTTCACATTTCTTTTTTTTTTCTATTCACAAAAAATAATCATACGCCACCGGCTCTATATGTTCTTCTGCCGAGAGTGTAAAAATTAAGGAGAGATCCCCTCATCGCCCTATGTGTCAAATCGTTTATTTTTTTTTTTATATACCCAGGGCGATGAGGGACTCCACCGCTTTATGCCACCACACTCCCTTCCACGAGAGTGTGATGGCCTCGACCCTGACCGAGCCCGCCCCGACGCCAAATCTCTCCGCAATATTATCCACCAGGCTGGAGTTGCCCCTATATTTTTGTATTTTGTTTCGGTGGGCAACACCCAGTCCTGCAAGCGCGGAGACGATCTAGACGTCCAAAACTCACACCACTCCCGCCGCATCCTTTGCCACGATGTCTGGCTAAAGTATTAAAAAATAAAATCTGAATTACCCGAAATAATTCACATTTTTGATGCCCACCATCCAAATGTTTAAAAATGTATAGAGTCCTCTTTGTTGAAAACGTGCTCCTTCATGGTCAAAATGGGAAAAAATCGAAAAAAGTGAGGGTTTTAGTGATATTCAAAATTCATCCTGGCGGCTGTTTTTTGGATCCCGATTAAAAATTGAACTACTGGACCAATTTTGAAAATTTGTCCTCTTTAATTTACCATAGAACGGTTATTTATCAAATATGTTTTCGAGTTATAAGCGAAAAATTGGAAAAATACGAAAATTTCGAGGTTTTTCGGCCGCCAAAAATTGTCCCCCAGACTTTCAAGGTGGTAAAATTAGATTTCTCATTCCCACACCATACCAAACGACCCTAAAAAATCCTTTCCCGAAATTAATATAATCTGAAACCTCCCTATTTACTGGGCTATATGGGCAGTTAATTTTTTTTGAGATCTACATTTTTCAATCTGTATTGATTTTTTAAGAATAAAATTAATTTCATAGCATACTTATTGAAATAGTGACTCAATTTTTCTAGGAGGGCAATGCCCCCCTTGCCCCCCTAACTACGCGCATGAATAATAATAATAATTTTATATGATTAGGCGACCCAATATGTTATAGAAGATTATCTTCGTGCCGGTGTAGTTGAATATAAAGAAGGCTTTACAAGTTCGGAGAGATAAAAAAAAAATTATTTTATATATTTAATACAGAAATGAATTTTAATCCAATGGGAATCGAATGGATCTTTTTCATTTTGTATGAAGTTATCATTTCGAGTAGAGTACAAAACCGTAGTAGCGTTATTTTGGGCGTATGTGTGTGGTATGATTTATTGTTCTAATCCTCGGGAGAACCGCGTGGTTAACAAGTTAAAGAAGCACTGGTGTACTGGATAGTAGCAATTCTTTTTGAAGATTTTGTGGTCAAATTTATGAATTGGATTAAACCACCCATGAAAAATAATTAAATTTTCTAGTTTTGTTTAACTGTAATTTGCATCCAAATAATTTTTTTTGAAAAAATTTCACTTGGCTGCTTAAATTACATTAAATTTGGACTAAATTTACTTAAATTTCAAATACATTTTTTTGCTTGATAAAATGAATAAAGTTCTTTCTTCTTCTTCTTCAAGTGTTATACTCGATTCCTAGCGTCGGTAATTCATTATTTAGTTTTTTAAACCGAAACCAAAAAACTAAGACATAGGGGTCATAAATAATTAGTTTTAGAGTTATCACAGTTTTAATTATTTTTTTTGCAACTTCCTGACTTTCTACAAATACCTGCTAATAGAAAAAAAGTACTGCACACTGTGACCCCTATGGACCGGGGGTAGAATAGGTCCATAGTATCCTCTGCTTGTCGTAAAAGGCGACTAAAAGGGGTTGGACGTGAAGCTAACAAGCTCACTCTGTAAAAAAACTTTCCATTTATGGAAGCAAGCATTTGCTTCCATTCAACTGTGAGAAGAATATTATAATAAGACACCTAGATAAAACAAAAATAATAAATTAAGATTCTAAAGAAAAAAAAAGACTATTTTTCTTTGAGGAAGCTTCATCAAATAAGAAACTTGGATTATATGTTTACTTGGCTGCGAAGCAGCCAAGTAAACATATTCACGTCCGTTCAATCTGAGAGTAGCAAAACCGCCTGGTTTTCATTGGGAGTCCCCTCTCCCTAAGTAAGTTCTTTGACTTCTTAATAATAAAAATTTGGAACTCATATATATATTTCATTCATGCATTGGTTGCAAACTGCACCTCTGATGCAATTTTTAATCAGTTCATAAAAATTTATTCAGGAATTACATTAAAATCCTAATCAGAATTCTAAACAATAGAATTTTTTGCATATTTTAAATAAAATAGGTTCGGAATTGATTCTAAAATAACAGAGAAAAATTTTTTTGATTAACTTCGTTGACAATCAACAACTAATAAACATATCAATTAAACAATGAAATGTCAATTTTTAAATTGAAATGCAACAATGGACATGTTTGAATTCAAATTTATCATATTTTAACTGAATTTTTAATAACAAATTTCAATTAAATTACATATTGCTATTTGCTTGGTGTAATTCTTAAAGGCATTTATTTAATGATTTCTTATCAAAGGGTCCTTGTCCGAGGGCGTAGAGGTCGCCTGCTTCAGCCACCTCTCTCTAGCATAGCACGGAATGTCCCTGGGATGCCATTCATATAGGCTAATTTCCGGGCGCATCCGGCGTTCATTCTTTGGCTAATTTCATTAGGCCACCTCTAGATCCATCAAAAAAGTTAAGCAATCTTAATCAGTTCAGAGATCAACTCCTAACGGTGACTGCGCTCACTGGAAAGTTTCGAAAAACATTTTTTTTTTTTTTTTATTATTATTTATTATTTTTTTTATAAATATTTAATTAATCATCAATCATCAATTAATGAATAAATAATCTTTGAAAATCCCAATGAATATTTATTTCTACATGCTTAGCGTCCTATTTATTCTCATTTCAATGGTAACCAAAAATTTATTTCCAATTGTATAGGTATATGTATATTCGATGGGTGTTTTTTCAACTAAAATTTGTTTTCATTATTTTGGCATTATTTCTTTAATCGACAAAAATAAATTTCTCTGCCCGCAGGGATTCGAAAATACATCCTAAAAATAGTTATAAAATCTAATTTAAAATTATTTTTAAATATTTTAAGTCAAAATTGATTAATCCCATTTAAAATTGAATATTTCCATCTTATTTTGTAATACATTAGTACTAATTTGAAGCTGAAAAAATTGTAGAGTTCGAGCGATGGCGATTTCCAAGTAGAATAATTTTTCTCTATGAAATCTTGAATGAGATTGTTTCTATTTTGCGAAACCTTAATTTAGACAATTACCTTTGAAATGTTAAAAGTATATTGGATAGATGAGAAATTTCAGAGGCATTTTTGAGCAGAAGGCTTTATTTCTATTGCATTTTCTCTTTCCAAGTCTTGTGATTTCTTCACTTATCTCTTTTATTGCAATTTCCTCGTTCTCTATTTTCTCATTCGGAATGAAATAATAAAAATAAAAAATATCTCACTTTTTTTTAAACAACATTTGGCAATATTGTGGAATTGTACTCTTGAGTTTGAGTTTCAAATTTCAGCTGTGCACTAGGGATAACAAACAAATAAAATGGTGGTCTTAAGCTTAGACCATGAAATATATAGACACGCCCTGGTGTCGATTTGGTGAGGCCAACATCATCTAGAGAATGTGACGTCATCTGTAGGTAGGAACACCCAGAAATAGCATGGCCACTATAGGAATTATTATACATTGAGATAAATTTATCGTAGTTTAGATTATTTATTTTGGATTCCAATAATCGCAAATTAATATTATATTAATTTTACCAAAATATTTATGCGAGAACGTGACGTCATCTGTAGGCGATGTTGGCCTCACTTCACTCTGTGTGGGGAGTTGCAGAGGGCGTGTCTATATATTTCATGGTCTAAGGTTCTAAGACTATAATTCTTATTTGCTGAATACAATCCTTCTGGTGTGAAATAAAAATTATCTCTAACATATATAGGTACGATTAAGTACATTGTTTTTTCAATACATCTATCACTCCTGAAAGTGCTTTGTTTAAATATTATTCTTACTAGGCAATTCTGGGTTTAAGTGATTTCGGTTTTTCACAGTACCATCTAACATATATTTTGTTAAGGGAGATTGGTGTAGGTTCTAGGTGAAATAAAGATGTGAAACCTACCTAGTAATTTATATTTCGAAATTTCTTTTTACCTTTATCCAACATATATTTGATAGACTTTAAAATAACTCAAGTGAATGTTTGAATAAAGTCAATATTAATAATAAATAAAAAATAAAAAAAAATTTCACTATACATCCTCATCACATTCCATAGTTTATTGCCCCCTTTATGGTATAAACATAATTTTCGGCATCTTCTAGGATAAATATCTTTTCTTTATTCCCAGTTTAGTCCTCTGTCCGCTCCGTCTGTTCATTCGGTTCTCTCTCTTTAAGGCCATCCCATCCTCTGATAATTATTTTTATTTACACTAAGTCATAAATAACTGTCCATCATATTAAAATAAATTCTGTTCATTATTTTATGTTATCTTCAGTCAATGTTCTCCTGACGATGAGTTAAGAGCTCGAAATATATAGAGTAAACTATAAAAAAAAAATCTTTGTATTTTAATTTTTCTCCTTGTGAAACACCACCAATTCCAACCTAATTTAATTTTAACAATGTTTCACTATAAACCAACACCGCGTTCCCTAAATTTGATCAATATTAATATACAAAGGATGAGGATTTTGAAGGATTAGTTCGTTAGTGTCTTATTTTGTGTTTATTTACTTCGCAAGGTTCAAAAAATAAATCTTAAATGTTACCATCTCATTTTAATGCATAAGGAAGAGTCAACCATCTTTTATTCATATCACATGGTCATTGAAGATGTCAAGGGACAAATACCTAGTTAGTTTTAACATCCCCTATATTTGATTGCAAGGGTTGTCTTAGACAAACTCAAAAGACCTCCCTCTCTCTCTCTCCTTAATTCCATTTCAAGGCATAATGTTAAGATTATTCAAATAAACGGAGCGTGAGAAGATATATTGCCAGAAACATGGAATTGTAAAACCCTTAAGGTAAGAACAAGAGAGAGAGAAGCCAAAATGAGGAAGAAGGGATCAAGTTAAGATGGAATGGTGGATATTCTGATATAGGATATTCGAAGGCTCTTTGTCACTCACAATTGATCTTTTCAAAAATAAATAAGATCATTTATTTCTATCCTACGCCTGCCTAAAATCCAATTTTCATGCTTATATCTGTACCCAAAGAATTGCTTTTTGTTTACAAGAAATACGAAAGCATACATTTAATCGCTAGCATTTTTACTTAAATACTTACATAAGTTACTTTTTAATTAAATAACTTTACTAGATGAATGAGGAGGTATCAGCCAAAGATGCAATCACTGGGTTCAATAAAACACCTTTAATAAGACGTTTCGGCCTGAATTTTATTTGGCCATCTTCAGTCAATTAGGAGTTATAACAAAATGCGGTACACATATGTGATCGAACCAAGCGTTGTCAAAAGTAAGAAAAAAATTTTGAAACTTTTTCTGAAACTTTTGGATCCAGGCACGTTATAAATTCACATGAAGCTAAAAATTTTTTTTACTTTTGACAAAGTTGGTTCGATCACATATGTGTACCGAATTCTGTGTATAACTCCTAATTGACTGAAGATGGCCAAATAAAATTCAGGCCGAAACGTTTTATTAAAGGTGTTTTATTGAACCCAGTGATCACATCTTTAGCCGATACCTCTTCCTTCATCTAGTACAGTTTCATCACAGCCACGAACTCTTACAATGTTAAATAACTTTAATTTTGTACATTAATAATAAGAAATTATTTGTAGTTTTAAGGTTTTAAAATGTGTACAATACGCTTAATCCGGATTTTGTTATATTGCAGCAATGTTATTTACGAGGGGTGATCCGCGATTGGAAGTAGGTGTACACCTCTTTGGAAGTATTTTGGAAGTACTTTGAAATATTTGGAAGTACTTGGAAATATTTGAAAGTACTTGGGAATATTTGGAACTACTTGGAAATATTTGTAAGTACTAGGAAATATTTGGAATTATTTGGGAATATTTGGAATTACTTGGAAATATTTGGAATTACTTGGAAATATTTGGAAGTACTTGGAAATATTTGAATGTCTAAGTGGAAGTAGGTGTATAGCATATTAGTTCGCGGTTCACCCCTTGGTTATTTATGTTATGGGGGCAAAATAGCCCCTAACTTAGTGGAATAGCCGATATTTACTCGTCATACATTATAATTATTTACTTTAAATTAAAAAAAAATGTATTGCTATAGTACCTGGCACCAATTGGACTGGCAGTGATGTATTTTTTTATAATCGATATTGTCATTTTCTCTATCTTTGGTCTGGGTTTGCCCCCCCCCCCCCTGCGGGCACAATAAATAAATAAATAATTGTCTTGTGACAATACTAGCAAAAAGTTAATGCTAGAGTATATAGAACAGACAATAAAGATTCATAATTCATAAGCCCAAAACTTTTTGCTGTTTATGCTATGTACCACTACTAGTCAATTCCGTGCTTGTTTAATAAATCTGGCAACATTGTCCGAGTTTGAATATTTTTTTCATAGAAATGACAGATAAAATACATTATAAAGGTCGATTTATTAAACAAAAAGTTCTTAATAATTTATTAAAAGCTGTTTTGACAATTGCTGAAGCAAAAAAACGTCAAAAAATGTACTAAAGTTAATCCAATTTCTAGGTTAAATATATGCGTTGTTGCCATTTTGTTTTTAGTGTAAATTTTTCATTATATCGTACATTTTTCATGATTATCTGTGTAATAATGAATTAAAATTTTCTTAAAACATGTATTAGTTATTGTTTAATGTTGATTTAGTTTTTTATAACAATGGTAAGAAGAGTTTCTTAATTATAATTAAATATGTATGTAAACTTTGCGATATCCCGTATAGTGCAAGAGTCTATAAAACTTTATCTTTGGAATTTAATATCTCCGGAAATATATTGTTCATAAATTTCGTTTTGCCACTATTCGATACAGAAGTATTTAACTAATAATCTGTCCAAATTTCAAAAAAATCCTAAGAAAACTCATATGGTGATACAACTACCTCAAAGGATGCCATTTATTTAAAGATGACATAGAATGTTGTTTATAAACAAGTTTGCAAATTATTTTCTACTGGAGAAAATTACGATAGGGGTAACATATTTTCAAGATATATAAAATAAATAATTCTATACCCATTTACTTCCTAACATGTATTGTAGTCGTTTCTTAATAATGAATAACATGAAAATAAACATGTTCTTATGGGTACAAATATTGTTGTTTACCTATAACGAGCAACTTTAGCGAGTGCTGATTTTCGCCATTTTTTTATTTTTATTTTACCGAGTTTAATATCGTTCATGAAGAAAATCTTTTTTTTTTAAATTTTTCAATATATTGATTCCAAAACGGCTAAAATTATTTTAATAAAAAAATTTTTAAGAAAAAAATAAAAACCGACTTCAAAAAATTAAATGCAACAAATAAAATACACTAAAAGGTATAAAATAATTATTATCTTATTTAGTTACAACTAAACGACGAAATATTAACACGAAATCACTTTTTGAAGTCGGTGCCAAACATATACCTTTTATGAATCGCACTCGACGGATCTTACTTAGTACGTTTGGAGGATATGCTCGCTTACAGGTATAGTTTGTTTGGTACCGAATTCAAAAAGTAATTTCGTGTTAATATTTCGTCGTTTAGTTGTAACTAAATAAGATAATAATTATTTTATACCTTTTAGTGTATTTTATTTGTTGCATTTAATTTTTTGAAGTCGGTTTTTATTTTTTCTTAAAAATTATTTTTATTTTTCTCTTTTTAGTGATGTCATTAATAGTGATCATATCATCAGAACTTGACCAAATTAATATGACACCATCCCTAAGACACCCCCTTTCGGATAAAAAAAGAACCATCGAAATCGGTTCATAGACAAGGAGGTTAGGTCTAAACAAACCTAATAAAAAAGGTCTAATACCTATGAAAAAAAATCGAAAAAAAATGGGACCAATCGGAAGCTAGACTGGACCCAATGCAAATTTTTTTTTCAAAATCGGTTTGACAATTGGCTGAGATATGAGGTAACATAGGCACAAAAAAAAAAAAAAATTCAGTCGAATAGAGAACCTCCTCCTTTTTTGAAGTCGGTTATAAAAGAAGAGCTTTTACCATAAAACTAAAGAAAAAATTATTTTAGCTTGCGAAATACAGTCGATCCCGCTTATAACGAGCCCGGATTTAAGGAGCAAATCGGAAATACTTGGTTGATACAATGTTAAGTTAAACACGTTAAAACGAACCCGCTTTTTACGAGCAAAGATCGTGGTCCCTTGGCGGTCGTTATAAGCGGGTTCATCTGTATCAATTAATTTGTCAAAATACCTGTGAGCTGTGCGTTAGAGAGTTAGAAGTAAATATCTTTTTTTAATTTATTGCATACCCATTTATTATTATTATTATTCTACTAATATGATTTTTATTGTTTTTTGTTTTCAGGGAAAATCAATAATCACAGTCAGACCCAAAGCACATTCAGCAACTAATCATTTGGAGGAGCACCAGGATATACAGTAAAGGTAAAGACCTACTATTTTAGTTAATTATTAAGAGTTAATTGTACTGTGATTTTTCAAAAAAACAATTCCCAAAGCCAGTAGTAAACTTGATTGAAATGTATATGTGATTTTTTAAAAATCGGTACGGTACGGTCACTTCGATTTTTGTAATTTCAATTTAGAATTACTAGAAACTTAAAACTTACTGCAGCTTATTTTTTCAACTGTTGTGCTAAATTTTACTAACATTAAATCCCTCTGTAACTATTCGATTTTTCCTGATTTTCTGTATTTTCCATTTGGAAGTTTTGCAGCTCGAAATTTCAAAGTATCATCCGTCTTTTAGTATATTAGAAATGACAATTTTGGGAAACAGTAGCAGCTTGCTACCTGTTTAATTTCTTGAATTATCGAGTTTTTTATTTATTATGTTAATGATGCAAGAAGATGTTGTACCAAAAAGCTACAACCTCTGTAGTTCGGGGTGGAGCATTGCATTGGGAAAACAAAAAGAAATTTCAGTAATTGAGTCTGAGTTGAAAGTAACTTTGTATGTGGGTGTTGAAGGACTAAAAGTTTTATGTTACTGGTAAGACAGGTTGGATGAGAGTTCTAGTCTCAAGAAGTTATGGAGATAAACAAGTTATCAAATTCGTTTGTTCGGTTAGTTTCTAATTTAATCGCAAAGGGGTGTTGCATGTTTGAAAACCGAGTATTTTGAGCAAATCAGGCTTTAGGGGGATTATTGATTTTATCTCGTCAGCAGGTGTAAGAAGAACCCGGACACACAGGAGAACAGTATAATCCTCGACAATGAGTTTAGTAATGATCTTCTTCTTCTTCAAGTGCCATACTCGATTCCGAGCTTCGGCGATTACTATGGAGAGTATGATCTACATTGTAATTTTCCTGGGGAAATTTTTCACAGGGGTGGTTTTCCATTGGCTTCCCCTGAAGAAATCAGATTATAGCCGGTTACATATTTGCACAGAGTCGAACTTAACCCGCGCTAGCTTGATTAGAAGGCATGATCTTTAACGACTCGGCTAACCTGACTACCTTTTAGTAATGATAAGATTTACAAAGAAAACGGATGTGAAATTGTAAGCTCCCTTCTATAGAAATAGTGATGAGCAAAGCAAGACCAAGACCAAGACTGCAAGACCAAGCTCATCACTAATTAATAAAGGCAGAGGGTGTGTTTGTAAAGTCTTCTATAGGGTGTTTAGAAAGTCCTGATCTCTTTTAAGAAAAATATTATTATTATTTTGTTTTTGAGTAGTAATATTAGTGATGAGCAAACCAAGACCAAGACCAAGACTGCTCATCACTAATTAATATAAGCAGAGGGTGTGTTTTTAAAGTCTTATATAGTGTGTTTAGAAAGTCCTGATCTCTTTTAAGAAAAATATTATTATTATTTTAATAAAGATAAGAGTAAATAAATATTTTATTTAATATGGATTTACTATGAGTTAAGGATACTGGGTCACTTATTTCACATTAAAATTAAAAAATTAAAAGATATAATTTTTTTTCTTTTTCAATATATATATTTCGGGCTATCAACCCATCTTCAGGAAATACAGAAAGTAACAGTTACTTTCTGTATTTCCTGAAGATGGATTGATAGCCCGAAAATATATATATTGAAAAAGAAAAAAATTATATCTTTTAATTTTTAATTTTAATGTGAAATAAGTGACCCAGTATCCTTAACTCATAGTAAATCCATATTAAATAAAATATTTATTTACTCTTATCTTTATTAAAGATGTTTCACCTTGCACCAACACCACAATCTCTACTGATTATTATTATTTTGTTTTTGAGTATTAATATTAGGGATGAGCAAAGCAAGACCAAGACCAAGACCAAGACTTCAAGACCAAAACCAATTCTGCTCACTATATAGAAATAAATAATTAATGCAGTGAATTTGAATTCATTCACCGTTGAAGTGATTTTCATAGATCGACCCACTGAAATTAGCGTGGGGTAGAATAAAGAAAACTTAGCAGCTAAAGGAAATTCAATTAGATTCTTAGTTACTGAAACATTTGTTAAGAAAATGTCAGCTGGAATGTTCTTCTGTTTGCAAGTTCAACAGGTCGTCGATTCTTTACATTTCCTTTGCGCGAGTTCATTTCTTCCCGAGAAAGGAAACGTCGGCATCGAGTTTCGTGCATACCGATAGCGTAATACCATTCCAAGATTCCATTCGAGGAATCAGTATTCGAAAATATAACTTCTAGTACAGGGGTGGCCACTAACCTTAACTTTGGGAGCCGCAAATTTATAAAACTGTTTCAAAGCTAGCCACATTGTTTGTAGTTTAATTAATAGTTTATTAAAAAAAAGATACATTTGTTTATTTTATAAAATATAAATGAAGTAACATTTATTTTTTGCTCTACTTACTTATAACATTACAAAAATAATTTTTGTATTATTATTTTTTTAATTTAATTATTATACAGGCTGTGGCATAAAGATCTACCACATTTTGAAGAGATATAAAAAAATGAAAAAATTTAACTAGAAAAAAACTAAATTATTTTTAAAAAGAAAATAAATGCAATTTTTTTTTTTTAAATGTATTTTTAACATTATCAGATAAAAAAAAGGGGGGGGTCAAAAAAAATTCTAGCCCTTTTGATCAAACTCAACCATATTTTATATACATATTCTGTGGATACCCAGAAGGCTAGAAATGCAAAAACTAACCAAATTTTGAATACATAGTTTGGTCGAAAGGGCTAGAATTTTCATTTTTGACTCTCCCCATTTAGGGTGGTTAGTTTTTGCTATTCTAGCCCTCTGGATATACAACATTTTGGTTGATTTTGGTTGAAAGTGCTAGAATTTTCAATTTTGACACCCCCCCCCCGTTTTGGGTGGTTAGTTTTGCAATTCTAACCTTCTGTGGTGCAAGGGCGGATCCAGGAATTTTTTATTGGGGCGGGGGGGAGAATGTATATAAGGTGCCCTATGTACATAAGATCTACTTTTTATCTCGAAAGTGTGTCGCGGTCGAATTGTCCAAGCGGGGGGGGGGAAGACGCCGCCCCCCACACACACTCATAGAACTTAATTTTTAATTTTAAAATTTTTTGCCAGGCATGGGCCTCTATGTGGGGGCGGTTTGGTTGAGTTTGATCAAAAGCGCTAGAATTTTCATTTTTGACCCCCCCCCTTTTTTTTTGTCTGATAATGTTTAAAATACATAAAAAAAAATATTTTATATTCTTTTGAAAAATATATTCATTTTTTTCCTAGTTAAATCTTTCATTTTTCTATACCTCTTCAAAATGTCGTAGATCTTCATGCCACACCCTGTACTTTTTAAAATCAGTATTATTCAAGAGGGTTCAAGAGCCGCACGAGATTGACTGAAGAGCCGCATGTGGCTCGCCAGCCACGTTGTGAGCACTTCTGTTCTAGTATGTCTAATGCTGTTTCAAAACCACTTTAAGATGATTCAGAAAAAAATATTATCAATATTTCGATCCTCTTCTATTCCCCAGGACATTGAGCAAGTCCACTACACTTTTCACAACCTTTGTACTAGGATCGTTTCTTTCTATTTTCTTTTGAATTCTCTAAGGACCTATTCTTTTTCTTACAATTATCTTTATCTGAAACTTTTATGTTTTTTACTTTTATTTATATAGTATAAGTGAAATACTGGAATGGCATCTGGAAAATTACTTTTTGAGTTTTCTAGCTCTGATATTATAAATTTGTTTTTAAGTTTTTCACTACTAACTCCCTATGCAATAGTTTTTATATTTAAGAGAAAATTCTCACCAAAAATATACGTTTTCTAGTTGAGCCAAAAAGTGCTCCGAAAGCTATTAGTCAACTTGTTAGTTTTTAAAGTGGTGTTTCATAAGTAAAATAAAAATTAAACTTTTTTTTAATTATATTTTTGGCGTTTTATTTAATACTCTATACAGGGTGATTCACGGTGATGGCACGTTAGACGTTTATAGAAAACGGAAAGCAGGTTTTTCGGAAAATTTAGCAGATTACATTTTCAAATATTGATTATTCAAACGAAGTTCTTATGAAATTATTTATTTTGTACTTCGTTTGAATAATCAATATTTGCTATCATTTTGGGAGATTTTTTTGAACATCGTCAATAAACTGCTTATAAGTTATTTATAAATAGTCCATAAACTGTCATAAGCTTGATATTTCCATGGTTAGTTAAAATTAAATTCATTAAAAAGTAATTTTTAACCAAAAAGCGGCTTTATTAAGAAAACTTGATGTTTTAGGTATAGGGTCATGATATATCGTCTTAAAGAATTTTTCTTCGTCTTTCAATTTATTGAGTAATATACAGGGGGTCTCATTTGAAAAAACGAACTTTTGACCTCTTTTATGAATAACGGAAATAATAGTTATTTTAGCACGCCCTGTATAATATAAAAGTCGATTTTCTGCGTAAATTAAATACTTCTGGTGTGTCTAAACTACCACCAAGATATAAACTTTTCATGAATTGAAAGCACTAATTTATTTAAGTTTAATTAGGACCATGTTTTGGACCATATTTAATACAAATTATTTTTTATCTCGAAAACCGATAGAGATAGGTATAGGACAATATTAACAAAAAAGTATTTTAATAAAATAGCGGTTCTAAAAACGTGTTAATATACTGGGTGTTCCATTTAAAAAAATAAAGTTGATACGACTTTTCGATGGAAGCCGAAATGTCGCAATGCTGAAAATATTTTAGATCGATAGAATAGGTAAGAAAATGTAAGGTGCTAAATTTTCAGAAAAAACCTGCCTTCCGCCTTCCATAAAGGTCCAACGTGCCATCGACCGTGAATCACCATGTATATATTTCGGGTTTTTAGCCCATCATCAGGAGTTTATATTTACAAAAAACTGAAGATAAAACTCCAAAAATATAATTGAATTTTATTTTACTTGTAAAACAACGTTTAAAAACTCATGTGTTTAATGTTTCACTATAAACCAACACCTCTTTTCCCTAAATGTTATTTGTCTGTTTAAGAATTTAAATTTTGTTTAAATCTCACATTGAATACAAACAAATAATACAATATAACTACGACGTTTGGATCGGCTTATTCTGCGATCGTTCTCAAGTATGACCATGAGCACTCACTCAGATTTTAGGCTAACTGAGCTTTTTATTATTTGTTATTAATTGCCCAGTTATATATATAAGATTTAGGGAAAGTGGTGTTGATTTATAGTGAAATATTAAACAAAGGAGTTTTTAAAGTCTTGTAGTTTGTAGTAGTTTCACAAATAATTTGTGGAACACCACAACAACCCCAGTAACGAGCTCAGCGCCCTCACTGTTGTCGGATTGAGCACTAGATGTTTTTAAATTCATAAATTTGTTTGTCTGTTTAATTTTTTAAAAACAAAATAAGTACGCAAAAAGCAAGTTTTTCATTAAAATCGGAAAACAAGAGAAAACCTTTTATTAGTTCTTTCTATAGTTACTTTTAGCATTTTAATTTTAGTTATGTGAAAGGGAAATTGTAATTGCAGTCCTAAAAACAAATACTCTCTCGTATTCCTTTCGGATAAATTTTATTTTGCCATCTTCAGTCGTCTCATAGCTAAAACATCTATATTATTACTTTACCCCCCCCCCCCGAAACCCACCCAGCACCCCCAATCCCCGCACCACCACCCCAACACTCCATTCCGCACCCTAACCCACTAATCCCCCTCGCCCAACCCCCGCCCCCAAAACCCCTCCAGCACCCCCACCCCCGCACCATGCACCCGTTCCCAACCCCCGCCTCCACACCACCACCCACACCCCACCCACCTCGGACCCCGCACTCCATCCACCCCGGACACAACCCCGCGCCCTCCAACCCTGCGCTCCACACCCCCACCTAGCTCCCTGGTCCTCACCCCCGCTATGCCCCCTGGACACCACCCCGCACCACCCCTGCACCCCACCCTACCCCGCCTCACTCCTCTCACCACCCCCATTCCACCCCCGAACCCAGTTTTTGCATTTCTAGCCTTCTAGTGACCCACAGATTATGTATACAAAATTTGGTTGAGTTTGGCCCAAGAGAAAGAATTTACATTTTTCACCCCCCCCCTTTTTGGGAGGTTTTTTGGAGAAATTTTTTTAACAAACGTTGTCAGAAATCACATCACCTACAACTTTGTTTATCATAAAATTTGGCGTAGTGTTAATAGTTTAGGAGTTATTTGATAATTTTCATTCGTGCGCCCCCCCAAACCCCCTTTTGGGGTCAAAATATCAAAAGGTTATGTAGCTAAAAACGTAAGGTAGAAGAAATCTGATGTAAATATGGAATTTCATAATAATCCTTTCAGCCGTTTTTACGTGAATCGTGAGCAACTTTTTCGGAAACGACGGAAACAGACAGACAGACAGACAGGAATTTTGTTGAGGGTGTTTTTGTTCATAACTTTGCTTGAAACGTGTGCAACCAAAATTTGGCGTGATTTGGAGCAATGTACAGACAAAACCTTAATTTTATATATATAGATAAGAATATAATTCAATAAAAAAATATTATTGCAGGATACTAAAATAGGGCATCCTTGGGCTTCAAGTAATAAATGCTATGTAATATATAAAAAAATGATTAGATTAAAAATTTAAAATATGTATGATTAGTGTGATCAGATTCACATCACTCTAAAATTTTAGTCATCTGTTAGTAGTAGGTATTGTTAAGTGAATAAAAATCAATGATTTAATATTTTTATGTTTTAGTTGTCATTGAAGATGGGAAAATACAAATTATCCGAAACGCCTCACTGAGAATCTTTGTTTTCTGTTTGGCTGCAATCACGATTTTCTTTTACATAATTTATTAAACAACCCAGCAAATCATCCTAATTGTTTGATATTAATGTTAGTTTGGTTAGTAATTTTATTTTCAATATTAAAAACCATTTACCTATTTAATGTAAAATTTTGAGGATTTTTTTTCTCATGCCATTTTTAATTATATGTAATTTGTTATTTTAAAATGAATTTTTGTCAATTAAGATATATCTTCAAAATTCTATATCTTATAAAAGAAAAAAGAAAAGCTATTAAAGCTTTAATAATTATAATTATTTACTTGTTGAAATAAAGTAGGGTAACTGTAAGCTAATAGATGTGCACAAATCACACCAAACTTATAAATTTTTGACACCACCACGTGCATTTATATTCTTCTGAATAAGTGATAAGATGCGCCACTATGCGCGAGGAACTCACCGATTGTGTCGACTTGGATCGCGCGCAACTGACCTCCTGAGCAGCATAAAACAGATCAAAAAGAATTGTAAATAATTAAAAAAGTAATATTTTCGAGAATTCGTTCAACTGTTAATTTACGAAATTCAATTACCTATACTTCTCTTTTATAACAAAATATCATTTCAAATAATATTATTACTAAAACTAAATTACAATACTTGTCCATGCTCTATATGGTATAGTGGAAATATTTATAATTTGCCCTATTATAATAGTTTTTATATCTTACAAGATAATAAGTCAGTTATGAAGACAGTTTTTTTTTTATTTATTTATTGTCCCTGGGAATAAAGCCCATCAGTAAAGTGTTAGTAGTGTTAGTGAGGGAGCCGAGTTTTAGCCGGTAGAAATTTTATATGCTAGCCAGGCACGAGCCCGGGCCTCCCCCTTGAACATCGTCATCAACGATGCTGAAGCGAGCCCAGCGCCTTAGCCAGCTCGGCCAACCCGACTCCCCATGAAGACAGCTATTGATGTTAATTTTTGGAATAATCATAATTCTTAAAAGTTTTTTATGCCAAAAAATAGTTTAAAAACGGGGTTGAAAATTTTTTAATTAATGTCGTGAAACGATGATTTCTGACATAATATACAAAAACAAATTGATTCCATTTAACATATAATCCAAACAATTCTCTTATCAGAAATAGCATGTATTTTCGAAAGATCACCAAATTAATTATTAATAAAATTTTTTAGAAATTACCTAGGTACTTTTTTTCAAAAAAAAGTTTTTAATTTTTATTTTTTTTTCATTCACTATCAATCAAGAAATTTTATGATATTAAATGTACTAGTTAAAGTAAACTTTAATCTTAATTGAAATTCTGGAATCAGCCATTTAGTCTTATTTTTTAGAAATTAAAAAAAAAAATTTTGATTAGTTTTTTGAGAATTTTTTAATTTATTTATATAACTACAGTATATATAACCAAACTTCTTGAGGATACAAACTCTCATTTAAATAGGTGTTGATTTTATTCTTTTTGACAAAAAAAACACATTTTTATCATTTATTTTTCTTTATTTTATTTTATTGTTACCAGGAACGTTTCGACATTTTCAAACCTGTCATCATCAGCCTAAAACATTTCAATCATTACATAACTTTTATACAATTACAATTTCTCCACACAACAACAACTTAAAAATAACAACAAAATGACATACCTTGGAACAATCTAAAGATGGAAAAAATTCCCTCACATCGAAATTATATGTTAGATACTCTAATAATTTCGATGTGAGGGAATTTTTTCCATCTTTAGATTGTTCCAACGTACGTCATTTTGTTGTTATTTTTAAGTTGTTGTTGTGTGGAGAAATTGTCATTGTATAAAAATTATATAATGATTGAAATGTTTTAGGCTGATGATGACATATTTGAAAATGTCGAAACGTTCCTGGTAACAATAAAATAAAATAAAGAAAAATAAATGATAAAAATGTGTTTTTTTGTCAAAAAAGATTAAAACCAACACCTATTTAAATTATAATTTGTATCCTCAAGAAGTTTGGTTATATATAGTTATATAAATAAATTTAAAAAAAAAATGTTTTTTCTTTCCCCATTAGCTAGCATCTCTGACTTTAGCCAATATTAGTTTTGGATACCAATTAAAAGCGATTTTTTCTTATATTTTTACATTATTTTACACCCTCTTCTATAAATAACTCAAAATTTATGCTAGTAAAAAAAAAGTTTCGCCAATATTATTTTAAATGTTCAATCACTTTATCTCTAACTCCAGAAGGAAACTTTTTATGAACAAAAAAAGATTATTTGCCAAATTTATCAATATATAGATATATGGCTCAAATAAGGATAGTCATATGATACAATTAATTATCCGATCTTTTCCTTAGGGGTTTTTAATGGAAGAGATGGAGATGGTTGAAATGTGGACATAAGAGAAATGGCCAGAGTCAAAGAATGTTCTTTCCCAAGAGTAAGCATATTGTAGATGCTTTTATGGAATACTAGTAGCATTTCTCTTCAGAAAGCCTGGATATGATTAATGGTATTGAATTTCCTTTAATAGATAATTCTTTTGGCCTTTTACTTTACTGCTTGCTTTTTAATGTTTTAATACTTAAACACACATGGATTAACATAAAAGAGCTTTCTGATTTTCCATTTCAAGCCTTTGCATATTTTAAAGATTAAAAATAATTCTTATTAAAAAGTTACATTCGACTAGAGTCTGTTCTTGAAAAGGTTTAAAAGACATCTTCGAGAAATATTCGTGATTTAGTATTATTCGAGTAGTATATTATTCAAGCAGTCTAATGTAACTCCTGAAGATGGGCGAATAGCCCGAAATATATTGAGATTTCATAAATAAGCTGACGTGTTCTGATGTGGCCATCCACTTGACTTTACCATACAACCTGGCCCCTCACTTATATTTAATATTTAATAAAATTATTTATAATCATGTAAGGGGGGGGGGGGGTTAGTTTTTGCATTTTTAGACTCCTGGGACCCACTGATTATGTATACAAAATTTGGTTGAGTTTGGTAAATGGCAAAGATTTTCATTTTTTGACCCTCCGCCCCACCCCCCCCCCCCATTTCAGGCGGTTGGATTTTACATTTTTAGACTTCTGGGGGTCCACTGATTATGTATACAAAATTTGGTTGAGTTGCTCAAACGACCTAGATTTTTAATATTTAACCCCCCTAGACCCCCTTAATTTTTGTCGATATGCACCAAAATCTAATCAGCTCTTAATCTCAATGGACCAAAACTACGTGTGAAATATGGTTTCGATATTCACATTAGTTTTTGAGCTAGCTCGTCCACAA
>JALMQS010000149.1:12546884-12674427 GCA_024734495.1 Forficula auricularia
ATTTTTTTATGATAATGATGAGAGAAGGAGTTACACCAAAAAAGGTGCAACCCCTAAAGGCCTGGGTTGGCCCCTCCATCGTGAAAAGGAAGAAGAAAGAATTTTATGGGTTGGGCGGTGGTCGAAGGTATCTGTGGATACGGGTCTTAAAGAGCTGAAGGTTATAAGTCGCGGGAAAGATGGTGGCAGGGAGCGAGTTCCAGTCTCTGGAGGTCAAAGGGATAAAAGAGTTGGCGAAAGCGCTTGTTCGACTTTTATCCAATTTTTGCACCCCTGTCTCGACTATGGGAGTGCCTGTAGGGTATGCAACCGTAAGTGTAAAAGTCTCAATTTTCGAGGCATTTTTTTGAAAATGGTGAAAATCGCTACCCTGCCATAAGTATCAAAACGCTGTGTCCATAAATTTACATATTTTATTATTCTAATTTTTGTAACGCAATCCTGATTAATTCTGCTATTGACCAGAATTCAAAATAAAACCGTAAGTACTATACTTTTGGAGAAAAAAATATTTTTGCCGGATTCATGAGTGTTAAAACATTTATAAGAGCTAACTTTGAATCTTCTTTAATGTAAAAAACTCTACTATTCTAAAATGACAAGTTATTTAAAAAACTGGCCTAATAGTCAAGATTTCAAAATGATATAACACTTTGTACTTCCTTCTTTGGAAAAATCAAAATATTTTATTTTTTTTGGCAAAATTATCTAATTTAAATCATATTTTGATAGAGGTTGTTTATTTAATATGTTAATCTAAAATGGCATTATTAATATCTATAATAGCCAAGGATTAGTTCAATCAAGATGCGACATAATTGATTAACATATTAATTAACGTTACATAGTATATCTGATATGCAATTACTTTTCTGTTCGCTATCACTAGTCTCCTCGGTATTTTTAACTTTCACTGAAGCCTTACAAATTCTGCCTATATGCCCCTTTAACCCACATTTAAAACAATTACTATTTTTAAAATAACAATTGGTTCTCAAATGATTTGTGCCTCCACATGAAAAACATTTCAATTCTTTATAATTTTTATTCTCAGGAATTTTTCTTTTTACAACTTGAATATTCGATTCGAGATCATTTATGTCACTAGAATTTCTACTGCTTTCTAAATATACTGTTTCTATAGTACGTGCAACCGATACTGTCTTTTCAAATACTTTAAGATCTTGTTGTAATAGATATTTTCGGACATTATTATTGCCCATTCCCATTACAAATGACGTTATCATAGCATCTTCAAAAAAATCGGCTGGGAAATCACAATTGGTCGTACCATCTCTAACTTGATTTGCGAATTCCGCCAATGATTGCCCGTGCCTTTGTTTCAGTGAAAAAAACTTCACTCGTTCCGTAGAGGGAAATGTAATTTTTTTATAATTTGAATCAAGCTTTGACATAATATCACCGAATGAATAATCGTTGGGCTTTAATGGTTTACAAACTGAAAGTATTACCTGAAATGGTTGTGGTGATAGATAATTGATTAACAGAGCTCTTTTATAATCATCATCTTTAACATTTTCTAAGAATAAAAAATTTTCAAACTTTATCTTCCAGGCATCCCATTCCATGATAGATGGATTGAAATCATTTAGGGCGATTCTTGTTCCTTTCTTTTCACTGTGAATCCCATCCTCGTCGCCAGTTGTTGTGTCCGTCATTATAGTAAAATATTCACACAACTCAATTGGGTAACGAATAATCTTTATTCAATCAAATATCACATAAGAATTAGAAAACAAAACAAACAACAACAATCAACAGTAAACAATAACCAGCGTTGCCTAGCAACGCCTATCCAACACCTTCCCTCTAAATTTCTTCTATAAGGCGTTGAGGCGCTTTGCATGTTCTTTTAGGTCTTGTGCCTGAGGTCGTTGAATTTTGCGATGGATCAGAAACGGTTCGTTGATTCGCTGGCGAAGGTTCTAACGGTGGAGACGCTGTATTTGGAATCTGGTGTCGAATAGTGGGTGTTTCAGTATTGTTGCCATTATTAGCCACAGGTGGAATTATTGGGGGAATGATTAATGGTTCTTCATCGGGATCTTTTAATGGTTCTTCATCGGGATCTTTCTGGAAACCCCGTTTTATTTGATCTTCATGTCTGCGCCAATTTTCTCCACTAATTTTTACAATCCATATTCTGTTTCCTATTTTCTTTTCTAAAATTCCCTTAGTCCAATCTGACCTTCTTACCCTCCTAAAATCTCTAACTATCACCTCATCTCCTTCCTTGAAATTCCTCACTCGATCAGTTGATGGTATTTCATCACATGTTACATTTTTCTTGAAAGGACTTAGAAAATCTAGCTCTGTACGCAATTCTCTGTTTAGAAATAATGAACTTGGTGATTTTAGTGTTGTTGTATGAGGTGTAACTCGATATCGGAACAGAAAATTTTCCAACTTGGTTTGAATTATTCCCTCATTAAGCGTATACTGATTAAATAGCATTTTCTTTAGGGCATCTTTAAAAGTTTGTACGTATCTCTCGACTTGGCCATTGGACTGTGGATGATAAGGTGGTGTAAAAACATGTTTTATATCATAACTTTCACAGAATTCAGCAAATTCATCTGCTACGAATTGCGGTCCATTATCACTCACCAATTCTTCTGGAATTCCATAACGAGCGAAAAGAGAACGTAGCACTCTAATTAAGTCAGAAGATGTAGTTCTTGAAATTTTTACAATTTCTGGCCATTTTGAATATGTATCTACTATCACAAAAAACATCAATGATTTAAATGGACCTGCTAAATCTATATGAATTCTTTGCCATGGCCTCTCACACGGGGGCCAAGAAAGGGGAGGACTTTTCGGAGGATTATTGCTTATTAACGAACAATTTTCACAATTCCGGACTAACTTTTCAATATCCATATCCAAATTAGACCACCAAAAATACTGTCTAGCCAATGATTTCATTCTTACCATGCCATTATGTGTCTCATGTAGATAATTTAATAATTTAGTATGAAATATTTCAGGTATAACTGTTCGAAATCCTCGCATAATACAACCATTATAAATAGTGAGATCTGTTTTTATTTTAAAATAAGGTCTTAATTTCTCATCATTAATTCTTTCAGGCCAACCATCCAATACAAATTTTTTTATTTGAGATAATTTAGGGTCATTACGAGTTTCTCGTTCAATATCTTTTGCTTTAATCGGTAACTTTTCATGAAAATCCTCATATAGTATATTAATAATTTGGTGACAAGCAAAATCATTGTCTAAGTCATTTACATTGTTAGGAAGACGGGAAAGAGCATCTGCTTGCATTTCATTTGATTTTATATATTCAATCTTGTAATTATATCCCATTAATATAAGTGCCCATCGTTGTAATCTACTAGCTGTTAATGAAGAAATTCCTTTCTTTTTGCCGAAAATTGTCGTTAACGGCTTATGATCGGTTAACAGTATGAATTCTCTTCCCCATAAATATTTATAAAACTTTTTAACGCCAAAAATTAAAGCAAGAGCCTCTCGCTCTATTTGAGCATAACGTTTTTCTGCATGTGAAAGAGTTTTGGAGGCATAGCAAATCACTTTCTCTGTACCATCTGGGAACCGATGAAATAAAACTGCTCCTATACCTATATTTGATGCATCTGCAGCTAATATAAGAGGTAATGAGGGGTCATAATGAGTTAAAACTAACGATGAAGTCAATTTCTTTTTTAAATTTGCAAAACATGATTTACTTTCTTTTTCCCACCCCCATTTCTGATCTTTCCTTAATAAATTGTATAGAGGTTCACAATTACTTGATAGGTGAGGTATAAACTTAGTATAATGATTTATCATACCCAAAAATGAACGTAATTCGTTTATATTCTTCGGTTCTGGCATGTCTACCACAGCTTTAATTTTATTTGGAGATGGACGAATCCCTTGACTATCTATATTGAACCCTAAATACTCCACCGAATTCTTAAAAAACGAACACTTTAAAAAATTTAATCGGAACCCATATTCCTGTATCTTATCTAACACTTTAGCTAAATTTCTTTGGTGTTCTTCATCATTTCTGCCAGTAACTATTATATCATCTAAATAAGACATAGCCCCTTCACAACCACCTAGCATCTGATCCATTATATTTTGAAATATACTAGGGGCTGAAGCTATCCCGAACGGTAATCTGTTATATTTGTACAACCCTTTATGGGTATTTATTACCACCAAAGATTTACTTCCTTCATCTAACTCTACTTGCAAATAAGCATCAGATAGATCTATCTTTGAAAATTTTTGTCCCCCATTTAATGAAGCAAATAATTCTTCTGCCGTGGGTAAAGGATACTTGTGAGTATCTAATGAGTCATTTAGTCCTGTACTAAAATCTCCACAAATTCGAACCGCACCCCCTGGCTTAGGAACAATAACTATTGGTGCTGCCCAGTCAGTATGATCGACTTTTTCTATTACTCCCATAGCTACTAAGCGCTCAATTTCATTTCTGACTGCCTCTTTGTTCGCAAAAGATACTTCACGAGCCTTACAAAATTTAGGTTTTACCCCAGGCTTCAAATAAAGATGCGCCTTTACTTTAGTACAAGTTCCAAGGCCTTCTTGAAAAATACTAAAATATTTTGTTTTAATCAAATCCTTATTTAGTAAAATTGAGTTGCAACACCCCGAATTTTTACCCTCTTTATTTGTATCTAATTTCTTCAAAAAATCAATACTTAGTGATGTGAGATTCAAACCAAAAAGCCAGTCTCTACCCAATAGATTATTTCCTGATTCATCTGATACGAATAATTTTAAACTAGCTTCATTTCCGAAACATTTGACATTCACCATACTTTGACCCTTTACTTTAATTCCATGACCTGAATAACTCTTTAATTGCAATTTACATGGTTGCAGTAGGGGCTTCCCTATTCTTTCCCAAGTCTTTTTGTTTATTATTGTTACTCCAGAACCAGTATCTACTTCCATCAAAACGTTATATCCTTCTAATTCAACATTAACTTGAATAATTTTAGAATCTGTGATACTATTAACGTTACATAGTATATCTGATATGCAATTACTTTTCTGTTCGCTATCACTAGTCTCCTCGGTATTTTTAACTTTCACTGAAGCCTTACAAATTCTGCCTATATGCCCCTTTAACCCACATTTAAAACAATTACTATTTTTAAAATAACAATTGGTTCTCAAATGATTTGTGCCTCCACATGAAAAACATTTCAATTCTTTATAATTTTTATTCTCAGGAATTTTTCTTTTTACAACTTGAATATTCGATTCGAGATCATTTATGTCACTAGAATTTCTACTGCTTTCTAAATATACTGTTTCTATAGTACGTGCAACCGATACTGTCTTTTCAAATACTTTAAGATCTTGTTGTAATAGATATTTTCGGACATTATTATTGCCCATTCCCATTACAAATGACGTTATCATAGCATCTTCAAAAAAATCGGCTGGGAAATCACAATTGGTCGTACCATCTCTAACTTGATTTGCGAATTCCGCCAATGATTGCCCGTGCCTTTGTTTCAGTGAAAAAAACTTCACTCGTTCCGTAGAGGGAAATGTAATTTTTTTATAATTTGAATCAAGCTTTGACATAATATCACCGAATGAATAATCGTTGGGCTTTAATGGTTTACAAACTGAAAGTATTACCTGAAATGGTTGTGGTGATAGATAATTGATTAACAGAGCTCTTTTATAATCATCATCTTTAACATTTTCTAAGAATAAAAAATTTTCAAACTTTATCTTCCAGGCATCCCATTCCATGATAGATGGATTGAAATCATTTAGGGCGATTCTTGTTCCTTTCTTTTCACTGTGAATCCCATCCTCGTCGCCAGTTGTTGTGTCCGTCATTATAGTAAAATATTCACACAACTCAATTGGGTAACGAATAATCTTTATTCAATCAAATATCACATAAGAATTAGAAAACAAAACAAACAACAACAATCAACAGTAAACAATAACCAGCGTTGCCTAGCAACGCCTATCCAACAGAAAAATATAATTTTTTCGATCTTCACTTATTAGAGCTTTTTTGTAGACCGAAATGCCATGGTTTCGCTCAATTTTTTTAATCGAAATAGTTTCAGCCGTTTTTAAATATTTTGAAAAAAAGAAGGAAAAAAAACACTTTTTTCATGCACGATTACAATACTTGACCATACCCTCTATGGTAAAGTAAAAACTGTTTTTTTTATTCCTGTGAAACCCCACATTTTGTATATATTTACTATTCATTTATTAACAATGTTTCACATAGGTAGTTGTTTCGCGACAATACTAGCAAAAAGTTAATGCTAGAGTATATAGAACAGACAATAAGGATTCTTAATTCATAAGCCCAAAACTTTTTGCAGTTTATGTACCACTATTAGGCACTCCCGTGCTCGTTTGAGAAATCTGGCAATATTGTCCGAGCTTGTATATATTTTATCATAGAAATGTCAGATAAAGTACATTATAAAGGGAGATTTATAAAACAAAAAGTTCTTAATAAGCGATTGAAAGCTGGGACAATTGCTGAAGCGAAAAAAGTACTAAAGTTAATCCACTTTTTAGATTAAATATACCTATGCCTTGTTGCCAGGTTGTTTTAAGTGTAAATTTTTTATTATACATTTTTCATTATTTATTAATTATTATCTCAGAAACTGTGTTGAAAATGATTTAAAATTTTCTAAAAAAATGTATTAATTATTCTTTAATGTTGATTTAGTTTTTTTATAACAATCTTAAGAAGAGTTTCTTAATTATAATTTTAGTAGCTGACAAGGCAGCTTTATTATATTAAAATTAAGATTAGCCAAATCCCCTCCCAGACAAGGGCGGATCCAGGGGGGGGGCGACCGCCCCCCCCCCATAGAGGCCCGTGCCTGGCAAAAAAAAATTTGTAAAAAAAAACATTTTTTTTTTTTTTTAAATTTAAAATTTAAAATAAAGTTCTATATGTGTTCTATATGCGCTTGGACAATTCGATCGCGACACACTTCCGAGATAAAAAGTATATCTTACATACATCGGGCATCTTAATACATTCTCCCCTCCCCCCCCCCACCATAAAAAATTCCTGGATCCGCCCTTGCTCCCAGATAAAACGTGCGCCTTGCGGCTAGTTCGAATATTTACAAAAATATAGTATTTGCTTATAAAAATAATATAATAAAAATTTATTTTCCCATGGGGAAGCGGAAACCTCAAAATCTTGTAAGTACAAACCTTTTGACACTAGAATAAACTTTCTAAGATTTTCCGTTTTGGATTTATCAAGGGTCATGGAATAAGTTTAATTTTCAAAATTAAAAAAAAAAAAAAAAAAAAAACAATCGGGCACCCGTCCCCCTCTCCCCCAAAAAATCCCGATTACCTCCCTAGTATTTTGGTCCATCTCCCGTGTGTTGATTATTTTTCATTTCGTTAATAAAAAATGAATAGAAATTCCAATTGAAAAATTATTTATCTAAATTCACGGAACTTGATAAAAGGCTGGCTGGTCTCTTTGCTTTCCTTCAAGGCTCAGTTGAAACCAGGCAAGCAGAGCGGCGAGAGCAAGGGCTTATGGTCACCCAGCCAGCCAGCCAAAGGTAATAGACACTATGACGTCATAATAGGAGTACTTTCTAGTTTCTTAACACATACTTTCTCTTGTCCTAACTCCTAACTGCTTGTTTATTTAATTGATTACATATTATAAATTAATATCGATTTAATTTATTTTTTTGAACATCCCTTCATCCCCTAAATGGGTGACTACCCCTAAATTAGCTTTCCGCTCAAGTGGATGATATCTAGCAGATTATGGGACAATTTCAATGCGCTAAGCACAAAAATGGATTGAATTTATTTTTATGAACATCCCCTCATCCCCTAAATGGGTGACTAACCCTAAATTAGCTTTCCGCTCAAATGGATGATATATAGCAGATTATGGGACAATTTCAATGCGCTAAGCACAAAAATGGATTGAATTTATTTTTATGAACATCCCTTCATCCCCTAAATGGGTGACTAACCCTAAATTAGCTTTCCGCTCAAGTGGATGATATCTAGCAGTTTATGGGACAATTTCAATGCGCTAAGCACAAATATGGATTGAATTTATTTTTGTGAACATCCCTCATCCCCTAAATGGGTGACTAACCCTAAATTAGCTTTCCGCTCAAGTGGATGATATATAGCAGATTATGGGACAATTTCAATGCGCTAAGCACAAATATGGTTTGAATTTATTTTTGTGAACATCCCTCATCCCCTAAATGGGTGACTAACCCTAAATTAGCTTTCCGCTCAAGTGGAAGATATCTAGCAGTTTATGGGACAATTTCAATGCGCTAAGCACAAATATGGATTGAATTTATTTTTTTGAACATCCCTTCATCCCCTAAATGGGTGACTACCCCTAAATTAGCTTTCCGCTCAAGTGGATGATATCTAGCAGATTATGGGACAATTTCAATGCGCTAAGCACAAAAATGGATTGAATTTATTTTTATGAACATCCCCTCATCCCCTAAATCGGTGACTAACCCTAAATTAGCTTTCCGCTCAAGTGGATGATATATAGCAGTTTATGGGACAATTTCAATGCGCTAAGCACAAATATGGATTGAATTTATTTTTGTGAACATCCCTCATCCCCTAAATGGGTGACTAACCCTAAATTAGTTTTCCGCTCAAGTGGATGATATATAGCAGATTATGGGACAATTTCAATGCGCTAAGCACAAAAATGGATTGAATTTATTTTTATGAACATCCCTTCATCCCCTAAATGGATGACTAACCCGAAATTAGCTTTCCGCTCAAGAGGATGATATCTAGCAGATAATGGGACAATTTCAATGCGCTAAGCACAAAAATGGATTGAATTTATTTTTATGAACATCCCTTCATCCCCTAAATGGGTGACTAACCCTAAATTAGCAATTTAATAAACAATTTATATTTAAGAAAAAGATTGAAAGTATTTTCTGAACGTACTTTTAACTTCTGGTTGTTGATGAAACTTTCTGAATATACTCTTCTCTCTCAAAATTTTACTTGTTAAACGTTTTTAAAAATTTGTATTCAGTTTTTATTTGAACTCCTGAAGATGGGCTAATAACCCGAAATATATATCGAGTGAATCAAACTCAAAATAAACATACATTTGTTTTAATATTTCCTTTTTGTAAAACTTAACCTAGAAAATTCAACTCATAAGCTATTTATAATGTTTCACCTAGAACCGACACCTAAATCCTTAAAGGTCTTATCTTATGGTTATTTCTTGGGTCTTGGTCCATCTAAAACACAATTTTCTTATTACAGCTGCTCTAATTACAATCGTGCTGTTTGCATTCTAGTAGCGGTACTTGAGCAAAAAATAAATATTGAAATACATTTTTAAGAATTAATTCTGCTAGACTCGTAGAGGCTCCAGTATTTTAATACTTAATGGTGAATGGGATTGTTTGTATAAGCAAAAACTGGCTAATTATTCATTATGGAGAAATGCCAATATCTTTCTCATTTCCGTGATTATATTGCACATCACCTGATTTCAATAGTAATTTCTAGAATCTAAATTGTTTGCTTCTAGTAGATAAAAAGACAGCATCAAATATAATGTCATCAATAATATATAATTTTTACTCTTGCTGGTCCTGGACTAGAAAGGTAAAAAATTTCGGTCCTTTTAAGCTCTTGTGAAAAAAAATAAAATTTGAGTTCCTTGTAGAATTTCAAAATTGAATTTTTCTATATTGCGATCTCCCTATTATAATTATGTGAAATAGAATATGACTTTTTCTGGAATCTGTTTTATTTCTTCTTTAGTGCCAATTGATGAATATTTAATTTCAATAGATATTTTAAAATATACCCATGATAATCTTTCTAGTTAAGTAGTCCCAAGGACTTTTAAGCTAACATCTTCCCAAATTCTTGTTTATATTCATATCATAAACATTTGTCCTCGAACTCTGTGCGTTCTTTAAGTAAACAAGTTAAAAACGTTCAATTTGATATTAAAATTTTTTATTTTATATTAATATTTAAAATGAAATTTTACATACTAACGACCTTGGCTTGCTCTTGAAAGCATTCGATAGATCTAGCAAGTTCCATATGCGACGCTTCTGACGCAGTTAGTTTTTGGAAATTTCTTCTAATTAACCGGGGAAGAAAATTCAATTTTCTACGGAAAATTCTTAATTCTTTCATCAAAAAGATCTCTTGAATAAAATCAACATAAAAAATATAATAATGTTTCAAAAAATGTGATCAAAAAAATACGGGGGGGGGGGTATTTTTATTTAACAGATAAGATTTTATTGTATTGCTTTTATTGTTTTATATTAACAAGCTTTTCTTATTGACATACAAATAATAAACTAATAAATTATGCAAATATATATCCGGCTATAATCTGATCACTACACTAATTTTGACACACTTTCACATACACAAATGAACACTCAATGGGCAAAATAGGCTATAGTTACCGAAGGCCATTAAATAATGATAATAATAATAATAAAATAATTAACAAATGATCTCAAAAATAATTAAAATTTGATTGTAATTGTATTTTTTAAATTACCGTCAGGTTATTATGTCTACGGTCACTTAAAATTGATTTATACGATAAAAAGGAGCACTCCACATCCTCAGATCTATTAGGGGCAAATTTAAAGCAACTTTAGATATATATTTCTTCATTTTTTTCATTCTTTCTCCGAAAAACTTTTGAAAAATTTGTATTTGGTGCGAAGTAGGCAATATTTGACAAAAAATCCTTCAAATATGCAATTTTATGTAATATTCTTCAAATATGCAATTTTATGCAATATTATTCAAATATGCAAAAATATGCAGTATAAAATTTAACCCACAGTATCCTAGAATCATAATTCGGATAGATAAATAATTGATCCCCTAGATCGTATGTGGCGGTAAACAAAATATGCAATTGCATAGGAATCCGGTCTCTAGTCATAATAAACAATCATATGATTTTATGGTGTCAAGGTAAATCATTTAAATTTTAACACCAATGTATTTTAAAATTACATTACAAAAAATTTCCCGCTTCCCAAAATGTGCCGATTCTTAAAATTTGCCACCGGGGTCATTTGCTCTCACTGCCCCCCCCCTACATCCGGTCTTGCTTATAATACTGAAGGTTATTTGTCGCTGGGAAGACGGATGCGGCAAGTGACATCCATTTTTTACTTCTCATAGCAATGTTCTCAATATGCTGGTCAATGCGTTTGTTTGATTTCGCAGAGGGGTGAACCGCGACCTAATATCGTGTACACCTACTTCCACTTCCACTTTCATTTCCAAGTAGAAGGCAATAGATGAAGGGACATTATCTAATGATTTCTAAAATAATTACAAAGACGTGTACACCTAATTCCAATCGCGATTCACCCGTCGGATTTCGTCAAGCAGTTTGTTTTGTCGCCTTCTACTCTATCAGTGTTTTTTGTTTTGCTTGATTTTGTAATTGCACAAACAGAAATGATATTATGAATATAAATATCATTGATTTAGAGGACACAAGAAGATGCACTTTGAACTCTGAATGAAAAAAAAATGATCTACTGAAATTTTGGTTAAAAAATAGTAAAATCAAGTTTTTCATTAGAGAGATAATGTTTCTTTATTCTGGTGTGTCATTCTAAGAAATTCCATTTATATTTACTAGCCCATCATTTAAAAAATACTTTTAATAATTTTATTTTTTTTAATTAAATTTTTTCGGAATGAACCCTTGAGAAATTAGAAAATTTGAAATAGTTTCATATAAATCATTTTTAAGAATAAATCAAAGAAGCAGTCCTTTTTTTTGATGCAAATAAAATAAATGTTTTTAATTTCATCCATGCAAGGCAGCCGGGTGCAGAAAAAGAAGGGAAATATTTTATTTTGTCCTGAAATGCTATTTTTTCGGCTCGATCAGATCATCTTAAGGATCCATGAAGTAATTAGAGGTACCCGAAGGGTGAACCGCAATTGGAATTAGGTATACACCGTCTTTGGAATTATGTGGAATTATAAATTTTATTTATTTATAACGAGACTATAGTTTCGAGGGCTTTGCCCTCTTCATCAGTCTATTACAATGTATTCACAGGAATTAATTTATGAATGAAAGTTTAAAATCTTTCATGTGGTTAGGTTAAGAAAATATACAGTGTGGGCAAGTTCAGAATTGAAATTTATACTTGTTTTATTATTTTGGCTGTAGGTGGCGTTCGTGAAGTTTATATTTTAGCGGCTATTTTTAAAATAAAGCTTTCGGGAATTTCTATTTTTCGATTTAAGAATTTTTTTGGTGTATTATTGTATGATTTTAAAATTTCTAACGATTCGAAAATACTAATTTTTAAGGGATCTAATTCTGATCTAATTAATTTAATATTTGATTAATCTGGAAAACAATGTTTCTCGGAGATTAAATGTTCTGCAAATGCACTATGCCCCGAACCCCCCTTAAAAACCCTTTTGTGTTCCGAAATGCGTGTGTTTAAATTTCGTTCTGTTTTTCCTATATAGGTCGAATCACATTCTCCACATGTTATGGAATAGACACCCTTTTTGTACATTTTTTGAATTTTGTCTTTCTTATTATTGCTAATAATATTTTGGAATTCATTAGATAATGCCCCTTCATCTATTGTCTTCTACTTGGAAATGAAAGTGGATGTGGAAGTAGGTGTACACTATATTAGGTTGCGGTTCACCACTCGGAGGTACCCATATCCCCCAAGCTTCATGACACCCTCTCCCATTTTCATGAAAAGTAACCCCCTCCCGCCCCCCTTATACATTATATTTTATTCACCTCTAAAGAATTAGAAGAGGTTTTTATTAAAACTTGACCGTTTTTTATTTTTAGCTTAACATAATGCTAATTTTGCAACAATTTTCAACCCTCCCCCCTTCAGAAATTTCAATTATGCACTCTGCGACTTAGCCCTCCCCCCTGTCATCCCTGTCGAAATGACTATAAATAACAAATTAATGTTTGTTTAAGAACAAAAAATAGCTTAAATTTTATATAAGTAAATGAAATTTTGATAGGAGTTGTTTGCATGAATAAATTCTACATTTCATAATCCTTTTGCCTTGATTTTGGCTGGTTCGGGGCGAAACTTTGTTTTTTCAAAAAAAAAAATAGTCTTTTTTCTTCTCCTGGTTATTTTGGACGGAAACCCAGCACTATAATTAATTTCAGCTTTACAGTAAGATGAATTAATTTGCTAATTTGATTCACTAAGAGTCACATCATGCTGACACGAAGCCCGAACAAGAAATTTCCCTTCAGATTTAATATTACCCGTATCAAAAGACATGGTTCTTCTCAAATCAGCTTATATTAGACATAACAAATGAGATATTCTAATCAGAATTTTGACCCAGAGTGGTTTTTAGATCTTTCCATGTGGTAGATTCTAAAACTCTTATTTCATGGAACAACATCGAAAGAACTTGAAAACGGCTTCAAAAACAGGTGTCGAAATGTTGTGCATTTTGATAAGAATAACTCATTGAAATTGTCTAATCTATATGGTTTCAGTGAGAATTCATGTTTTGATAAAATTTAATTAATTTATATTTTATAGTCTAAAATAATATCTAATTGAAAAGATTTTGTTTGTCAACAGTAGAAGAGTTGTTGATTGATAAAGCGAAATCAATGAGGTTGTCCACTGCTTGATGCAAATATATATATAAAAAATTGAAGGAGATAATAAAAGAGTGTGTCTTCTGCTGGAATTATAAATTTTATTTATTTATAACGAAACTATAGTCTCGTTATAAATAAATAAAATTTATAATTCCAGCAGAAGACACACTCTTTTATTGTCTCCTTCAATATATAAAAATTCTGCTACTCTCGGCAAAAACTTTCAATTTAATATAAAAAATTATTTATTGATTATTTTATTTTAAAAATATATTCAAAACGTTTATTTTAAATCCAAACGTTTCGAGAGAATTGTTCCACTTATTCAGTGTTGCTTTTTAGATCTTAGAGATCTTAGTAAAAGGAACTATTTTTCTTTTTTCAAATTAAATTTCCATTAATAAAGGGAGAAATTCTCCCGAAAGGTTTGGATTTAAAATATACATTTTGTGAAGAATGTTTTTTAAAAGATTTGTATTATTTTTTCTTTTTTTATATATAAATATGTATATGTATTAGTATGGCCCTTATTTTGGGTATATTCGAATTTTTAACCGGACAGGGCTCATATGGCTCGAAATAAATAAATAAAAATATCCCACAAGTTTCAAGTCTTAATCTCAATTATAACCTGTGTCCTCAGCGATATAAGTTTTTCATCTAAATAACATGGGGTTTTCGGCATTAAAAAGTCAATTTTTATTCCGGGCAAAGTAATGGTTCAAAAAATTTGAAACTCTCTAGACATTATTCTTATAATACTATCTATCCATCATAATTATTACAGATTTTTAGCTATTATAATTTCTAGATAAAATACTGCCATATCTTAGTGTTAGTAAGCTATATACTCCAAAATTATAATACCTAAAAATCTGTAATAATTTTAATGGATAGCTAGTATTATAAAGATAAAGCCTAAAAAAGTTTCAAATTTTTTGAATAATTACTTTGGCCAGAATAAAAAAAATAATCTTTCAATGGCAAAAACCCCTGTTATTTAGAAGAGAAACTTACATCGCTAGGGACACAGGTTATAATTGAGATAGAGATTTGAAATTCGGGGGGATATTTTTTTTTATTTATTTCGAACCATTTAAGCCCTTGTCAGCGTAAAAATTCGAAAATACCAAAAATAAAGACTACCCTAATATGTATAATCCGAGGGGTGATCCGCGATTGGAAATAAGTGTACACCTCTTTGGAAGTATTTTGAAAGTACTTGAAAATATTTGGAGGTACTTGGAAATATTTGGAAGTGCTTGGAAATATTTGGAAGTACTTGGAAATATTTGGAATTACTTGGAAATATTAGGAAGTGCTTGGAAATATTTGGAAGTACTTGGAAATATTTGGAATTACTTGGAAATATTTGGAATTACTTGGAAATATTTGGAAGTACTTGGAAATATTTGGAATTACTTGAAAATATTTGGAATTGCTTGGAAATATTTGGAAGTACTTGGAAATATTTGGAATTACAAGTGGAAGTAGGTGTACAGCATATTAGGTGGCGGTTCACCTCTCGGTACAATCTATATATTTTTTGCATCAACCAGAGGACAACTTAATTGATTTCTCTTTAAAAAATAATATCAATATGAGAAACATTACACATCTAAAATGTGAGGTATTGCGTTAAATTAATATAAACTATTATCAAATAAATAAAGCTCACCATGATTTCTCGCAAGCGAATCTCAGACATGATGGAATATTATTAGATATTATGATTGTAATGGACAGCAGTGTCCAGGGGACCCGAGCGAGCAGCCAATGGCCAGTGCACTATCAGCATCAACTGGAGGACTACTAATCAAGGCTGAAATTGTACTTAAACTTGACATACGCTAGCTATAAACTGAAGTTGGAGCGCTGCCCAAGGTTCCCCCACCAGCTAGTTCAATTTTATATGTTAATTAATATTAATATCCATTACTTTCTAAAGGATGGAAAACGAACTCCAAATTTGGTTCAGAGCACGTGAAAAACACGTGGTGTAAAAATATTAAATACACGACGTTTTGGCATTTTCTTAGGCATTTTTAAAATCATTAACATATAGGTAATTATATATAATACCATATTATTTTTCCGCTAAAATTAAGATCTTATTGCGTTTAAATATAGAATATTTTTTAATTGAAAAGTTTTTATTTTGCCGAGAGAAGCAGAGTTGTTGATTCATTTATTTAATATTTTACCCAGTAACCTATATTCCCATTCAAATATTTATTTATTTTTCTTGACCATGGCAGTTTTCTGCCTATTTATTTTTTATTCATTGACTACGGCAACTTCCTGTCTACTTATTTATTTGAATGTTTTTTATATTATTTATTTCTTTAAACCCAGTGACATATTCTATTTATTTTTTGTTTTATTTAATTGATTATTTATTTATTTATTTATTCTTCCCAGTGAATTTATTTATTTATTTTTATTGTTTGGACCACGTGCGGTATTCCCTTTTTTATTTGTATTATTATTATTATTTTATTCTTGGTCGCAGCATACTAAGGTTTCACACCGTTCTGCTGTGGCCACACCCTGAGCCACTCAACCGGATCCTGAGTGGGAGGATCGGAGGGCTATGAGAGGAGATGTAGAGGCCCTATAAAAAAAATAAATAAAGAGAAATAAAGAGGTTTTCCTCTGCTTGATGTAAATAAACAAATACACCTATATTTACCATATACTATATGTATATATATTATTTATTTGTTTGAGACTATAGTTTCGAAGGCTTGGCCCTCATCATCAGTCTTTTTAATTATAAATATTATTCTTAAAACTATTCTAACTGGCTTTCCAGTCAAGTAAGAGCAACATTTTTTCAATATCTGATACTGACCCGACCTCATGAAAAATAATATCTATAATTAAAAAAGACTGATCATGAGGACCAAGGCTTCGAAACTATAGTCTCAAACAAATAAATAATATATATATAAGTGTGTATGTTTATTTGGATCAAGCAGAGGACAACCTCTTTGTTTCTCTTTATAAATATTTTTTACTTTCACATTTATATTCTATAGAATATAATGTGGAAATATTATTGCTTTATTCTACAAAACATTGTTTTTTTAATTTAATTAAATCCTCTGAAAGTTTTCTGGACAGGTGTTAAAAAATTTAATATATGTATAGTATAAGAAATTCAATGAGATTGCCCTCTGTTGCAAATAAACATATACATATCATTAAATATAAATTTAAAAATAAATTAAATAACGAATATAAATAGATAGAATAATTTATTTATTTGTTTTAGGGTCCCAAATCCTATGCCACCGGACACTATGGCGCCCGGTGTGCGTTTTACGTGTGCCCATTGCTGAACGACCACGGTAAAATAATTTAATTTTTTAACTAAAATGTTATGTAAAATTTTTTTAATATTTAGTAATTAATTAAAGAAATAGAAACTTATTTATTTGAAAATAATTTTTTGAAAAACTTTTTGTTTCACCGGCATTTAAAAAAATGAATCAAGCATTTCAGAGTCCAAATTTTCAAAAACGGCGCGCCACGACTCTCTTACTTTACACCCCCTTCCTTTATTTCAATCGGATTAAAAATTTGACACAACTAATAACTCATAACACTTGATAAATACACTAAGTTTTAAAAAAATCTTTGGAGTCGTTTTTGAAAAAATCAAAAAAAACAAACAAACGAAAATCTTCCATGTAAATGTACACTTCCGGTTTTCCAATTTCAATGACTGATTTATTTCGCCACGCAGAGGGGGGCAGCCCTTTACAGAAAGAAAACAGATTTATTTACAAATTAGGTTAAAACCCTCATCAGCCGTCCAAACAATGGCGCCAGATGTTGTGGCTATTAGTTAAAAGTACATGTATATATGGGCGCCAATAGGACTCCAGAACCTAGGCCAGAGCGTTGGGAGCGCCAAAAGCACCCCACAACTCTGCAAAGCGACCAAGAAAAAAAGCTTGCTGTACTCCATCTAGCCTATATCGAGCTTAAGTTTCTAATTCCGTAGCTCTGAGACTTATGGTTGCGAAACGGAGGGGGAGTACATACGTACATACGTACGCACTGACCAATTAATTTTTGGCCTCTGGGGACCAAAACATCCGGTTTTATGCCCCAACTATTAAGGGCATCGATTCTTTCCACCTAGAAGTTACAAAATGAAATTAACTTTTTTGGAGAGAAGGGGGTGTAAATTAATAGTGTCGCGATGATTTCAAATAAATGAAAATGTGAAAGCCTTGTGGTGAACTCACCAGTTGATTAATTTTATATTCACAACTGTATTGCAGATAGGCACGATTCAATCTTCATATGCTCAAGTAATGAATTTATAAAGATTACTAATATCTTATATTATATATTTTTCTTTTTAAAACAATATTTTTATAACAGTGATTGATCCAAATTCCCAAATTCTTAAAGAAATTAGGTGTCTTGTCCTCTCTTTATCATTTGATATATCTCTATCACCGTCCTTCATCAATCATTGTGTCAAATGCAATATATAAAAAAAAAATCATTTTAGTAAAATATGAGGGACGATCAGACAGGCACCAAATATAGATTGAAAAAACAAGAGAAAATGTCGCTAAAAATACACTAAAAGATGTGAAAGAAAACATTCCAATATTCGTCAACGTATGATGATTTTCAAAGCGAAAGGGGAAATGAATGAATTATTCAAACATACTAGAAAAAAGGTTGTTGGACATAATATTGGTTCCATAAAGAAGGATGAACAAGATATATTACTCGTAATAAATCTCAGCTAGGGGTAAAAGTTGCTCTATCAAATCTAATATCATAATTAACAGTAGAGAAAACATCATCATCATCATTGAGTACAGTCCTAGGACTGGTTTGAGGCAAGCACCCGTCTCCATTCGAATCTGTCCCCGCCAGCTGTTTGACCTCTCTAAATGTCTCGCATCCCATATCCCCAATTATTTGATTGAAATATTCTAATCTGAACCTTCCCCTTTTCTTTCCCATCTGCCCCTCCAAGATATCCCTAAGCCGTCCACCATGTCTCAGTGTGTGCCCCATCATATGAGCTCTTCTCTTCTTCAGAATCTTTCACAGGTTCTTCTTTCTCCGATTCTTCCAAGAACTTCTTGATTTGTAATTTTATCCATCCATTTGAAATTCATCATTCTTCTATAGCACCACATTTCGAAAACCTCTAATCTCTTTCTCTCCGCTTTTCTAATTGTCCAGGTTTCACACCCGTACATGGTTATGCTCTATACATATGTCTCTTCCTGTTTTCTAAGCCGATTGAGGAGGAGCATAGTAGTTTGTTTTTTTTGAATTAAACCCCATTTTTGCTTGGGAAATTCTTGATTTAATTTCGTTCATTCGTAGAGAAAGCGGATTAAAATATATTTTAAAACCGCGGATTCTAACCTAAGTGTAATTACGTCCATGGGGGTATAATAGTCATTTGAAGTGGTACCTAATCTGACTAATTAATATAGACAAATTTTCTAGTTCTCAAAGTACCTATATTTGTTTATTTTTTTGTCTTTAAATTTTTATATTTAAATAGTACCTAATTACACCATCAAAATTCTACAGATTCTACAGATTGAAACTCAGAGAACATTGAGAATAAAATTGAAGTAATTTTTGGAAATGGACTGATAAGTGAATTGAGTGGATATTGATTAGGAAGTCCAAAATTTAAAAAAGAAGATAAGTAAACCATCTTTTGATTCATAAACAGACGTTTCGGGGGCTTATTCCATCCTTCTTCAGGGTTTTGTAAGGTGAAGGAAATCCAATGGGACATTCCCTCTGTGTCCTCTCAGTGGCAGTAATAAATCGTAATTCATTCTCAGCAAGAATTTAGTGTAGGATTTCCTTCACTGACCTTTCAAAACCCTGAAGAAGGAGGGAATAAGGCTCCGAAACGTCGGTTTATGAATAAAAAGTTAGTTTAAATTATCTTCTTTTTTTTTGAATTTTGGACTGCCTCATCATTATACTTTTTTTTTAATGATATTGATGTGAGAAGGAGATACACCAGAAGGTCCATCCCCTAAAGGCCTGTATGGGCTGGCCCCTCCATCGTGAAAAGAACAGAGTAGAAGGAAAAGAAGCCGGGATCACGAGCCAATCTCAGAAACTTAGATACAATCCAATATCCAATTTACTAAGGTTTTAGGGGCTTCGAGCAGTGGTAAATTCTCCGCGCGATAAATTAGGTTAAATTTATCTCCCACTTAATTTTTATTACCAGACCCTATACTTACAGAAAAAATGTCTGGGTATAGCCGGGAATCGAACCCGAGACCTCCGGATTGCCAGCCAGTTATTCTGACCATTACACCAGGGAGCCAGACATACACCCAATATTGAGAATTTTTAGTAAAAAAACAAATGCTAAATAGGCAATAATCGTAATAACGTTTTACTTTCACATTTCTTTAGAATAAAGTAATGTGAATTTTGCGAAGGCTAGTCTGGTTTTACACAGGAATTTTTTGACGGGTTATAGTGGTGTTTTGCAAAGAGTGAAACACCACTATAACCCGTCAAAAAAAACTCCTGTGTTTAATATGTTTCACTATAAACCAACACCCCTTTCCCTAAAAGTCTGGTTTTAGTTTTATTTTCTTATATTTTTTTAACAAGGGCTAAAGACATATGACTTGCTTGGTCTTAGGGGTGACAAAACTGAAATGGTTAGGGAATACTGTTTTAAAAGAATACTCGTCTGTCGATCAAACTTATGACAAATTCATTAGTAAAGTAGGCCGTCATCACCTAGATCCAAGATGGAATGGATAATTTTAATAGAAGGGTTGTGTTCGCTCCCTCGGATATTGAACCTGATTGCCATAAATAGCAATCCGGGCTAATTGAGCTATACTCCTCTGACATATACATGATAAATATTATACTGAAATATCTAGCCTTTAGGTATCTGAAAAATTTCGCGGTCTAATAATTGCAAATTTAAACATCTAGTCATGCCACCATATATGTAGTTTATATAAAGATAAATGAGTGTTTCAAATTTTTAATTTCTTCAAAAAAAATTTATTTATTTAGTCATATGTTAAAATAATAAAAATACTAAAAAAGGTGAATTGAACTGGTAAAACAACATACTTAAATACAAGTTAATGACCTGAGAATTCTAGTGGTTTAGTTTGAGAGGAGAAAAGGAGCAATAGCCTTAAAAACCTTGACACCTTGAATGCAATTCAGAGACGAGCTATCAGATAGAGGGGTGAACCGCGATTGGAATTAGGATGTACACCATCTTTGGAATTATTTTGGAATTCATTAGATAATGCCCCTTCATCTATTGTCTTCTACTTGGAAATGAAAGTGGAAATGGAAGTAGGTGTACACGATATTAGGTCGCGGTTCACCCCTCGTATCAGACTAATGGGAGATCCAGCATTAATTAATTGAAGCTGTCTATTCCCTGGTTCATCATAGAATATTATCTCCGCCATTTTCCTTTTTTATAGATACCTACTCCATGGCGTGTGTTCTTACAAGATAAAATCAATAATCCCTCCTAAAGCCTCATTTGGACAACCATCCTCTGTGAATAAATTAAATAATAACCAGGCTAACGCATTTGATAATCCTTTTATCGCTATGACTTCTATAGACTGCAACTCGCTTCCATCAACCGTTTTTCCAGCTACTTAGTATAACCCGAGGGGTGAACCGCGATTTGAATTAGGTGTACTCCGTCTTTGGAATTACTTTGGAATTCATTAGATAATCTATTGTCATCTATTGTCTTCTACTTGGAAATGAAAGTGGAAGTTAGGTGGGAGATAAATTTAAAAACCTAATTTATCGAACGGAGAATTTACCACTGCTCGAAGGTCATAAAAACTTAGTAAATTGGTTATTGATTGTATCTAACTTTCTGAGATTCGGCTCGTGATCCCGGCTTCTTTCCTTCTACTCTGTTCTTTTCACGATGGAGGGCCCAGCCCATACAGGCCTTTAGGGGATGGACCTTCTGGTGTATCTCCTTCCCCCATCAATATCATTAACAAAAAGTGGAAGTAGGTTTACAGGACTTTAGGTCGCGGTTCACCCCTCGGTATAACCTATAGTCTTTCAAGAACCGCATCCACAGATACCTCCAACTCCGACCCAAAGCCTAAAATATCTTCTATTCACGATGCAAAAGTCCACTCACGACCACAAAGATTTGTTACGACAACACTAAGTTTTTGGTTGCAACCCTTCTTGACTAGAGAAAGGTTGGCGATTTGTTGATTTATCTCGAAGATAGCTCCCCGTGAATGGTCTTGGTAACGCGCCCAAGCGATTCGACCCCTGTTTAAGCCCTGATGCTGATTGGTGATTTTATTGAAGTAGGAGAGACTCGTTCTCAAAGAAAGAGCATTATTTAATTTTGATTATTTTTATTAGTTAATTATAAATACACTTTTCTCCAAAGATGATGGCTGGAGAGTTTCATCTCTTAACTCCAAATTAACAACTCTCTCCCCCCAGTGGGCTTCGGCATTGAACTGTCCACCTCTGACTTCAAATTAGAACTGCCTCCAAGTGGATTCCTGCTTCGACTGCCCCAACTGGGCCTCCAATTTGAACTGACCAACTCTCTCAACTAACTCAGCCTGCCTCTGGAAATTTCTCAAAAAGCCAATGAATTTATAAATCAACATCTGGAACCAAAAGCCATTGACATTTATTTACGACTCCTTTTAAGAGCCATTCCACATTTATTGAAGGTCCAGGAAGTCGAATTTGTAAAGTCCGCTTTTCTATTGTCAAAAAGGGGCCTTCGAGCATCAAAGGGAGCCGATCGCTCAAAATATTGCCCTTAAGAATAATTTCTAAATTTATTTGTAAGGAAATAAATTCTCGAGGCACAACAGATTGTACCTTTTTGGTACAACGCTATTTCTTGTATAAATAAAAAACAAAACAAAAAAAAACTGCACTTGTATATTTTTCCATAAGATATTTCATACTAACAAAAAATTATCTAAAGAAATTGATCTATTGCTAATTATTATATTTATTTTCTGAAGAAGTAAACAACTTTTTTAGAATTAATAATAAATAACAATATAATAATAATTGATTAAAACGCGAAATGTGATCTTTCTTATTCGATTAGAAACAAAGCTTAGGCCAAAATCAAATTTTAATTTTTTAAGAACCCCCCCCCATTATTTTGGTTCCGAATTCAGCCAAAATCTTATCAGAATAACAAAACAAAATTTGAAATTCCATTTGGATATTATTATTCGTTTTTGAGCATTATAAGATTTTTTTTTGAAGACCAAAACGCTGTGATTTCCCTATATATAGAGACTGATTTCGGATCCTGAATCTAACATTACCAGTATGAAACTCTAATAAAATGAGCTACAAAACCCCAAACACAAAACTATCCTAGAAGAAATGTCTATGTATATGAAGATAGTAGTTATATAATTTCATTTTTTATTTGCTTTCACGGTTTTCTTTTTCTAGTGATTTTTTTTTAAACTATAATTACATACCTCTCAATTAATTACAGCACCCCATTGTCAAAAATAATTTCTTATTCAAGACATTGGGTCTAATCACAAATTCTTGTTTTTAGGAGAAGACAACATGATAAATTAATTATTGTAGATGTTGAAATTGGAGGCCTTTAGGCATCCACCAAACAGGGTGTATGAGGGATGGGGGTGAAATATATGTCTTAGAATTTATGATAAAGGGTGTGATTAGGTGGACTAAGGTGAAAATATCTGTTTTAAAAGCTTCTCTTATATCTTCAGGCGGGTGGTGAACTCAGTATTTAACTATTTCTGTGCTTAAAACTTCACTGTTAAAAAAATTCTAAATTTACTATGTGCTAATAATACAAAGTACCTCGAGGCACCGAGCGATGCTCGGTAACCCCTGACCCCCACACCACCTTCCCGAAACCATACACCTCGCCCCCAACACTGCACCCCCACTCCACCCCCAACCGCCCCCCTCCCACCGCCGGACCCCCAAAACCGCACCCCACCTCCCGCAGTCCCCACATCCATCCCCACCCCGACCCAGTTTTTGCATTTATATCTTCCTAATGGTCCACATATTATGCATATTTGTTGTAATTACGGACAGCTAATAATCACATCTCGATACGCTGCCCGCCAGGGCCTCTAGCTTCGAGAGCCGAGCAGGCGCGTGCCGTAGTCACGCCAGATACTGCTCGTTAATAATAATAATTAATTAATTTTCAATAATTTTTGGACATGAACTGTTGTCGGATTTTAATGCTCTGCTTCTGGTTAGGCCGGATGTGCGATTGGAAACCAGTTGAATGCTTGAGGAAGTTTGCTTTCAATTGAACTCAAGTGTCGAAAGGCTTTTGCCGAGATGTGAGTAATTGCCAGTGGTGACGTAGTTTTGCACTCGGCGGGTGCGTGATCATCAAGAGAGATCATGTGACTGAAGAGCGTGGAAATTGCCCCTGAACCAGAAGAACCAGCTGCTCTGCTGTCAACACAAACAGGCGTGTGTTTGTAACTCTGACATCTAGACACTAAGACATAATAAATGCTTGGCTGTTATCGTAAGACACCCAGAAGATTCAAGTCATCTTTTCCCATTCAATATTCTCCAAATATAATTAAATTTTTAGATAATACATTTTATCATTTCTTACGCTCTAATCAATTTAGTTTGAGAATATTGACGTTGATGATAACTCAATCTTTATTAAATAATATTAATTATTAATATCATTTTATTAATATTTTATATTACTTGTTACGCCCGGATGTCAGGCGAAAAGATATTAGAGGGTGAGTCGGAGTTGAAGCTACTATAAATGGGGGTCTTGATCATTAACTGACCAATTTTTACTTTCACAATTATATTCATAGAATATAATGTGGCAGTATTGCTATCTTGTCTGTGTCCTGACTCTTTGAGACCTTGTATCTCAGAGATGAAAAAAGTTAATTTCATTTTGTAACTTATAGGTGGAAGGAATCGATGCCCTTAATAGTTTGAAACCGGATTTGGGACATAAAACCAGATATTGTGGTCCCCAGAGCCCAAAAAAGGGCCAAAAATCCATTGGTCAGTGTGTATGTATGTATGTACGTATGTAAGTATGTACCTCCTGCGTTTGGCAATCGTAAGTCTCAGAGTTACGAAATTCGAAACTTAAGCTCGATATAGGCTAGAAGGAGTACGGCAAGATTTTGGTTGAAATCTGAAAACCGGAAGTAGACATTTACATGAAAGATATTTAGTTTTTTTTTACTTTCTCAAAAACGAAATAAAGGAAGAGGATGTAAGTTAGTAGTATCGCGATGATTTCAAATAAATGAAAATGTGAAAGTCGTGTGGTGAACACACCAGTTGATTTGGGTTCCATTGAAAAAAGAACTATTCTCTTTGAGAAGTTTCTCTTATAAGAAACTTGTAAATTTTAACCTAGTAATTTATTTAGTTTATGAGACAAACGGACAGACATACAGACAGACATTAATAGTGTTCCGTTTTAGTTTTTGAAGGAGAGAGATATAGAAAATTCCTGAAGGATTGATTATCATTATCAGTCTCACTATCAAAGTTTCAATAAAACTAAATAAAAATAATCTAGAAAATAAAGAAGAAAAGATACTTGGATTACGATACATTATTTTACAAAAAAAACTAAAGATGATTAAAAAAAATTAAAGTTTTGTCTGATTTTCTATATTAAAGCGTCTAAGGGCCAGTTGTATGTCGGTTGGTAAACTCTTTTAAACGTTGACAAAGGGTAAACCTTTATAATTCACCTTGTGCCTGACGGGATGGTCAATCAGATGAAAGTGCCTGTCATCTATTTGGTTATCCTGTCGGCCACAAGGTGAATTATAAGGGTTTACCTTTTGTCAACTTTTACAAAGACTTTACCAACCTGAAAGTGTGTGTCATCTGATTATCGAAGTATTATATGTTTATTTATTTATTTTTTAATTTCTTGACTTTCTACTAATAGTTAGCAGTTGCTAATTAAAAAAAAATACACCACTCTGAGACCCCTATGGACCGGGGGTAGAATAGGTCCATAGTATCCTCTGCTTGTCGTAAAAGGCGACTAAAAGGGGTTGGATGTGAGGCTAACAAGCTAACTCCGTAAAAAAACCCTCCCAGTTATGGAAGCAACTATTTGCTTCCATTCAACTGGGAGAATATTATAATAAGACCCCTATAAAACAAAAATAATAAATTAAGATTCTAAAGAAAAATAAACTATTTTTCTTTGAGAAGCTTCTCATATAAGAAACTTGTATTATATGTTTAATTGGCTGCTTCGCAGCCAAGTAAACATATTCACGTCCGTTCGATCTGAGAGTAGCAAAACCGCCTGGTTTTCATTGGGAGTCGCCTCTCCCTAAGTAAGTTCTTTCACTTCTTACTAATAAAAATTTGGAACTCATATATATATTTCATTCATGAATTGGATGCAAACCGCACCTCTGATGCAATTTTTCATCAGTTCATAAAAATTTATTCAGGAATTACATTAAAATCCTAATCAGTATTCTAAACAATAGAATTTTTGGCATATTTTAAATAAAATAGAATCGGAATTGATTCTAAAATAAGAGAGAAAAAGATTTTTGATTAATTTCGTTGACAATCATCAACTAATAAACATTTCAATTAAACAATGAAATATCAATTTTTAAATTTAAATTCAACAATGGACATGTTTGAATTCAAATTTATGATATTTTAACTGAATTTTGAATACAAAATTTCTTTTAAATTACTTATCGTCATTTGCTTGGTGTAATTCTTAGAGGCATTTATTTAATGATTTCTTATCAAAGGGTCCTTGTCCGAGGGCGTAGAGGTCGCCTGCTTCATCCGCCTCTCTTTAGCATAGCACGGGCACAGGCCAGGGAAATGCCATTCATATAGGCTAATTTCCGGGCGGAGCCGGCGTCCCGTCTTTGGCTAATTTCATTAGGCCACTTCTAGATCAATCAAAAAAGTTAAGCAATCTTAATCAGTTCAGAGATCAACCCCAAATCGGTTACCGCGCTCTTTGGAAAATTTCGCAAAATATGTTATTTTTTTATTATTGATTATTTTTTTATAAATATTTAATTAATCATCAATCATCAATTAATAAATAAATAATCTTTGAAAATGCCAATGAATATTTATTTTTATATTCATAGCGTCGTATTTATTCTCATTTCAATGGTAGCCCAAAGTTTATTTATTTCCAATTGACTATATGTACAGTACATTCGGTGAGTGTTAATTTATTTGATTTAAGAAATGAAATTCTCCATGTTTTCTTAATAAATAGATCAGGTCTCCTGTTCTGAGCTCTCTTTTTCACATATTTGGGAAATTTTTTATAGAATGAAATAGGTTAGTTTAAATAAACTAAGTTTTTCAACTATAAACTAAAAAACCATCCTTTCTTGACCAGTTACCACTAATTTTAGATTTTCTCTGAAGACTCTTGATCGATTGAAATTTTATTGGTGGGGACCAATTTAATTTCTTTCAAACAATCACTTTATAATATATGGTATATCTTTTAGATATGGTAATTTTAAATTATGATATTTAATTTTTTCCTATAAGTATAACATACTATATATAAGATCCTAGATTAATTTGTAACAACGCTAAGAGAATTTTCCTTAAAAAAATTACCCTCTTGCCTAAAATCGAACCGACGAACTCTTGAACTAAGGGCATCAGCTCTAGCCATTACACCAATGCAACAGTAATATTTATATCTTGATTTCTGTTACTAAAACTATATATTTTTTTATTTAGACTTTGTGTCGAGATAATATTGTATTCGTTTGAACTCGAATGAAAATGAAAAAACACCAATTCATTTTAAATTAAGAAACATTAAATATATTGATAATTATTCCTCCCCCCCTTCGCCACTCAAAAATTAAAGAGGCGAAACTTTTAAGAGACTATGTATTTTCGGTAGTTTACGGGTATACATTTGGAGTGTGGTTTTTTAAGAGGAATAAAATTTTTGGACCGAGACGCTGCCCGCCAGGGCACCAGCCCGGAGGGCCGAGTTTCGAGGGCGTGCCGAAGGCATGCACGAAAAGCTCGTATATTATAGGAAAACAAAACTGATGTGGCCATCCACATGACCTTACCATACGCCTAGCTCCTCACACATATTTAATTTTTAATAAAATCATTTATAACCATATAGGGGTGAAGGGTCAAAAATGAAAATCTAGGCCCTTAGACCAAACCCAACCAAATATTATATACATAATCAGTGGGCTCCCCCTTTTTTTATTTTTATTTATTAAAGAACATTGTATCTGAGGGCCATCTAGCCCCTTTCATAGAATATAATATGAAATGGGTTATTGTTATTGCGATTACCTGCCTGGTTTTTATAATTTTTTAATCATACCTATCTATTTAACGGCTCATTTAAGAATAAAAAAAATCCAAAAATTCTTAATTTTGGAGCAAATTATGGGTGTTTAAACTCAATTAAAATGTGAGAAAAAATTGGAAATTTTAACCTTTATAAAATAAGCCGATGTGTACTGATGTGGCCATTCACTTGACATTATCATACACCATGGTCCCTCACTTATATTATTATTATTATTATTTGGGGGTTTAAAGGCACATCGACTGCTAAGGTCATTAGCGCCTATCTGTATTCAATATTTAATAAGATTATTTATAATCATGTAGGGGAGGGAGTTAGTTTTTGCATTTTTAGATTCCTGGGGGCCCACTGATTATGTATACATAATTTGGTTGAGTTTGGTAAATTGGCAAAATTTTCATTTTTTGACCCTAACCCCCCCCCTCCCATTTTGAGTGGTTAGTTTGCATTTTTAGACTTCTGGGGTCCCATTGATTATACAAAATTTGGTTGAGTTTGCTCACATGGCCTAGATTTTTAATTGTTAACCCTTCCTCCACTCCCTTTAATTTGGGTCGATATTCACCAAAATCTAATCAGCTCTTAACCTCAATGGACCAAAACTATGTGTGAAATTTGGTTTCGATATTTACTCTAGTTTTTGAACTAGTCCGTGCACAAAAATTTGGTAACGCACAGACTAACTAAAAGACATTTTGACAAAACAATTATTATCTCGAAAAATATAATTTTTTCGATGTTCACTTATTAGGGCTTTTGTGTAGAGCGAAATGCCATGGTTTCGCTCAATTTGTTTAATCAAAATAGTTTCAGCCGTTTTTGAGATATTTTGAACAAAATAATAAAAAACCCCACTTTTTTCATTCACGATTACAATACTTGACCATACCCTGTATGGTAAAGTAAAAATTGTCATGTGATAGAGTTTTTTTTAATGGGCTTTGTTCCCGGTGACATTAAATAATTTTTTTGTAAACCAATTTCTACATAATTTGGGTATATGAGCTAGAATATTACTCAATAATATCAACAAATTTTCAAAAGTTAATTTTCGCAGACCTATGTTAATTGAATAAATTCTAGGGCAATAATTGTTTACTTTGTCTGATTGAATTTTATTTCCCTGAAGGGATAGTATCAATGCTAGGTAGAGTAGTTTATTTAAAAATTTTTGAAAACTCCATCCAACAGGCCTCGACTTAATTAGAATCAAATCATCAATAAAACATTTAGTTATAAGTGCACACCAGGCATGATATCTACCATAACACATTAACCACAAATGCATCCATATGAAAATTATTACTCATTAATTTATAGCTATGTCGCTATCACTCAGATCACAAAATACAGAAATAACATGATTAACAGTATTTTAAATGGGATTCTCTTTGTAGCTATCCGTTATACATGAGTTTTGCTCGGGTACCAATTCAAAATCAGCCTAGTGGTTCTGAAGTGCCAGTTTCGAATATTGCAATTGATTTATTAATCAAACTTTTAAGATCTCTCAATCACTATATATGAAATAAATTATTAAATCAAATTAAGTAATACTACCCAGCATAAATATTGGAAGACAAATTGATAAGGTTTAATTTAAATAAGCTGACGTGTTCTGATATCTGATGTGGCCATCCACTTGACATTACAACCTGGTAAGGTTTAATTTAAATAAGCTGACGTGTTCTGATGTGGCCATCCACTTGATATTACAACCTGTCCCTTTACTTGTATTTAATATTTAATAAAATTATTTATAATCATGTAGGGGAGGAGGGTTAGTTTTTCCATTTTTAGACTATGTATATTTAGTTAGATTATGTATACAAAATTTGGTTGAGTTTGGTAGAAGGGCCTATTTTTCATTTTTTGACCATACACCCCCCCCCCCATTTTGGGCGGTTAGTTTTTGTATTTTTAGACTTCTGGTGTCCCATTGATTATGTGTACAAAATTTGGTTGAGTTTGCTCAAATAGCCTAGATTTTTAATTTTTAACCCCCCCTCCACTCCACTTAATTTTGCGTCGATATGCACCAAAATCTAATACAGCTCTTAATCTCAATGGACCAAAACTACGTGTGAAATTTGGTTTCGATATTCACACTAGTTTTTGAGCTAGCTCGTCCACAATAATTTGGTAACGCACAGACAAACTAACAGACATTTTGACAAAACAATTATTATCTCGAAAAAATATAATTTTTTCGTTGTTCACTTATTAGATGCTTTTTTGTAGAGCGAAATACCATGGTTTCGCTCAATTTTTTTATTCAAAATAGTTTCAGCCGTTTTTCAAGATATTTCGAAAAAAAAGAAGAAAAAAACACTTTTTTCATGCACGATTACAATACTTGACCTGTATGGTAAAGTAAAAATTGAAAAAAATTTTAGAATAAATATTCTTCGAACTATTTTTCTATTTTCCCCCTGTGGACCGGGGGTAGAATAGGTCCACAATATCCCCTGCTTGTCGTAGCAGGCGAATGACGCGTTATCCCATTCACAAAAAAATTAGCATTTACGAAAGCAAATCTTGCATTCCGAACTTGATGGATTTTACTGAATAGACTACGTCTGATAAACTGTCTATTGCTACCCATTTGTGAAGAATTCTAAAGATAACCAAGAACATCTAACTGGACTCTATAGAACCAAACAAAGAACAAAATTTTTCTATAACTTTTGAAGATAATATATATGTACATAGGATAGAAAAGTAAATTGATTTGCAAACATTAAAAATATACATATGCTGATAAAATTTGAATATAAACCTAATGATGGTGTTGATGATATAAAGTCAACAATTTTTTCCAAAAGTTTCCTTTAAGTATAGCACACGATTCGCAGTTTCCAAACATTCCTTCACGGATAAATTAGAGAACTTCCGAACCAATTCAATATGTTTATCTCATGACTTCTAAGGAAAGGAACTTTCTCCCTGTTAAACTATTTTCTCGCCTCTTCCAATCATAAGTTCTCCAAGCCATTTGAATACAAACCTAATCATGGATGATATAAAGTCAATAATTTTTTTTCCAAGAGTTTCCTTTGAGTATAGCAAACGATTCACAATTTCCAAACATTCCTTCCCGGTTAAATTAGAGAACTTCGGAACCAATTCAATATGTTTATCTTATGACTTCTAAGGAATAAAGGAACTCTTTCTCTGATAAACTATTTTCCCGCTTCTTCCAATCATAAGTTCTTCAACCCCTCAAGACCTTTAGGATATACAAACACTTTCTTTTTCTTGATTACTGACTTATTTTTGGTGATTCATGGTATTGTTGAGATCTAAAGGTTCTTCATCGATTACATTAAAATAAAAAAAGCCCGTTTCTGACTACAGTTGATGTGTAAGGTTAAAAACCTTTAGTTTAGTTAGGTGACTCCCAACATTGTGTGATGTGTGCTCTTGGCTTGTTAACAGCTTAGGGCAGAGGTTCCCAAACTGTGCTCGGGAAGCCGGGTCCCTGCTATGGTCTCAATTTTCGATTTTAATAGAAAAATAAATGATTAATTCCCAAGATATTTTTTATCGATTCTAATACAAGAGTATTTAGAGAGACCAAATACACTATTTGTTTTGATAAATGTACTTTTACTTAGGATAGATATAGACCTGATTTGTAAACTTCTTTGTAAGAGGAGGCCCCCTCCTTCGCGGCCAAATAAATAATATATAAAATAGGACGCCATGGAAAAATGTTAATTGAAAAAAGGCGCAGCGACTTAGGGGAATTAAATGAGAATGATCTTTTAACTCCACTAAAAAAGTAGGGTCCTATTTTTTTTAAGGATAAGCCAAAGTCATTGCCGGTATAGCTGCAAGATAGCAAAACTAGAGCCAAATTGGACTCAATCAAAATCGATTTCTACGATTTTTTTTTAAATACCTGAGGTGTGTATTCTTTTATCTCGATTGAAACACAGAGAGGCTAATTTGAAAGTCAAATTTAGGGATCGCGGTGTTGGTTTATAGTGAAACATTGTTAAAATTAAATTAGGTTGGAGTTGGTGGTGTTTCACAAGGAGAAAAATTAAAATACAAAGATTTTTTTTTAGTTTACTCTATATATTTCGAGCTCTTAACTCATCGTCAGGAGAACATTGACTAAAGATAACATGAAATAATGAACAGAATTTATTTTTATTTTAATATGATGGACAGTTATTTATGACTTAGTGTAAATATGAAAGAATTATCAGAGGGATGGGATGGCCTTAGAGCCGAAAGAACAGATGTAGGGGACAAAGGGCTGGAATAAAGAAAAGATATTTATACTTGGAAGTTGCCGAAAATTATGTATGTGCTATAAAGGAGGGCAATAAACTATGGAATGCAATGAGGGTGCATAGCGAAAATTTCATCTCTTATTTTCTATTTAAAAAAATAAATAAAAATTAAAAATAAACCCACCATACACTCTCATCGCACTCCAATTCAAATTAAATATCATTGATTAAGATGTCAATTATTGGTGAAGTTTTGATGTCTGTTTGATTGTTCAAGATGTTTTGATTAAGGTGTATGGCCTTTTTAATTTCAGCTGACTCCAATAAATCCAATTTCCTGCTTTTTGAAATGAAATGTAAAGGGAAATGTATTGGCCGATGAAGGTGAATGGTTGTGGTCAAACAAATGATCTGCAAAAGTGGTAAATTGGTATAAAATGATTTTAAAGAAGGAAAGATTGTAGTAAGTGAAAGAAACACAGCTGATTAAACAATAAACTTTGCTAAGCTAATTTCATTTGTTTTAATTAAATAAAAAAAATTGTACTATAAGTTATATTTTTTGACCAAGTGTTAAAAATGAGGTTAAGTGGGTTTCTTGAAAATAACTTTATCGCAGATTTATTTATTAAACAGGACGGGGCATAAAGATCTACCACATTTTGAAGAGATATTAAAAAATGAAAAAAATAACTAGAAAAAAACTGAATATATTTTTGAAAAGAACATATATATATATATATTAATGTATTTTAAACATTATCAGACAAAAAACAGGGTGGGGGGGGGGGTCAAAAATGAAAATTCTAGCCCTTTTGACCAAACTAAACCAAATTTTGTATACATATTCTGTGGGGTCCAAAATGGCTAGAAATGCAAAAACTAACCAAATTTTATAAACATAGTTTGGTCGAAAGGGCTAAAATTTTAATTTTTTACTTCACCCTTTTTATTTTATCCAATGCGAAGCATGGGTAAAGTATTGTAATCGGTCTCGTGGAAAGCGCGACTTCAAAGGGTCCTCAGGTAAAGACTACGGAACTCAAGATTAAATTAAAGTCAGAAATTGTAGTATTTATTTAGGTTGAATTTTAGCACTTGACGGTTTTGTCAAAAATTTCATGGGGTCTCGTCCAGAGGGAAAAAAGTGCGATTTTTTCAGGAAGTGCCTGCGGATTGATGGATGGATGTATATTATCGTTTTTTTCGTCCACGGTTTTTTCCACACCGTTGCACCGATTGAAATGAAATTGAAAACCTATCATTACTTTAACAAATTGAAGCGCTGATTAGTTTTTGGTACATATCGGCCCACAAACATTAGTATTGAAGGAGACAATAAAAGAGTGTATTCTGCTGGAATTATAAATTTTATTTATAATTCCAGCAGAAGACACAGTCTTTTATTGTCTCCTTCAATATGTAAAAATTCTGCTACAAAAACATTCAATTTAATTTAAAACATTAGTACTTCATTTCAGTTCTTTTTTAGATTTTTCTAAATATTTTGAAAATAAATAAACCAATTTTTTATTATTTTATTATTTAATATTGTAATTAAGTACCTTGAGGGCCACAAAAAAGGTCGTATAAAATTTTTTTGTAAAATTATATTTTAAAGCACTTTATCCTAGAATAAGATAATATTTTGGATAAAGTTTAGCAACGATCCGTTGCAGTTTATTTTCGTCTGATATAATGTTTAAAACACATTTAAAATTATTTTATGTTCTTTTTAAAAAAAAATATTGTTTTTTTCTAGTTAATTTTTTTCATTTTTTATACCTCCTAAAAATGTGGTAGATCTTTATGCCCCACTCTGTATTTATTAGGTAGACATAGACTTTTATAATATAGAGGTAATCATCTAGAAAAGGACATGATGAAAAAATTCAAATTACAAAATGATAACATTGTAAAAAGTGTCAAATTGTGAACTTTTTAATTTCTTCTTTCTATATTTTGTTTACAAGTAGAATGAAAAAACTTATTTCTAGAAAAAAAAGTTTTTAACCCTTCATCAATCATGTCTTTCAACTCCCTCCTGATATGGAATTCAAATCGATGATAAGGTCAGAAGAAGTGTCCCTCCGGCTCACCCCGTCAGCCTGGTCTTATTTAACACGAGGTTTCTTAAATCAAATAAATGAAGTCATTTTCTTATTATATAAATATGATAATGGTAAAATTATGGACACAAAATTGAATTTCTCACTTAAATTACAATTGAAATGATTTCTATCGACCTCGGAATAATTTGCGAGATATTATTTTAATTGACCTTATTGACCTCAATTGCTTTGAATAAGTTAGGGGTCTAACTCAAACTTCACTTGTATTTAATAGAATACATTTATCATTATTTCATACAGTGACCAACTTCTGTCAGTACCTGCAAGCTACGTATTTATTTATTTTTATTTCGAGGGAGAGGTAATTTTACTGTACTGTACCATATTACAGCGTATGGTCAAGTATTGTAATCGTGCAGGAAAAAAGTGGTTTTTCGCTTCTTTTTTTCGAAATATCTCAAAAACGGCTGAAACTATTTTGATTAAAAAAATTGAGCGAAACCATGGCATTTTGCTCTACAAAAAAGCTCTAATAAGTGAACATCAAAAAAATTATATTTTTCGAAATAATAATTGTTTTGTCAAAATGTCTGTTAGTTAGTCTGTGCATTACCAAATTTTTGTGAACGAGCTAGCTCAAAAACTAGTGTGAATATCGAAACCAAATTTTACACGTAGTTTTGGTCCATTGAGATTAAGAGCTGATTAGAATTTTGTGCATACCATAACCCCAATTAAGGGGGGGGGGTAAAAATTAAAAATCTAGGTCATTTGAACAAACTCAACCAAATTTTGAATACATAATCAGTGGGACCCCAGAAGACTAAAAATGCAAAAACTAACCGCCCAAAATGGGGGGAGGAGGGGTGTATGGTCAAAAAATGAAAGTATAGGCCTTTCTACCAAACTAAACCAAATTTCGAATACATAATCAGTGGGACCCCAGGAGTCTAAAAATTCAAAAACTAACCCTCCTCCCTTACATGATTATAAATAATTTTATTAAATATTAAATATAAGTGAGGGGCCAGGTTGTATGGTAAAGTCAAGTGGATGGCCACATCAGAACACGTCAGTTTATTTTTAATAAAAATATCGTATTGAAAAATTTTTTATTGATCTAAGAATTTTTAAATATACACACATAACATAAAATTTATATTAATAAATAAATATAAAAAATTAAAAATATACAAATTTTTTATAAATAAAACTTTATTATTCGACCTGCTTAGAGGCACAAGTCCTCGGTGGCTAGCTCAACAAAACATCAATACAAATCAAATACAAGAAATTAACAATTTTCAAACAAGAAAAAAAAATAGACAGGTATGCTCATTAACAAATAACATGATCATAGATTTATATCAAAAGATAAAACGTAATTTAAATATTTCCGTACAAAACCCCGATACCAGGGGCTAAAACCTTTAAAATTATAAATTTTATTTATTTATAACGATCGTTATAAATAAATAAAATTTATAATTCCGGCAGAAGACACACTCTTTTATTGCCTCCTTCAATATATAAAAATTCTGCTACCCTTGACACAAAAACTTTCAATTTAAGAAAAATAATCAATTAATTTTCAAGATATTTTTATCAATTCTAATAAAAGAGTAATTAGAAATACAAAATAGTGTATTTGTTTTTATATATGTACTTTTATTTAGGGTAGGACGGAAAAAATTTTAATTGAAAAAAGGTGCCGTGACTCTGAAAAGTTTGGGAAGCCTTGATATAATCTATTAATGTATATTTAAAATCGTTTAAAATTATGGAAACTTTTACTATTTATTTTTGCTTTACCAGACATTGTATGCTCAAGTATTGTAATCGTGCATGAAAAAAATGTTTTTTCCCTTCTTTTTTTTCAAAATATCTCAAAAACGGCTGAAACTATTTTGATTAAAAAAATTGAGCATAAGCATGGCATTTTGGTCTACAAAAAAGCTCTAATAACTAAACATCGAAAAAATTATATTTTTCGAGATAATAATTATTTTGTCAAAATGTCTGTTAGTCTGTTAATCTGTGCGTTACCATATTTTGTGGACAAGCTAGCTCAAAAACTAGTGTGAATATCAAAACAAAATTTCACACGTAGTTTTGGTCCATTGATATTAAAAACTGATTATATTTTGGTGAATATCGACCCAAAATTAAGGGGGTGGAGGTGGGGTTAAAATTATAAATCTATGCGATTTGAGCAAACTCAACCAAATTTTGTATACATAATCAGTGGACCCCCAGAAGTCTAAAGATGCAAAAACCAACCTCCCAAAATGAGGGTAGGGTCAAAAAATGAAAATCTAGGCTCTTGTACCAAACTCAGCCAAATTTTGTATACATAATCAGTGGACCCCCAGAAGTCTATATATGCAAAAACTAACCGTCCAAAAATGGGGGGGGGAGCGGTGTAGGGTAAAAAAATGAAAATCTAGGCCCTTTCACCAAACTCAACCAAATTTTGTATACATAATCAGTGGGCCCAGAGTAATCTAAAAATGCAAAAACTTCCTCCCCTACATGATTATATATAATTTTATTAAATATTAAATATAAGTGAGGGTCCAAGTTGTATGGTAAAATCAAGTGGATGGCCACATCAAAACACGTCAGCTTATTTTGTCTTGGGAACAAAGCCCATTTCGTTAGATCCTATGTGATAATATTATATATTATCTTTTTCATGTATGTATATATTAGGTACATAAATAAGAATAAGGCCCGCGATAAGGACCAACCCCAAGGTCCTGATAAGCTCTTTGCGGCCTATAGGTCAGGTTGGCCCCTACACAGAAGAAGAAATTTTAAGGACTGGTCGGGTTCGAAGATAACTGATGATGCGGGTCTGAAGGTTTTAGGTCACTGGAAAGACAGGGGTGCGAAATGAGTTCCTTCCACTATCTAGAAGTCATAGAGATAAACGAGTTGGTGAATTCGTTACTTTGACCATACCTGTTTTTTTCGAATGACGTTATAATTGACCTGAACTTGTTAAAACAAACACCATAATAGTATCTCTATACTAGGGAGTAAGGGAGGTTCTACCGTGAGCCAAGGAATCGAATGTATCAGATAATGTGGTCTTAATAATTATTCAAAGATAAATCAAAATATAATATTTATGACAAAATTAAAAATTAAAAGAAGAGCTTCGAAATTACAGTCTTAAATAATTAATAATAATTAAATAAAATTATTGTCTTTTATTAGTTTGTGACTAAAAAAATCTTTCAATTTAAAAATAATTTAAAAATTAAGTCACTTAAGTTCTGGAAAAACTTTATAAGAAAAAATAACTTACTAAATAATTTTTATAAAAAAAAAAATAAAAGCGACTTCAAAAAACTTAAATGGAACAAATAAAATAATAATAACTTAAAAATAAAATAAAATCCACTAAAAGGTATAAAATAATTATCTTATTTAGTTACAACTAAAAGACGAAATATTAACATGAAATTACTTTTTGAAGTCGGTGCCAAACAAACTATACCTATAAGCGAGCGTACCCGCCAATACGTACTAAGTAAGATCCGTCAAGTGCGATTCATAAAATATATATGTTTGGCACCGACTTCAAAAAGTCATTTCATGTTAATATTTCGTCGTTTAGTTGTAACTAAATAAGATAATTATTTTATACTTTTTAGTGTATTTTATTTTATTTTTAAGTTATTATTATTTTATTTGTTGCATTTAATTTTTTTGAAGTCGGTTTTATTTTAAAAATTATTTTTATTTTCTCTTTTTAGTGATGTTATTAATAGTGACTTAATATAATATCTTGCATGCATCTCGTAAGAGAAAGCGTCGGGCGAATGAATCAGAAAATGATAATAAAATTCAATTCATAAATATAGAAATTCTCTCCAAACGTTTGCGGGTTTTAAATGAAGGTTTTAAGATTTTGTTTTATAAAAGATTTTATTTATTATAATTTCGATTATTTGGTCATAAGAATTGGAAATTTACGTTATTTCGTCATTGATCATATCTTCAGAACTTGACCTAATTAATATGGTATCACCCCTAAGGTACCCTCTTTCCAATAAAAAAAGAATCATTAAAATCGGTTCATAAACAAAAAATTTATGCCTGAACAAACATATCAAAAAAGGTCCAATACCAATGAAAAAAAACCGGGACCAATCGGAAACTAGACTGAACCCAATGCAAAAAATCATAAAAATCGGTTCACAATTTGCTGAGATATGAGGTAACAAAAAAAAAATCAGTCGAATTGAGAACCTCGTCCTTTTTTGAAGTCGGTTAATAACTTACTAAAAACTAGCTTACAAATAAAATTCCTTTAGTGGAGTGTAAATGTATTTATTTCTATCAAGCAGAGAGATATTTTTTGTAGACAATATTCCAAATAATCGTTTACCTTTAACAATCTAGAAAACGTTTTCCGAAAGGACTTGTAGATGGAAAAGATAGACGGGTGGGGGTTGGTTGGTGTCGAGGGTAAAGATGACACCATCACTCAACGTTTCTGCGGGTGAAACGATATTCCTTGAGGAGGCCAGACACACTCACTCAAACATGATCGATTCTCATCATTTTTTTCATTTCATCCTTATTTTCTTCAAGATTGATTTTATTCTCGGCTCGGGTTCAATTATTATATCAGCTAGAATATCATATATTGTCTTTTCAAAAAAAAAAATGATGTCGCCATCCACATGACTTTACCATACACCTGGGTTCTCTCTTATATTTAATATTGAACGAGGGCTGAACCGCGACCTAATATGTTGTACACCTACTTCCACTTGTACTTCCAAAATATTTCCAAGTACTTTCAAATATTTCCAAGTACTTCCAAATATTTCCAAGTACTTAAGTGGATATCGATGAGGCAGTCCAAAAAAGAAGAAGATAATTTACACTATCTTTTTATTCATAAAACCGACGTTTCGGAGGCTATTCCCTCCTTCTTCAGAGGTTTTGAAAAGTCAGTGAAGGAAATCCAATGCGACATTCCCCTCTGTCTCCTCTTTCAGTGGCAGTAACAATAATATATTGTATTTCATTCTCAGCAGAATTATAATTTTCAAAACCCCCGAAGAAGGAGGTAATAACCTCCGAAACGTCGCTTTTATGAACAAAAAAATAGTGTAAATCATCTTAATCTTTTTGGACTGCCTCATCGATATCCACTTAATTCACTTATCAGTCCGTCTCCAAAAATTACTCGAATCTTATTTCCAAGTACTTCCAAATATTTCCAAGCACTTTCAAATATTTCCAAGTACTTCCAAATATTTCCAAGTAATTCCAAAGCGGTGTATACCTACTTCCAATCGCGGATCACCCCTCGATATTGAAATACCTGAAACACCGAGCGATGGGTCGGTAATTAAGTAAGTAAAAGTACTCCCAAATATTTCCAAGTACTTCAAATATTTCAAGTACTTCCAGATATTTTCAAGTACTTCTAAAGAGGTGTACACCTACTTCAATTCGCGGATCACCCTCGATATTGAAGTACCTGGAACACCAGCGATGGTCGGTAATTTGTTGCTTTAGTTAAAAGCGATATATTAATACATATTATTTTAAATTTTATATTCAGGTAAAAAGGTCGGTGTCTATTTTTAATCGTAGCCAAAATAAAATAAAATTGAAAAAAACTTAATTTATATTTTTACCAAAGTTTTGACCAGTTATGGCCATTATCAATACTCCATAAAGTTTTAAATGTAATTTCAATTAAAAATAATATTATATATACCTACACCGATATTCTGTATTCGTTGACCCTTTTAAATCCTGAAGAAGGAGGCACGATCCTTCGAATTGTCGGGTTTTTTAAGAGAAATGAAAATTATATACTAATAAATTTTTTATACGATAGTACCTTTAATTAATTAACCAATTATTTTACATGAATTAATGTATACATTGTATTTGAGCTTCGACTCCGGAAATTACTTGTCCACCATCGAATGTCCTTGATCATTTTTTAGCCCTTATTTTTAATAAGAGGAAAAACTAATTAAATAAAAAAACCTCTTTTCCGATAATTATTCCAATTCCATATCCTATTCAACCCCCTTTCCGAATCCGCTTTAATTATTTTATTAGAAATATCAGCTTTCTTAGATTTTTGTTTGAAAATATTTTTAACCACCCCTGCCCCCTTTTTTTGGTGACTATCAATTTCAAATATTGAGTCATTTTCTTAAGGTTATATTTTTATATAAGGTGCATATGCAAAATTGCGTACAAATCGATTAAACCGTCTACAACTTATATTGATAGTTTTATTTATTTGAACCCCCTCCTCCCAATTTTGTCCCCGAAGAACATAATAACTCTTTTTTTTATATGTTCATTTTATAGTATATTTCATTTTTCTTGTTTTTTTTTTTTTAGTTTGAAAATCTTATAATTTTAATTTTTACCCCCCCCCCCCCCCCAACTTTTAAATTTGGGTTCGATTTCAATCAAAATCTAATGACCTAAATGCACCAAAAACTAGATGAGAAATTTCCGTTTTGAAATTCACTCTAGTTTTTGAGCTAGTGTGTCCACAAAAATTTGGTAACCTACTAACAGACATTTTGACGAAACAGTTATTATCTCAAAAAATATAATTTTTACTAGATGATTACTTTTATTAGGACTTTTTTGTAAGATCAAAATCTTACGGTTTTGCCAAATTTTTTTAATCAAAATAGTTTCATCCGTTTTTGAGATATTTAAAAAAAGCCACACAATTACAATACTTGTACCATTCACCTGTATGATAAAGTAAAAGTTTTTTAATTTTAGAGATTTTATTTTTTTGTCGGTAGCTTCTGTATTAAATTTACAAATTTGTTAACATCTAGTTTGAAATATAATTAACTTTAGGACCTTTAGGTCTCAAAATAAAATACAACTGGTTTGTGTACCAAACAAATTCACATTAGAGTTCCCCTTTGATTTAAAATCGCAGTACTTCACATTTTATGTATCATAGTACCTGAGCAACTTGAGCGATGCTCGGTAACTTCTTCCTTCAGTTAAAAGCTTTATTTTAATATTATTTTTAATTTAAAATTCTGATAAAAAGGTCGATTTTTATTTGAGAGCCGTTTTTAAATTAAAAAAAATACAAATATATATAGTATTCGCCCACTGTACCCCCTCTCCCGCTTGACCCCACCCCCGAAACCTCGCCCTACCCCCGGATTCCCCACCACTGCGCCCCACCTTCTGCACCTGTTTTGATTCAACCATATGATTCATTTTTATTCATCCAATTGATATAAATAAAACCTATCAAAATGTGTTGTTTTTTCAGAAAATTGAGACCTGCTTATGCGAAATATATTTTTAAATAAATTCTTGATTATTTTTTTATTCTATTAAATAAATAAAGTTCTTTATAAAAACAATTATAAAAAGTTTATTAATATTTCTAACGTTTAGGGAGAACAAAATATGTTAAAATCCACAATCACAATAATTCTTCAAGGCCTTTTAGAACAATGAATTAAGGCAACCCATTGTCTGCCTGGGTATCAAAAGGAAAAGGGAAAGCCTTTTTTAAAATCCTAAGAATGGGATTTGTCTACCTGAGAATAATTAATCTGATTACGAGAAAACCCATCAAAACAATTTTGTCAGAAGGTGAGACCGTGACAGATCGAATTGTCACCCCGAAAACCCCATAACCCTTGAATTTCATCAAAATCGGTAGATTCGTTTTCAAAATAGAGCCAAGATACAAAAATATAAACAAATACATATACAAATAAATATACAATTTTTGCTCGTTTAATAAAATAGTATATTACTACCCCAGCGGAAATTTGACTTCTGTTGTCCAATAAATATGCGCAGCTGGAAATAATTTTGATTGACGTTAGGTATCAAAATAAGAGTTATATGAGTTTGTGACAGTTTCTGGCTGGTGCTAAATTTTTGAGGCCCTTACAAACCACGAAAGTTTTGGACTTTTTTCAGATTTATCTTAGATTTATTCAAATAAGTTCACCATAGGAAAAAAATCTTTTAATTTAGTCCTCTGCTGTATTAACCGGATCTATCGATGACCCTGACCTGAGATTCAAAATTGTTTATTGTTTTTGTATTACATAAGACCCAGAGATCGCAACAGAAAGTGATTAAGAATATTAATTTATTATAGATTTGAAAATCTTGTTGGAATTTATCTGTGTTTTATGTGAAATTTATCGTGACCTAGATTCAAATCTTTGAGATGTTTGATAATTCAACAACTTCATGAGTATTATATAATAATTCCATATAAAATTTGGCAGAATATCATTATGATTACTTGCTCATTAATTAGGTGCAAACTTTCTTGTAGTATATAAACTACAATAAATTTAAAAATAAAATAATAGTTATTGTCTGAGGAAATAGAGCCTTTGCCTTTAGAATATGTATGCCGATTTTAGGACAGATTCACTGCAAAAATTTGACAGACTATAATCTGACCCCTACACTCACACACAAACATAAAATAATAGAAATAATTATTTAGAATTTGACCAAATCGGCTTTGTTCTTGAGGTTATAAAAGAATGAAGTTAAAGTATTTTTTTAATGATATTGATGAGAGAAGGAGATACACCAAAAACGTGCATCCCCTAAAGGCACTCGTATAGTGAAATTGTTTTTTGACAAAAAGTGATTGAGTGGGCCACCGAGGAAGTCAAAATAGATTGAGGGAACGTCTGGCCCATTTAATACAAACTCTGTTTTTTTAATTTTTGACCAATTTATTTTTTAATGATATTGATGTGAGAAAGGAGAATCTACCTAAAAGGTGCATCCCCTAAAGGCCTGGGTTGGCCCCTCCATCGTGAAAAGAAGAAGAAGAGGAGATTTTATAGGCTGGGTAGGAGTTGAAGATATCTGTGGATGCGGGTCTTAAACAGTTGAAGGTTATAAGTTGCGGGGAGACGGTGGCTGGAAGTGAATTCTAGTCTTTTGAGGTCATAGGTATAAAAGAGTTGGCGAAAGCCTTGGTTCAATTTAAAGAAAAAGGCAAAACGTAAAACAAACAATATTGCTCATTAAGCTAGAACCCTAGTAGCACAATGTTTCAAACTATATAGTAACTATATAGTTTGAAACATTGATGCTACTAGGGAACTGTTCAAAAGCGCCCTCCTACATATAACGGCTCGATTTATTTTTTATGATTTTCAGCTTTTTGAAAGTTCTATAGCAAGAAAAATCTAAATCTAATCAGTTGTTTGTATTGAAACACAAACAATTACACTATGATAAACTTTCTAAGAGTTTCCATTCCCGAGTTATCCTAGAATCCAAAAATATGGACGGAAAAAAATAATCCTTAAATGATTTTTCTTCATCTTCTTTTTAAACTCAAATAGGTATGCGAGAAAATAAAATTTTATACTATTTCAATACGAATTCAATACTCACTAGTGTACCAAATAATTTAAATGCCATTGTGCCTTAAGAAATTCAGTTTCAAGGAGAAAGATTCCTTGATTAAGGTTGTGTAATATCGATAAGTGACATTGTTTACTTTAGCAGATCACTGTCCAGATATCTAACATACCAATTTTATTTAACTTATCTGGATGAATTCAATTTATATTAAATTAAATACAGGACTAAAAAAAATCTTTCAATATTTTAGAGACCTATAATTTAACACATCACGGTCATCATCGGGTATAAAGTTCTAGTTCTAGGTCTAGTTTGACGCAACTCTATCTCATGCTAACTCTTTCACTTTTTTAAAAGTTTCAAATCCCATATATTTTGTCATCTGTGGAAAATCTCCCTTCTGCTTATCTTTTCCAGTTTGTCCTCTAAAATATCCCTTAGCAAACCTCCGTATCTTAACGGGTATCTTATCATCTGAGATTTACTCTTCTGCAGATTTTTCCACAGTGTTTCATTCTCTCTAATTATTATTTATTTTCTCTCTGTTTCCAACATTTCTTGGAATTTAATATAGGTATTTAATTTATATATTTTTTTTTCTAAATAAATCGTAGCATCACTCTTGTATGATCCTGGGTTGGAAGAGAAATATGTACAACATGTAGTCCATCTATACCAGTTCCACTTTTATATCTTATCTTCCCTGAATGGGGGGGGGTGAAGTATCAGCCCATTTCATCACCTTTCTATGTGGATAGCATTAGGAAACTACCACATTATAATTCCATAGAATAGGCAACGTGGTGTCTTCAGGTAAATTAGAAAATAGTACAACAATACTTTTAAAGTTGAAAATAGAAAATACATCATTTCCAAAAGAGATTTCTGTTTTTGACTTAAGACCGATATATTATTTTTAGGATTAATTATTATTAAATAAAGTAACAGGAATAGCTGGGAATTGGACTAAAATTAAAAACACAAGTTTCTATTAAATTGGCCAGAAGTTTCGTCAATTTATTTTGATTTATTTTGGCTAGAATGATAAAACTGGAAAATCAAAAACTTTCCATGTTTTATCATTCTAGCAAACAGGAAAAATCAAACACTTTTCATGTTTTATTATTCTAGCCACTGAGGAAGTCAAAATAACTTCACGAAACATCTGACCCATTTAAAAGAACCTCTGTGTTTTTAATTTTAGTCCAATTTCCTGAAGCTATTCCTGTTACATATTTATTGTGGATGCGAATGACACAATTAGTAAGTAATTATTTTTAGGGTAAAGACCCGACTTGACCCAGCCTCAGAACTTCCAGCAAATGTGTTTCAAACCAGCGAATTCACTTTTTATTAATTTTTCCTTATTTCCCCCACTTAAATATCTCTAAAAGTTGAACTAATTTTTTAATTGATTCAAATAATCAAACATTCTAATCATTCCGTACCTATATTATAAAAAATCCTACTCATCAAAACACTCCCTTATCACAAAATTATACCTAAAAAAAAAATTAAAATTTTTTTTCACCCTGATATAAACATTCCGATAACACATCCTAAGTACCATATATCTAAATACTAGTATACTCATATTATTAAAATCATTTTAGAGATAGGTACTTCATAGTAGAATATTTGATGATATCATTTGTTATTCAAAGCCATAATCTATTATAAATTGTTTAAATGACCCCAATCTATCACGCTTAAGCACTTTAGAATTATCTTTATATTTTAATTTACAATATTGTGGAATCGTTTGAAACAAGTTAGAGCAAAGAATATGGGACTCTTAGTATTTTCCATCCGAATGATTTATTAAACCTTTGAAAATTGTTTATTGTGATGTTTTTAAATTTTTCCAAGAAGAAGAGAATCCTGATCCCCATAAAATATGACACAGATTACAGATTCTTAGGACCTACTCCATAACCCGGGGGCTAACTCGAGTTTTCAAGATATGCCAAGCTCGTTAGGCAAAATTGATATTTGAGAGTATATAGAGTATATAATAATAATGGCCGCAAATATGTCAGCTATTCTAAGGTTAAGCTGACCTCGAGGCAAGTTTAACAGTTGGTAGAGAAACATGTCCCTAGACTTTAGAGTATATGAGTACCTACCCATTTTAGAGGAAATATTATTCCTGAGAATTATTTAATAAATTAAAAAAATGTGTTAACCATTTTATGAAGTGGATTAAGATTTTTTTAATGAAATTTCATAAATACCACTTTTTAAAAACAAGTGAATTTTTTAAATTATGAAAAAAATACTCAATGTTAAATAAACCAAGAGACTAAATTAAGTTACTGGTTTTGTATTTCAGCGTTGGTTCATCTCAAAGAGGAGCCAAATGCCCAACTCTTCGGTATTGCAAGGGTCTTTCGAGCAGTGGCGCAACCAGGATTTTGTCCTGGGAGGAGGGGGCCAACACACACACACACACATATATATATATCACATACTACTAAAGGGCAATTGTGCCTGCCTCTGTAACTACATATCTACCTACTTATGTCCGTCCCCCAGGGGTTGGAAGGTGGGGTCAAGAGGAAAGGTGGATGTCCAGGTCGTGAGGGGTCCAGGGGTGGGGGTCCAAGGGGCTATTAAAGGGCGTTTTTCCCTGTGTCTACATATATCATCACATACAACTAAAGCCAATTTTGTACCTGTCTCTGTATGTACCTATGTTTCTATGTCGGTCCCCCAGGGGTGGGGTCCAGGGGATGTGGGGTCCAAGGGTGGGGAGTCAGGGGGCCCATGTGGCTACTAAGGGGTTTTGTGCCTATATCTGTACCTATACCTGTGTGGGGTTGGGAGGTGGGGTCCACTGGTAAGGATTTAGATCCAGGAGAAAGGTAGTTGTCCAGGGGATGCGGGATCAATGGGTAGGGAGTCCAGGGGGTAGGTTTACTGGGTTGGAGGGTGATCAGAGGCGGGGGAGAAGTTCCGGTGTTGGGGAGAGGGTCGGTAGGATGGAGAGTGGTTGGAGATGAAGGAGTGGGAGTGTTCAAGCGAAGGGGTGTCCAGGGGGCAAAGCCCCTTGGCTAGCAAGAGACCCACCAAAGGCGAGCCCTGCAGCTAGTATATAGGTATATAAACATTTTCGTAAAATGCCAAAAATGTTGGCCAATTTCAAAGTTGAATAATTTAATTTAATATTATATTTCAAAGTCTTGTCTTTAAATTATTAAACTTGGAAATTCTTATTTGTTAATTTGTTAATTTTTTTCTTGTCTTGGGGGGCTTCAGCTCCCTAAGCCCCCCCCCCCCCCTTGTTGCGCTACTGTTTTTGAGATCCATAGAGGCTGCATCTTACTGGTGCGCACCTTCATGCATTCGATTTAATAAATAAAACTAGTATTTTTGGTCCTTGGGTTTGTTTCCCGAAGGGGGGGGGGGGCTTCGGCAACACTTCTGACATACAATCAAGTTTGCAGATTTGTTTTTGGTATCAAAGGTGTATTCCCTTTATTCTGTTATTATTCATTTAAATTTGAAAAATTTAAACAATACATTATTAGATTTGAAATGTTAGCGACAATAAGGAACGCAACAATAGGATCTATTCAATATGGCTTCCATTCTTAAACATGACAAAGACATCGCCTGCAAAAAATCTTTCAAATTTTCATTAATTTATTATGTACATTTAAATTTTTCATTCAAATATGTTTTTATTTAAAGTATTTTTGAAATAATATTCAACGATTAACATTCTAATTCAAAGGTATATCCTTTTAAATCATTAGCTAATTTTCATGTTAAAATTTGATAGATTTACATTCATTAAATTGAGACAATTACTCCATGGGTGTATGTGTGAGTGTCTAGAATAGTTAGTAAACCAAATTTAATAAACAAATTAATCATTAAAATCGAATTAATTTTTCAATTTTTTAAATAATTAGTGTTTTCTTAAAAACCCAATGTCATCAGTGCTTATATTTTAACTAAATTATTACCAAAGATGCGAAGGCCGTGAATCAAAGTTCTTATTAAATATGTTTTATTTATTTCATCGAGCATTCCATTCCCTCATCAGTAGAATTTCACTTTTTTGGTAATCCACTTAACTACCAAAGCATCAAATCTATAATCAAACTTTTTTATTACCATTGAGCTCAAATGGCCTGTGACATCTGATTAATAATAAAGGTAAAGTATTAATAATAAAGGAATAAACAAACTGTATTAATATTTCAAAATCTAGCAACGATCCATTACATTTAAAAAGTGTGGAGCGCAGAAGCATGTAGTTTTAATTAATTTCGACAAAGTGCCCCACTCTTTTTTGATTAAGTATTACATTATTTTGTACTTTTTAGAAGCATGTTTTTTAGTTTTCTTTTAAATATATTTTATTTTCCTTACTTTTTCGTCTTAATTACATATTTTTATAGAGAAAAGTTTGCGAAATTTAACAGAATGAAATGTATTTATTTTTATTAGTTTTATATAATTTAATTTAAATTGAGTAGGTAAACAATTATTTTTATAGAGAAATGTTTGCGAATTTAACAGAACAAATAGGCACATTGATAGATACATAGATAGATAGATACATACAGGTGAAGCTAATATAAAGCATATAATATGTATACTTTGAAATATTCTGTTTTTTTTTGTTTTTTACTTTATCCAATGCGAAGCATGGGGAAAGTATTGTAATCGGTCTCGCAGCAAGCGCGACTTCAAAGGGTCTTCAGGTAAAGACTACGGAACCCATGGACTCAATTAAAGTCATAAATTATAGTATTCAATTAGGTTGAATTTTAGCACGTGACGGTTTTTCCAAAAATTACATGGGGTCTCGTCGAGAGGCCAAAAAGTGCGATTTTTTCATTTAGTGCATGTGGATGTATGTATGTATGTATGTATGTATGTATGTTATCGTTTTTTTCGCCCACGATTTTTTCCACACCGATTGAAATGAAATTGAAAACCTACCATTAGTTTAACAAAATGAAGCGCTGATTTGTTTTTGGTACATATCGGCCCACAAACATTAGTACTTTATTTCAGTATTTTTTTAGTTTTTTCTAGATATCTTGAAAATGACTTAACTAATTTTTTCTAATGAAAATGATGAGAGAAGGAGTTACACCAAAAAGGTGCAATCCCTACAGGCCTGGGTTGGACCCTGAAAGAAGAAGAAATAATTTTATGGGCTGGGCGGGGGTCGAAGGTATCTGTGGATACGGGTCTTAAACAGCTGAAGGTCATAAGTCGCGGAAAAGATGGTGGCAGGGAGCGAGTTCCAGTCTCTGGAGGTCATAGGGATAAAAGAGTTGGCGAAAGCGCTTGTTCGATTTTTATCCAATTTGATAGCGAAGGGGTGCTGAGCGTTCGAAAACCAAGTGTTTCTCGTAAAGAGGGCTTTAGGGGGGATAATTGATTTCAGCTCGACTGAACAGACACCATGATAGTATCTATAGTACAGGTAAAGGACAGAAACGGTTCTTCGATGAGCCAGGGAGTCGAGTGAGTTAGTCAGGGCCTGGTCTCCTGTTAGTTTAATTGCTCGCTTCTGAATCGCATCCAGTGTAGAAAGAGAATGCTTGGAGGCACCCCTCCACAAATGGAGAGCCATATTCGAGACAGGGACGAATTTAAGCCTTATACAGTATAAGAAGTTGACTGGGAGTATAATAGCGTCTAGACCTAAATAGGAGACCAAGATTGCACGCTGCAGCTTTAGCAGTGGTTGAGATATGGTTATTCCATGACAAGTCAGACCCTAGAGTTACGCCTAGCATGGCTTTGGAGTGAAATTGACGGGAAAATTTAAATAGAAATCCATTAACTTATACATACATACTAAATTATTATAATATACTCAATGTTAAATAAACCCAGAGACTAAATTAAGTTACTGATTTAATTTATAATCTTTTTAATATATATGTTGATGCCTGGGATGTCACCATTTGACTAAGGGTTTTTTCTTCAACAATTTAGAAGCAAATTTAGTTAGAAAAAAACACTTTTGAATGTGTATTGGTTTTATTTGAGTCCTAGGAGCGAACTTCATTCTGAATTGTTGATGAAAAAACCAAATGTTTTATTTGTGTTTATCTTTGTTGCATGTCCACAACATATATATATTCCCTTTTTTAAATGACGTTTAGTAGACTCTAATCTTTTAATCAAGTTGATTAACTCGCTCGAAACTTCATTAAGACGTAAATTCTAGATTTACCAAAACGGTTAACCAACTCCAGTATGCAAACTATCGAAGCTAATTTATCTTTCTCTTTGTTTGTTTCAGAGACCTAGGGGGATTCTCTCATTTCACTTTCATCTTTACCAATTCAACCATCCATCCAACTTTCCAAAATAAATATACGTTCACCATAATCATATCCAATATTTATACATGACGAAAGGAATTCATCTTTAGGGTTAAACCAACTGCCCGATATGTTTGGCCCTTGGGCTCAACTTACGACTAGGTAAGCCCTTCTGACATCTAAATTAAACATATCTAACAACATCTAAAACAATTCTAACAGCATCTAAATTTTTGTATTGAAAAGATCAAAATCAGCTAGTTATATATTGCATGTTTGGAGGTGATGGTCTCAAGAGTCAGACTAGTTGCCCGGAAAGCGTACTAGTGCTTGGGTTCGACTCCCGAGGGGACAAGACCCTCCTATATGCAATATAAACATATCTATTAAAATCTTTGATAAATGACCTAAATTAATGTTCGTAAAATTAATTGATTATATATCACAAGTTGATTTTGAGAAAAAATTGAATCTTCTTTCTCAAATAGATACTCTTTTTAACCGACTTCAAAAAAGGAGGAGGTTCTCTATTCGACTGTTTTTTTTGTGTCTAATGTTATCTCATATCTCCGCCAATTGGGAACAGATTTTGATGATTTTTTTTGCATTGGGTTCAGTCTAGCTTCCGATTGGTCCCGTTTATTTTCATTCATATTGGACCTTTTTTGTTATGTATGTACACGCATAACTTCTTTGTTTATGGTCCGATTTCGATGATTCTTTTTTTATTGTAAAGGGGGTACCTTAGGGGTGGAACCATATTAATTTGGTCAAGTTCTGATAATATGATCAATGATAAAATAACGAAAATCTCCAATTCTTATGTACAAATAATCGAAATTATAATAAATAAAATCTTTTATAAAAAAAAATCTTAAAACATTCATTTAAAACCCGCAAACGTTTCGAGAGAATTTCTATATTTATGAATTGAATTTTTTATCATTTTCTGATTCATTCGCCCGACGCTTTCTCTTACGAGATGCATGCAAGGTATTATATTAAGTCACTATTAATAACATCACTAAAAAGAGAAAAATAAAAATAATTTTTATAAAAAAATAAAATAAAACCGACTTCAAAAAAATTAAATGAAACAAATAAAATAATAATAATAACTTAAAAATCAAATTAAATACACTAAAAGGTATAAAATAATTATCTATTTTAGTTACAACTAAACGACGAAATATTAACATGAAATTTCTTTTTGAAGTCGGTGCCAAACATATAAATTTTATGAATCGAACTCGATGGATCTTACTTAGTACGTTTGGCGGGTACGCTCGCTTATATAGTTTGTCTAGCACCGACTTCAAAAAGTGATTTCATGTTAATATTTCATCGTTTAGTTGTAATTAAATTAGATAATTATTTTATACATTTTACTGTATTTTATTTTATTTTTTGGTTATTATTATTTTATTTGTTGCATTTAATTTTTATGAAGTCGGTTTTATTTTTTTTATAAAAATTATCAATACAAAAATTTGCCTCTGCATTGGTCCGATGCCGAATCTTTATTTCAGTTAAGCAGTAATTTTTACTTTTCCAATCTGTTTGAATGGAGTGAAAATACTTGACTTTAGTTATATATTGCATGTTTGGATTTGATGGTCTCAAAAGTCTGACTAGTTGCTTGGGTTCGACTCCCGAGGGGACAAGACCCTCCTACATGCAATATAAACATATCTATTAAAATTTTTGATAAATGACTTAAATTCATGTTCGTAAAATCTAAATTTAATATTGAAAAATTCCTCAATGGACTGAAATTAAAAAAAAAAATACTAATTTCTTAATAATAATACTTACTAATTTCCAATTTTTTGATATAATTAAAAAATATAATTATTAATATTATTATTATTAATTAAATTTATTTTACACGCAAATATGGTGATATAAAGTAAGTACAAAATATTCACAAAATTTTTAAATCAACAACATAAAAATACACGATTTCAATAATACTATACCTACAATATATAACATCTAGGGAAAGCGGTGTTGATTTATAGTGAAACATTAAACACAGGAGTTTTTAAAAGGTTATAGTGTTATTTCACAAGATTTTCACAGTTTACTTGTGAAATACCACTATAACCCTTTAAAAACTCCTGTGCCTACAATATATATTCACACATCGTATACTACTAAAGCGAATTTGTGCCTGCCTCTGTATGTACCTACCTATGTACCTATGTCCGTCCCCCAACAAAAACAGTCGTCATGGTTACCAATTTAAATGAAATTATCTATATATATAAAATTAAGGTTTTGTCTGTACATTAGGGTGGCGGTGTGGGTGGGGGTGGTGGGTGGGTTTCGAGGGGCGGGGATCCAGGGGCGAACCCCTGGCTAGCAAGAGGGCCGCAAATGGCGGGCCTTGCAGCTAGTATACAACTATTCGTTTAAATAATAATATATATAATATATATATATATAAGAATTTTGCTGGCTTGGTGTGTACTGAATATATTAATTTTTTTATTGTTAAGGATAAATAAATTACTGGAAAGAAGCAAATTCAATCTATTTATCCTTAACAATAAATAAAATATATAGTTTAACAATTCAGTTACATTAATACTATTTATTATCACAGAAATTATATATAGTTTTTTTAATCTTGTATTATTTTAATTATTTCCAAATCACTTTAAAAAAATACAATTTTAACGACTATTTATCAAATAAAATTCACTGATTATTTTCTAAATTGCTAGATTAAGATTTTAGCTATGTTTTGAGTAATACACTTACATATTATTATGTATAATATACTGAGTTGAAAATGTATTTATATTTCAGGCTATTTATGGAATTTTCCAACTTAAATTTTATAAGTTTGAAAGATATTAATTTGCCGATGGTAATAGATTCAAATTCGATTCCCGAGGGGTGAAAAACAACCCCTCTGACATATAATTAATAATATTCCATTTCATCGGATGAATAGATGACACCAACTTATGATTTCTTGCAAATTTTATAAATTGGCACGCTTCAACTACTGGGCAATATGAATATTGAGTTTACTAATTAATCCAAAATATTTCTTTTACTTAGGGAAGGTGGTGTAGGTTTTAGGTGAAACATGATAATAAAATAAAGGGAGTGTAGTTTCACAGTGAATGAAATAAAACTCAAAAAGATTTATACAAACTCAATATATTTCAGATTATTAGTCCATCATCAGGACTTTGTAATCTCTAAACTCCTGATGATGGACTAATAATCCGAAATATATTGAGTTTGTCTTTGAGTTTTATTTCAATCACTGTGAAACTACACTCCATTTACTTTATTAATTAATCCAAAATATGAATGCGCATACTTCGGTGCCTTGTATCTTCCAATATACTTGAGGTATCAAATGTGTATTTTTTTATTTTAATAATAAATATAGAAACGATATATTTATATAATTTTTTCCATAATATTATCTCCATTGGCTTAGAAAGCCCGTTAGATACAATATCGTGTTAAAATGGCTACTTTGGTGCCCTCTATATTGTCATAATAAAGTGAATTAAATAAAAAAATTTGATAACGATAGAATCGATGTATTTATATAATGTTTTCATTATTTTATGTTCATTGGCTTAGAAACCACGTTAGGTACAATTATCTTGTTAAAATGGCTACTTTGGCACCCTCTATAATATCATATTAAAGTGAATTAAATAGAAAACAATTAGTATAATTCGAATCACTGAGATCTTTGCAGGGGTACCCCACAACGCAAAATAATTTTTTTTTTTTTTATATTCGACCCTATAAAAATTAACCTCTCCTAAAATAACCTGATTGAAATTTTAATACATTTTTATATTTTGGGAGAAATATTGCAAATTTCAACTGTTTTGTTCTCATGCTTAGGAGCTACAATGATGTTGTCAGACGGACAGACAGATATTGTAGCGTTACATTAGATTATTGTACATAACCCTAAAAACGAACATTTTCCATTATAGTAATGGAATTTTAATAGAATTTTAGATTTTGGGAGAAATATTGCAAATTTCAACTGTTTTTTTCTTTTGTTTAGGAACTAAAATGATGTTGTCAGATAGGCAGACAGCAGATATTGTAGCGTTACGTTTAGATTTTGTACATAACCCTAAAAACGAACATTTTCATTATAGTAATGGAATTTTGATAGAATTTTAGATTTTGGGAGAAATATTGAAAATTTTAACTGTTTTGTTCTTTTGATTAGGAGCTACAATAATGTTGTCAGATGGACAGACAGATATTGTAACGTTACGTTTAGATTTTGTACAGAACCCTAAAAACGAACATTTTTATTATAGTAATGGAAATTTTTCGTTAGTTTGAATATTGATATGAAGATTAAATGGGGAAACCTGTCGTGCTCACTTACCGGACTTGGTATAATTCGTTTCTCTGGCACCCACAGTTTTCCAGCAGAGGAGACGCATCGGACTCCAGCACTCCAAGGATGTCGGAACAACCCGGCACAGGCTCTTGCCCTTAGAACACGCGGGTAAAGCATTTTAGTTAGTTTCCCGATCAGTTGAACCGAACATACTGATTATAGCCACTCAGCCCAAAGACAACAGCCTCTCTTCAGTCCCAAGTTCAATCCGCGAGATAACGAAAACGCGATAATGCGGTCGGGGCGTCAAAATAAACGAGATATGAGACAAACGCTTCGATTACTCCGCAAGGTAGTTGAATTTTCAACCATCTGTCACCCAGTCTAAGGATAGAAGTATAATGTCCCTGATTTGTATTTCTCTCTTAGATAATAAAGATAAAATCTAATTCAAGACTCAACGTCATCTTCTTTCTTTGATAAACATTATTATCTTCCAAGTGAAAATAAATAAAACAAATTCAGGTTTTATTGGTTTTTATTATATAAAAGCCAAATTTGGAAATAAATTTGTCCTAATGATACTCATACATAATTGTAATTAATATATTAAAATGAATGATCTGATTTATATTTTAAAAGACCATTTTGTTCTTTTCCATTCTAAATATTTGATCAATTTATCTAAATACTACAAGTAAATATTAATTTTCTAATCGCTTAGCAAACACCATCCTAAGAAATATTTCTGTTGAGCTATTCAGTGCACCCTTTCATAAGCTGAGTATAACGGTTGTTTTGGAAATGTAAATAAAAATAATACTAGCGCTCTCGTTCAGCATCTAAATCCTAAAACAATACGCCCCCATATACTGCCATACTAAATAAGCACAAAGGGGCTAACTTGTCAAAAACATATTTCTAGAAATTTAGACGTTAAGATTTGCTAACTTACTTACTTACTTAAGATACGTCTATTTTCATAGTTATTTATAATTATGTACTTCCTAATTTTCCTTAATTATAAAGTAAATAAACTGACGTGTTCTGATGTGGCCATCCACTTGACTTTACCATATAACCTGGCCCCTAAAATTTTTATAATCATGTGAGGGTTAGTTTTTTCATTTTTAGACTTCTGGGGTCCCACTGATTATGTATACAAAATTTGGTTGAGTTTGGTTAATGGCTAAGATTTTCATTTTTTGACCCCCCACTCCACCCTTAATTTTGGGTCGATAATGAACCAAAATCTAATCATCTCTTAATCTCAATGGACCAAACACTACGTGTAGAAATTCAGTTTCGATATTCACAGTATTTTTTGTGTTAGGTCGTGCACTAAAATTTGGTAACGCACAGACTAACTAACGGACAACCAGACTAACTAACGGACATTTTTTTTATTTTTTATTTATTTATTTATCCAGAAAATACACATCATATAATATATGTCGTGTCCTATAAAGTTGACAAGTCAACTGTACAGAGGACCGGATTAAAATCTTATCTTATATATAAAAAATTGATAATTATTTAATTTTACAAAGAATTACTATAAATGAAATATGGTGTACATTGATAAACATTAGTTCACATTAGAGATTTACATACATATCACAGGGTGAAATCACAATGATCCGATCCATTTAAGGAGGTTCTTTCGCGACAATCCACACAAAAAGTTTTAGCCTAGTAACCACTCTATAAATATGAACGGAATTAAAATTTTAGGTTATGTTTTTTTAACGTGACTGTACCACTCACACTACGAAATCTCTATATGGATACACATATACTTGCCGGATCGTTTCCAAGCCATTGTGCTTATATCCCTTCCACTAAAAATAAAATCCCAAATGTTTTTTTTTGTTTTAAATCAAAACTACATGGTAAATAATTTCTATTTTTTTTTTTAAGTTACTCCGAATATATTATTCTAACAAATATTAGTTTTCCATCAAGATGGTGAAAGTCCTTCAATGAAAAAAAATGAAATAATGATCATATCCCCACTCTTTCCCTATCTATCCTATGTAAAAAATGTCATTTTCAATTGCAATTATTTCATGTTTGGTGTGATAAATCGTCTTCAACTTTAAAAAGTATGTGTATTATGCTTTTAATGACTTATATTCCAAGTTTCGATGACTTCTTGAATTTTTGCATTTGTGAAAAGAACTACCTTAACCAATTTTTTCTCAATATTTTTCTTGTCACACGACAGATTTTTTAGATCATTTGGGAGTTTATTAAAGTATTTAATTGCCACAAAATAGGCATTTTTTGGGCAATTGACTTATTAATCTTTAGTAAGACAATTGATCTATGTCTAGTTCTGCCATTATGTTCATTATACATAATATTACACACATCATAATAATAAACAACAGAGTTAGCAATAAAAGATTCATCAATACCCAGGACAGATTGTACCTTAATTTTTTTAATAAGTCTAGTCAGTATAGTGATAAGTGGTTTCGTTGCATTATCATATTGACAAAACAATTATTATCTCGAAAAATATAATTTTTTCGATGTTCATTTATTAGGGTTTTTTGTAGAACAAAATGCCATGGTTTTGCTCAATTTTTTTAGTCAGAATAGTTTCAGCCGTTTTTGAGATATTTTGAAAAAAGAATGAAAAAATACTTTACACGATTACAATACTTGACCATACTCTGTATGGTGAAGTAAAAATAATACTAGCGCTCTCGTTCAGCATCTGGAGTCTAAAATAATACACCTCATATTCTACCATGCTAAGAAAGCACAAAGGGGGTAACTGTCACAAATATTATTTCGAGAAATTTAAGAGTATAAAATTTCCTAACTCACTACTTACTTTTAAGATACGCCTAGAGTTATTTTTAAATAAGTACTTACTCATTTTGCTTAATTATAAAGTAAGAATGTTGGATATTTTATAATATAGTGCCTACAACTCAAAACTCATCTTTGAGAAGGCAGCTACCCCGTTTGTGTTTAGCATGACAGTATATTTACTTCAAGTTTATTCTACAATCAAAATTTTACTAGCAGTTATTTAAATGTAAAATTGGGAGTGAACGATCTTAATCTGTAGGGTTCCGTTCAGAGTTAAAAGTGGACTTTATTTGTGTAGATTCAATGTCTCTGTGTATCAGATAATTGCAGCTCGTAAACTATATAATAAACAAACCATAGCTTGTAAACTATTAGAGTCTACATGCTTTTCACAAAGGAAAATTTTCAAGTTCTATGTACACTGTTAAAGAAATTGTAAATTTGTTATCTATATCTTTAGAATACAAATAGATAGGAAATTTCGAGGGAAATTTACAAGATTGCGTATAGTATTTTATATTGGCAAAATCACATTATCTGATTGCAAAAATACAAAAAATTACTTTTTTACTTTACCATACAGGGTATGGTCAAGTATTGTAGTGGAGTCTAAAATAATACACCTCATATTCTACCATGCTAAGAAAGCACAAAGGGGGTAACTGTCACAAATATTATTTCGAGAAATTTAAGAGTATAAAATTTCCTAACTCACTTACTTACTTTTAAGATACGCCTAGAGTTATTTTTAAATAAGTACTTACTCATTTTGCTTAATTATAAAAGATATAAAAGTGGTTTTTTTCCTTCTTTTTTTCGAAATATCTCAAAAACGGCTGAAATTATTTTGATTAAAAAAATTGGGCGAAACCATAGCATTTCGGTCTACAAAAATGCCATAATAAGTGAACATCGAAAAAATTATATTTTCGAGATAATAATTGTTTTGTCAAAATGTCTGTTAGTTAGTCTGTGCGTTAGCAAATTTTTGTGGACGAGCTAGCTCAAAAACTAGGTGAATATCAAAACCAAATTTCACACGTAGTTTTGGTCCATTGAGATTAAGAGCTGATTAGATTTTTGTGTATATCGACCCAAAATTAAGGGGTGGAGGGAGGTTAAAAATTAAAAATCTAGGTCGTTTGAGCAAACTCAACCAAATTTTGTATACATAATCAGTGGGTCTCCAGAAGTCTAAAAATGCAAAAACTAACCGCCCGAGATGGGGGTGGGGCGGAGGGTCAAAAAAATGAAAATCTTAGCCATTTACCAAACTCAACCAAATTTTGTATACATAATGAGTGAGTCCCCAGGAGTCTAAAAAATCCAAAAACTAACCGCCCTAAATGGTGTGGGGGGGGGGGGCGTAGGGTCAAAAAATGAAAATCTTGGTCATTTACCAAACTTAATCAAATTTTGTATACATAATCAGTGGGTCCCCAGAAGTCTAAAAATGCAAATACTAACCCCCTCCCCTACATGATTATAAATAATTTTATTAAATATTAAATATAAGTGAGAGGCCGAGGTTGTATGGTAAAGTCAAGTGGATAGCCACATCAGAACACGTCAGCTTATTAACACTCTCTTTAAAGCGACATTGATACAAAAGGGGACCACTTATCAACTTGATTGATAATTTCTAGAAAAATAAAATATATGAATTTTCAAAAAAACTAAACTCATTTTAAATAGTGGATTTTATAAAGAGTTAAATGAGTATATTGTAAATATACTTTTTTCTTGTATTAATTAGATAGGTATTAGTAAAAAATATGTTGTAAGATTACAATACTGGTATGTAATATTAATAAAAATTGGTGTGAGTTATCCCTGTAAAGATCTTTAAATAGCATAAAAATAATTATACATCTATAGAGGTATATTTATATTTTTAAATTTAATTCACTTTAATGAGCTTTTGATAATTGGACATATTTCCGTGATTGTTGTACCTGTCTGCATTCTTTTAAACGCCTTTAATTATATTCTATGTATATTCTTTCAACATCTTTTTCCGAACATTCCGGATATCCCGACGAAGTCCTATAAATCTACGTAGATATTCTAAGAATATACTTAGAAAACCAAAATGTCTACCTAAAAATCTTCTAGAGATATTCTAGGGAAAATCCCAAGGAATGTTCTAAGAATATTCTACCAACACCCGGGAATATCCCGAGGAATGTTCTAACAACCTTCTACAGATATCCTGTGAATATTCCGAAGAATGTTCTAACAATCTTCTGAATATCCTCGGGATGTATTAACCAATAGCTCCCCCTCCAGCTTTCTCTTCCCTCTTCTATTCTCAGAAGATTAACGCCAATACAAATATTCTATGGATCTCCTGGAGATAATTGGAATATATATGTCCTCTAAATAACTTCTTTTTATTTTTATTTTAATGATATTGATGAGAGAAGGAGATACACCAGAAGGGGCATCCCCTAAAGGCCTGTATGGGATGGTCTCTCTATCGTGAAAAGAACAGAGTAGAATGAAAGAAGCCGGGATCACGAGCCAAATCTCAGAAAGTTAGATACAATTCATTTACTAAGTTTTTTAAGGGCTTCGAGCAGTTGTAAATTCTCCGCGCGATAAATAAGGTTAAATTTATCTCCCACTTAATTTCTATTACCAGGTCCTATACTTACAGAAAAAATATCTGGGTATAGCCGGGAATCAAACCAGGACCTCCAAGTTGCCAGCCAGACATTCTGACCATTACACCAGGGAGGCGAACTAAAGTCTTAGAATATTCTGGGTATATTGTATGTTACCTGGGCAGAGGCTGCTTTTAGATTACATTTATGAAATAACTACTAATTTCCTTATTATCTCCTTATGAACGACAAATTAGAATGAATTTGATATCTCTTATTGCATATTATTTAAGTTATAAGAAACAAAACCGAGTCTGACTCGCGTTTATTATTGATAGTCAAGTTTTAAGAGGTGATAGAATAGTCGAAAGCAGGATGTTTATTTTGGCAAAAAAGATAATATTTTTAGAACGAGATTTACTTGTTATCTAAAATATATAAATCTCTTAAGCCACCGAGGCCGAATTATTCATAAAATATTTAAAATATCGTAACATAGTATTTAAAGATGCAATTTGTGTACTATATTTAACTCATTATTATTTCATAATTTTCCCTACGAAAGGCAAAGAACCGACATTTTATTTTCACTTATATTCTTTTAATCTCGAAAAATAATTGAGATAATTTAACCGAATTTAATCACGTTCCTTTCTATCTGCTAATTCTTCATTGAGAGCATATTTTAGTTGTCTGGTTGTATTTTCCCAGAGACTAAAAAAATAAATAACTCAAAAAATAATTAAGATATATAAATGTAGTCATTTCGATTCAAGTAATTTGAGTTAATTGTATCATTTTCATTTAATTTTTAATGGGGGAGGGCAAAAGTCACACACTTTAAATTTTCCTTATTTTTTTTTCTTTTCATAATTTATCAATTTCTATATCGGTCCAGGCAAATTACGTGAAAAAATGGCATAAACAGGAAATAATTCCCGGTAAAGATTTTATTGCTGGAATACCTTTATTGGTGCTCCAATATTACCACCCTAAGTTTTCCCCCAAATCTGTGTTGTGGAAATTTAACCTCATTGCGGCACATGTTGCCATTATCTAATTAAGATGAAACTTTGTTTAAATTGTAGCAAATGTAATCTAGTTTAAAAATGTATGGAATGGTCTTTGTTGAAAACGTGCTGCTTTATGGTCAAAATGGGGAAAAATCGAAAAAAGTAAGAGTTTTAGGGATATTCAAAAGTGATCTTTTTTTGATAGGCACTAGTACCGGATCTACTTAACAAATAAATTGACGCGTTCTGATGTGGCCATTTACTTGACTTTACCATACACTTATGGTTGAGTTTGGTACAAGGGCCTAGATTTTAATTTTTGGACCCTACAACCCCCACCCCCCCTGCATTTCAAGCGGTTAGTTTTTGCATATTTAGTCTTCTGGTAGCCCACTGATTATGTATACAAAATTTGGTTGAATTTGGTCCAAGGGTGTAGATTTTCATTTTTTGACCCCACCCCCCACTTTGGGGGGTATGTTTTTGTATTTTTGGTGTTCTGGGGGCCCAGTGATTATGTATACAAAATATGGTTGAGTTTGCTCAAATGGCCTAGATTTTTATTTTTTTACTCCCTCCCCTTACTTTTGGCACCAGAATTTTTTTCGTTATTATATATTCATTTTAAAGTATATTTAATTTTTCTTGTTATTTTTTTTAATTTTAAAATATTATAATTTTAAATTTTAACCCCCTCCTCCCTTAATTTTGGGTCGATATCCACCAAAATCTAATCAGCTCTTAATCTCAATGCACCAAAACTACGTGTAAAATTTGGTTTTGATATTCATACTAGTTTTTGAGCTAGCTCGTCCACAAAATTTGGTAACGCACAGACTAATAGGCTAACAGACTAACAGACATTTTCATAAAACAATTATTATCTCGAGAAATATATTTTTTTGATGTTCAATTATTAGATCTTTTTGTAGACCGAAATGCCATGCTTTTGCTCAATTTTTTTAATCAAAATAGTTTCAGCCGTTTTTGAGATATTTCAAAAAAAAAAGCAAAAAACCCCACTTTTTTCATGCACTATTACAATAATTGACCATACCCTGTATGGTAAAGTAAAAACACTGAATGAACGCAATTTTATATTAAGATTAAGAGTTGCATAGATGTTGATTGAAAAAGAACCAAAAATTAGTGGGTGGTTATCATAATGAAAGCAGGTGGGAAATGATAAAAAATAAGCTGACGTGTTCTGATGTGGCCATCCACTTGACTTTACCATACAACCTGGCCCCTAAAATTATTTATAATCATATAGGGGTGGGGTTGATTTTTTGCATTTTTATACTTCTGGGGTCCCACTGATTAGGTATGTATACAAAATTTGGTTGAGTTTGATAAATGGCCAAGATTTTCATTTTTTGACCCCCCCCCACCACTCTCCTCCTTTGGGCTGTTAGTTTTTGCATTTTTAAACTTCTGGGGTCCCACTGATTATGTATACAAAATTTGGTTGAGTTTGCCCTAGATTTTTAATTTTTAAACCCCCTCCACCACTCTTAATTTTGGGTCGATTCCACCAAAATCTAATCAGCTCTTAATCTCAATGGGCCAAAACTACGTGTGAAATTTGGTTTCGATATTCACACTAGTTTTTGTGCTAGCTCGTCCAGTAAATTTTGGTAACGCACAGACTAACTAACAGACAACCAGACTAACAGACATTTTTTTAAAATTTTTTATTTATTTATTTATCCAGAAAATATACATCATATAATATATTTCGTGTCCTATAGAGTTGACAGGTCAACTGTACATAGGACCGGATTAAAATCTTATCTATCTTATATATCTTATATCTATCTTATATTATATAGCTTATATATCTATCTTATATATAAAAATTAATAATTATTTAATTTTACAAAGAATTACTATAAATGAAATATGGTGTACATTGATAGACTAACTAACTAACGGACAACCAACCAGACAGACTAACTAACAGACATTTTGACAAAACAATTATATATCTCGAAAAATATAATTTTTTCGATGTTTACTTATCAGAGCTTTTTTTTGCAGTGCGAAATGGCATGGCTTTGCTCAATTTTTTTAATCAAAATAGTTTCAGCCGTTTTTGAGATATTTCGAAAAAAAGAAGCAAAAAACCCCACTTTTTTGATGCACTATTACAATAATAGTCATAAACTGTATGGTAAAGTAAAAACACTGAATGAACGCAATTTTGTATTAAGATTAAGAGTTGATTAGATATTGATTGAAAAATAACCAAAAATTAGTGGGTGGTTAAAAATTTAAACCCTTAGGACCAAATTTTAAACAGTTAGTCATCAATGGAAAAATCAGTTTCGTAAAATGGGCGAGATAGGGACAGGTGCATGGTTAAGGCCGAGGGGTGAACCGCGAGCTAAAATCTTGTACACCTACTTCCACTTCCACATTCATTTCCAAGTAGAAGACAATAGATGACACTAGATTATCTAATGAATTCCAAAGTAATTCCAAAGATGGTGTACACCTAATTCCAATCTCGGTTCACCCCTCGGTTAACTAATAAGATGACCAGATATTTACATTTCTTCCCAACACGACAAAATAACCAAAAATAGAGGTAGTTTTGATTTACATCCTTCACCCCCACCCTACTCCGCCTCACTCCTTACCCCACTCCCATTCCACCCCCGCACCCATTTTTTTCATTTATAGCCTTCTAGTGACCTAGTTATGTATACAAAATTTGGTTGAGTTTGGCCTAAGAAAAAGAATTTTCATTTTTTGACCTCCACCATTTTTGGTGGTTAGTTTTTGCATTTCTAGCTCTCTAGAGGCCAGAGATTATGTATACAAAATTTGGTTGAGTTTGCTCCAAGGTCAGAATTTACATTTTTTCACCGTCCCCCTTTTTCGGTGCTTTTTTGGGAAATTTAAACAAAAGTTGGCAGTCAGAAATCACATCCCCTACAACTTTGCTTATTATAAAATTTTGATTTTTGATAATTTTCATTCGTGCGCCCCCAAACTCCCTTTTTGGTCAAAATATCAAAACGTTATATAGCTAAAAACGTAAGTTAGAAGAGATCTGATGTAAATATGAAATTTCATAATAATCCCTTCAGCCGTTTTTACGTGATTCGTGAGCAACTTTTCGGAAACGACATAAACAGACAGACGAACAAGAATTTTGTTGAGGGTGTTTTCGTTCATAGCTTTGCCCAAACGTGTGCAACCAAAATTTGGCGTGATTTGGAGCAATGCGAATAAAACCTTAATTTTATATATATAGATATAGAATCAAATATTATAATTAATTATTTATTTATTTTCATCTTTTATTAATTAGTTTCGCTTTGTTGCTAAACATTTATTTATTTATTTTTGATTGGATCAGCTTTTAATCAAAAGATGCTACGTCCGCAAAGTTCATATAATGTTGATAAACATTCCAACGATGATTTCTTGATCTCTTGATGTATTTAACCATTAGGTTTCGAAAGCAATTTCCTTTTTTCATCTCATCTTTCTATAATTCATTCTAATATTAGAAACTGGGCAATATATTATTCCTATTTCTATTTACTACAATTTTTCTTCTGCATTTCATTTAAGTATCTTTGATGAACATACATATTACTATTAAATTGAAAAATTACTTTAAAAAAGGTGAGACATAAATAAGCTTCTGTATCTATGAGCATAGGAAACAGTGGGGTAAATTTTCCGTGAAATCCTCTTCGAATTTTTTTTTAATTGATATTTTGAGTTTCTAGACTCTTTTTCACCTACAGTAATCCTGCAGTTGGGAAAATGAAATTTTTAGATTAAGACTTGTCGATATGTGCTACAGAGATGGAATGATGTATACACTACATTACTGTGCAGTCCCAAGCTATAAATAAGTTGCAGTAAATGTGCTAAGCTGGTATAAGTAGATTGATTTTTTCATGTAATTGTATTTTTCTTCTAAATCCAAAAATCCGACAATTTACTTAAGGTTTAAAAGCAGGATAAACAGAAAACGTTAAAAAAGTATTTTGCCAAAATAAATAAACTGACACGTTCTGATGTGGCCATCCATTTGACTTCACAATACAACCTGGCCCCTCACTTTTATTTAATATTTAATAAAATTATTTATAATCATGTAGGGGAGGAGGGGCTTAGTTTTTGCATCTTTAGATTACTGTGGGCCCACTAATTATGTATACAATTTGGTTGAGTTTGGTACAGAAGCCTATATTTCATTTCTTGACCCTACACCCCCTCCCATTTTGGGCGGTTAGTTTTTGCATTTTTAGACTTCTGGGGTCCCACTGATTATGTATACAAAATTTGGTTGAGTTTGCTCAAATGGCCTAGATTTTCAATTTTTAACCCCCCCCCCTCTATCTCCCTTAATTTTGTGTCGATATGCACCAAAATCTAATCAGCTCCTAATCTCAATGGACCAAAACTACGTGTGAAATTTGATTTTCGATATTCACACTAGTTTTTGAGACTAACTCGTCCACAAAAATTTGGTAACACACAGACTAGCTAACGAACATTTTGACAAAACAATTATTATCTCGAAAAATATAATTTTTTCGATGTTCACTTATTAGGGCTTTTTTGTAGACCGAAATGCTATGGTTTCGTTCAATTTTTTTAATCAAAATAGTTTCAGCCGTTTTTGAGATATTTTGAAAAAAAGAACACTTTTTCATGCACGATTACTAATTACTTGACCATACTCAGTATGGTGAAGTAAAAAGTAATTAGTGCATTTATTTAAGAGCTAATTTTGTATGAAATTCCATCTTTCTAGTTTCATGAGTTATGAGCTAATTTTGACTGAACATTTATATATATATATATATCTACGAGCTGCTCCAGGCGTGCCTTCGGCACGCCCATCTACAGCTCGGCCCTCCGGGCAGGTGGCCCTGGCGGGCAGCGTCTCGGCATGTGATTATTAGGTCTGTAATATATATTTGTAATATTTTGCCCCCTCTTTCGCCCCCACACTCATTTTGGCTATTGATTTTTACAGCATACATTTTATATAGTCTTAAAAACTAACATTACAAAATTTGATCTATATCGGAGAGAGTATTAATTTTTTGCCCCCACTCACATTTTGGGAGGTTGAAATTATTTTTTAGATATTTGCAAATAAATAACTCTCAGTTTTCTAAAGAGTAAATGTACAAAAAAGCTAAAAATTTCTATATTTTGCCCCCCCCCTCCTTTCGCCCCCATACAGTCAATTTTGATAGTTGATTTTTACAGGAATAGTTTCTTAAAGTAATAAAGAATAACTCTACAAAATTTGTTCAAGATAGGAGAGAGTTTTAATTTTTGCCCCCACTCACATTTTGGATAGTTGGGAGTCAAATTTCAAAAAATCCTGAAATCACTTTTTTAGATATTTGTATTTAGAATTTTATTAAGTAAAAATCAAGTAGATATCTTATCGTTCTTAATTGAAAATGCATAATTAGTGTAAACACATTGCAAAGTTATTTTGCCCCTTTTGACCTCTTTAGGGGTCGAATTTCAAAAAATCCTGAAATTCGCTTTTAGATATTTTAATTTAGTATTTTTATGAGTAAAAAGCAAGTAGACATTTTATCGTCCTTAAGAGATATCGCATAATCAGTGAAAACACACTTTGCCCCCTTTGACCCCCTTAGGGGTCGAATTTCAAAAAATCCTTTCTTAGTGAGCCCCTATGTCATAGATGTAATATCCTCTCCAAATTTCATGTTTCTATGTCTAGTGGTTCTGGCTGTTTTGATGATGAGTGAGTGAGTGAGTGAGTGAGTGTATCGGGCAAAGAATTTTATATATATATAGACTATTATTATATAAGATATGGACAGAAATAAATAGATTTATTGTATAGAATATGAAGCCCCAGAGGTACTTTAAAGGTAAGCAGGTGTTGATCAAGCATTTCAACATCACATTTTGCTTTTTATTTTGATGTTTGCCTATATGGTTAACTATTTAGTCATATTTATTTATTTTTCAATGTTAATTCCATTGTAGTAATCTGTTTCATTCCATTCCATATCTTTATATAAATAATTGACTATAGATACACCTGTTCATGATGTTGATTGATTATCTTATATTGTTTATAGAGTATTATATATATAATAATAATAAAATTACAAGTTTATTAAGATTTCAATCCAAAGCGATCTTTTATTATAGAATTATATAAAAGTATATATATTAACTAATATCATATGTATATTATACAATCCTTGATATTTGTTTTAAAAATTACTTAGGTCTAAATAGTCTTCTATAAATTTGTTAGCAGAAAATCGTGAGATGTTAAAAGGTTTTTTCACTTGTTATTTCTAAGTTAACAAAATTATATTTTAAAAAATCTAAAAAACACGCTTCTAAAAAGTAAGTATAAAATAATGTAAAAATCAAAAAGTCTGGGTAGCAAAAACATATACTTTTAATTAATTTCGAGAAAGTGCCCTCACGCTGTTTTTTAGTTTTTTTAAAATATATTTAATTTTTTTACTTTTTAGTCTTAATAATTTTAATCATAAGTAGATTAAAAATTCACAGTTCATTGGACAATGTTTTTTATTGAAGCTCTTATTCAATTTTTGTACAACGTTTCATCTCTCTCGAGACTTTTTCAAGCACTCAATTGGTTAGAGCAACATTGGGTGAGATAACAGTAAAAATAATTGAGACATAGTAGAAATTTTTCTTTTTAGATTGATACAATAAAATAAGTCTGTTTTTATTTTTACTGTTACTCAACCAATGTTGCTCTAACCAATTGAGTGCTTGAAAAAGTCTCGAGAGAGATGAAACGTTGTACAAAAATTGAATGAGAACTTCAATATAAAACATTGTCAAATGAACTGTGAATTTTAATCTACTAATTATAATGGACATTAATCAACATAATTTAATCATAAGTTTCCTGTATTTGATTCGATCGTGAATCGAAAGCGAGGTGATTTTGTCAAATATTAATTGAAAATAATATCTAAATTTATATATTTCTAACTTGAAATAATGAAGTTAAATAAATTTATAATTTTCTCATCAATATATTAAAGAAAAATTAACATATTAACGAGAATTGTTTTGATCACGCATTTTAAACAAGATATATATCTCGGAGACTACTGCTGGTTGAAGCTATTGGAGTCTGCTGAGTCTTAAGTCTGGACCAAGAGAGAATGAAAAAGATATGATTCATTTAGCTATAATCCAACGTCATTTCGCGTTTAGCCCGCAGGACGTTTTTTATATCAAACACTGATATGGATCACCAAATGGATTTGAAATCTGAGATGTTATATAGCGCGCTGGACTGGGAGATTGAATATATAACATCTCAGATTTCAAATTTCATTTGGTGGTCTATATCAGTGTTTGGTATAAAAAACGTCATGCGGACTAAACGTTGAATTATAGCTAAATGGATCAAGACCCTTATCCACAGATAACTTCGACCCCCGTCCAGCCCATAACATTCTTTCTTCTTCTTTTCGCGATGGAGGGGCCAACCCAGGCCTTTAGGGGTTGCAACTTTTTGGTGTAACTCCTTCTCTCATCATTTTCATAAAAAAAAATTCTCACTTGGTCCAGACTTAAGACTCATCAGACTCCAATAGCTTCAACCTGCAGTAGTCTCGCGATATATATCTTGTTTAAAAAGCGCGATCAAAACAATTCTCTGAAAGATATTAATTTGCCGATGGTAATAGATTCAAATTTACTAGAAAATCATAATATGGTGTCATCTATTAAATCCGATGGAATGGAATATTTTTAATTATATGTCAGAGGGGTTGTTTTTCACCCCTCGGGAATCGAACCCGAGTGCCAGTAACAGCAATCCGGGCCATCTGACTCACCTGCGGGATACGAACCTCTCTGACATATCCATCGGATTTAATAGATGACACCATCTTATGATTTTCTAGTAAATTTGAATCTATTACCATCGGCAAATTAATATCTTTCATAATAAATTAGGAAAAGTCATTCCATTGCCCTTCGAATTTTGAATTTCTTCAAAATTCGAAACACTCAACCACCTTTATTTAAATTATATGGCATGGCTATATGTTTAAATTTAGAATCACTTTATCGCGAAATTTTACAAATTAAGATAACAATCTTTGAGTAAAATATTTTACGCGTTTACATATGTCAAAAAGGTTCGTATCCCGCAGGTGAGCCAGATGTCCCGGATTGCTGTTACTGGCACTCGGGTTCGATTCCCGAGGGGTGAAAAACAACCCCTCTGACATATAATTAAAAATATTCCATTCCATCGGATTCAATAGATGACACCATCTTATGATTTTCTAGAAAACAATTCTCGTTAATATGTTAATTATTCTTTGATATATTAAAGAGAAAATTATAAATTTATTTAATTATTTTATAGATTAAAGCTTGCGGAATTTAACAGAATGTATTTATTTTTTATTATTTTTAAATAATTTCAGAAATAAATTTATTAAACCAATTATTTTACATGAATTTATGCATACATTGTTTTTGAGCTTCGATTCCGGAGATTACTTCTCCACCATCGAGTGTCCTTGATCATCTTTTAGTCCTTGTTTTTAATAAGAGGAAAAAACTAATTAAATAAAATAAACCTCTTTTCCGATAATTATTCCAATTCCATATTCAATCCTCTCATTACAATTGAGTAGGTAAATAATTATTTTCATAGAGAAATGCTTACAAAATTTAACAGAACAAAAGTCACATTGATATATAGATAAATAAATACAAGTGAAGCTAAATTAAAGCCTCTAAAAAAAGAGTCAAATTTAATTAAAATTATAACCAAAAATTCCGATTATTCTTTTGGAATTTGGCAAAATTTTGGAAACGATGAATGCGTAATAAGCACATAATAAAATCTCACTAAAGGTTACTATTTATGAAGTGAATCTTAAATTATAAAATAAATTAGTAAGTAGGTATTAAAAATGTAAAAATTCCTTCCTTAAGGGGCAAAAATATCGTTGTAAACAACAATATATTTTGAGGAAAAGTCATAAAAACTCCCTCCCCCAAGTCCTGCCTTAAGAGATCAAAAAATGTTTTATTTTTGTCACGTCTAATATATTTTTAAAGAGTAATAAACGAAAAAAAATCGATTTACTTGAGTGAATTCCATATTGGCTCTTAGGGCTAGTTGTATGTGGGTTGGTAAAGTCTTTATAAAAGTTGACAAATGGTAAAACCTTAGAATTCACCCTGTGCTCGTCGGGATGGTCAATCAGATGAAAGTGCGTGTCACCTGAGTGGCCATCCGGCCGGGCACAAGGTGAATCTAAGGTTTTAACCTTTTGTCAACTTTTACAAAGACTTTAACAACCGACATACAACTTGCATTTAGAGTTCACTGAAAATCTTCAATTTTATTTATTTATTTATTTTTAGAATTTTTGGAAAGCCAGCTCAAGAATAATTTAAAAAATAATTCTTGGTAAAATAATTTATTGTGATGGTTATTTTCGTCCTCTTTAAAATCGACTATTCGGAGGATCTTCTCTTCTTTTTCAGGGTTTAAAAGGGTCTTTGAAATAATATTATATTGATGATTCTCGCAAGAATTAACAATATTCGATCACTGTTGAAGTTGAGAAGAAGATCATCCGGAACGTCGGTTTTTTAGAGGATGAAAATGACGGACATTGCGGTGAAACTTGTATAAAGAACTCTATAATCATCCAAAATTCGCAGTGATCATACTGATACTGTTTCACTGATCGTATCCATAATTAAATTATTGAGATGGAATCCTAAGAAGTTTGTCAAAAAAAACATTAGTAAATTCTTTCTTTTTAAAACAATCCCTGGTGACAGGCCGTAGGAAGAGATAGATTTCTAAGGGGCTCTACCCCTTTTTAGACTGCTCCTATCAAAAACTTTTCAGACACAAGTTTTAGAAGTTAATTAGTAGACTATTAGCCATTTGCAACCAAACTGTGAGTACAATATTAGCCATTTGCAACCAAACTGTGAGTACAATATTAGCCATTTGCAACCAAACTGCGAGTACAATATTAGCCATTTGCAACCAAACTGTGAGTACAATATTAGCCATTTGCAACCAAACTGGTACCATTCATATTAACGTTGTTATGAATTTTTTAAGATTTCAACACTCCCACCAATTCCACTCACTTGGGGCTGAAGAATCAGTTCTTGTTTAGATCAAGACTAAATTTTGGGCCAAATTTTATTGCAATCGGTTGAATGTTGCGGCCTGCAGCGCACCCACAAAATTGCGATACATACCCCCCCCCACATACCCATATATATATATATATATATAAACTTTTGAATGGAGGGTGGGTTTTGGGATCTAGGGGCCACCATGATCGGAAAAACTGTGATGAAATTGAATCATGGACACGAATAATGAAATATTACTGTGATGAAATTTTCAGGAAGTCGCACCATGAGAGTGAGCTCAATAGGTACATTTCTTCGAAATCTACCTAACAATAGATCGATAGCTCACAAGCTAATTAAACAGTGAATTTGAACTTTATCTTCTGTTGTGAGCTATCGATGTATTGTTTTAAAAAGAAAGAATTTACTAATGTTTTTCTCATAGTTTCAAGGACATCAAACTATTGAGAGGTACAATATACCACTGAAGAAGTCATAATATTGATTGAGAAAACTCTGTTTTTAATTAAATTCGTTTGGACCAACTTCCTACGATAAGGGATCGGGAGAACCGTGGGGTCAAGTGGATCAGCTGACCCCCCATGGGAATTTGTCCACGGGGTCAAGGGGGTCAGCGGACCTCCTAAAGAAAGAAATTCCAATAAAACCACAGCTATAAGCTGCTTAAAAATGGGTTAAATTGTACCAACTTGCTTCAAAATTTTCTTGGGGAGGGTTCCCAGACCCCCCACCTACATCACTTTCCAAGTTTTGACCCCCCTGGCCTAAGATCGTTCCGCCGTGCTTGCCTACGATTCTATCTCAATCATACTAATAGTTTTCACTTTTCCTTCAGTTAATATTTGAATTAATTTCTGTTAATAAATAATGAATGATCAAATTGAATCCATAACTAATTGATCGATTGTATAATTTCCCTATCTAGCTGTTTCCAATTTCTTTTAAAATTTATTTAATGCATTCTGTCTAATTTCCAAATTCCCCCTCTCCCATGCAAATGATCCATTTATTTTGATTAAATCGATACCCGGGACTTCTTTTTAAACGAACGGTCTATTGATGCTTTCAACATGAAAATCCCTTTACTGAAGAATTGAAGTGCTTCTTTTGGGACGGGACAAAATAAGATGTCTGGCATACTAACGAGACTTGCTTCGTAAGCGTTCCAACAATCCCGAGAATTCCCAAACGTAATCAATTTTAAAAGATTAATGGTATTATTTAAATTGACTGGAAATCTAACGTCCTTAATTATTATTTGCATATTTGAACTAAAAATAATCAATCCACTTTATATTTTCCGTATATAGTTACAATCTTTTAAATAAGTAGCCTAGAGAGAGAAATCGAGCATGTTGAGCTCCTTCTCCGATATCCAGAGAATCAATTCAGGGACAGTTCAATTGAATCTGATATTACAGTGGCTTTGCAAATAATAATATATTCGAATCAATCAATCAAATCAAAATTCAATACATTATAATTATAGTATGTATATTGAACAACTATAATATATAAGCAAATTGAATATTTATAAACATCGTGTCAGTTATTCATTACATCATAATTTATTCATGACTATGAAGCGTTAAGACTATGCTTCTACACCCTTCCTTCTATTTTGCCATAAAGCTGACCGGAACTTTAACTATGCGGGTGGCTTTTTGGATTTTCCATTATTTTTACTTTTACCATACAGGGTATGGTCAAGTATTGTAATCGTGCATGAAAAAAGTGGTTATTTTCCATAATTTTTTTCGAAATATCTCAAAAACGGTTGAAACTATTTTGATTAAAAAAATTGGGCGAAACCATGGCATTTCGGTCTACAAAAATGCCCTAAAAAGTGAACATCGAAAAAATTATATTTTTCGAGATAATAATTGTTTTGTCAAAATGTCTGTTAGTTAGTCTGTGCGTTAGCAAATTTTGTGGACGAGCTAGCTCAAAAACTAGAATATCAAAACCAAATTTCACACGTAGTTTTGGTCCATTGAGATTAAGAGCTGATTAGATTTTGGTACACATCGACCCAAAATTAAGGTGGAGGGGGGGGGGTTAAAAATTAAAAATCTAGGCCATTTGAGCAAACTCAACCAAATTTGGTGGTATACATAATCAGTAGACTCCCAGAAGTCTAAAAATGCAAAAAAATAACCGCCCAAAATGGGGGGAGGGGGGGGTGTAGGGTCAAAAAATGAAAATATAGGCTCTTGTTCAAAACACAACCAAATTTTGTATACATAATCAGTGGGCCCCTAGGAGTCTAAAAATGCAAAAACTAACCCCCTTCCCTACATGATTATAAATAATTTTATTAAATATTAAATATAAATGAGGGGCCAGGTTGTATGGTAAAGTCAAGTTGATGGCCACATCAGAACACGTCAGCTTATTTTGTTAAAATTTACCTAATTACATATATAATACCCGGGTTTTTCTGAAAAACCGAAAATCAATCATTATATTATTTTTTAATAACTATCCACAAAAATTTGAATTCCACAAATTTTCAATCCTTTTCGCATGACTTACACCATCTCAAAATTACTACTTATTCTTTAATTAAATGCGAGAAGAAACCTTCCACAACTCTGCATTCAAGATAGGGTATTTGGTATAGATATTATTATGAAATTGTGGACCTAGCTCATAATATTTCACCATTAATGGTCCAACCCGAATAATTTATCACTTTATTTTGGCTTAAATTTTTTAAAACTATATATATCTTTAAAATTGTTTATTTACTCAAAAAGTATCTCTCATCCCACTTTATTAAAATTTAAATTAATTTTTTTATCTTGTTATTATTTTTTAATTTGGTACCTATAATATAAAAAAATGATGACATCTTAGCCCTTAATGCAAGGCAGGTTTCAATACAACGCAAACATTATTTGAATATTTGAATTAAAAAAACTATGCATTTTTGTCATTGGTTGTGACGTCAGAGCAATTAAATTATTCCTTGAGCGTACGAATTTGTACTCGTTGTCCTCCAGGGAAAGGGAGTCGCTCGGCCATTTATAAGTAACCTTTATTATCAGTGCAATTTGTATCAAAATAATCCACTAATATCTGGTAAATAATCTCTATCATATTAAAAAAATGATTATCTATATCTAATTAATCATTTGAATTGAAATTTTGTTAAATTAATTAATAATCTTTGATATTTTCAGGTTTTGATGATTCGAGTCTGAGCTGCCGAGATTGCATTGATGGCTTCTCCAAATCAAACTCATATTTCAGCTCTTCAGAGGTGAGCTTTCAATTAATATTGTATTTTTTCTTTAATATTTAGACAAAATAGTTTTCTAATTAGCATGAAATGGATTTAGATCTACCATATATCTGCTTGTGTGTTGTATGTGTATGTGTGATTTATATATGAGAATTGCTCAGGACAAATCTTGTATATAAGCAATTCAATTTAATTATTAGTTCAGTTCTTATTCAGTCTAAATGTGAATATATTGTCAAATATAGGAATATTTTAATGCCCCGTGGACTCCACCTCGCACCACCCACTGCACCCCCACCCCACTCCGCCTCCCTCCTCACTCCCATTCCACCCCCGCACTCATCCTCCGCACCCAGTGTTTTGCATTTCTAGCTCTCTAGAGGGCCACAGATTATGTATATAAAATTTAGTTGAGTTTGGTCCAAGACCAAGAATTTTCATTTTTTGACCCCCCCCCCTTTTTGGGTGGTTAGTTTTTGCATTTCTAGCTCTCTAGAGGCCTACAGATTATGTATACAAAATTTGGTTGAGTTTGCTCCAAGGGCAAAGAATTTATATATTTTTCTCCTTCCTCCCCCTTTTTGGGTGGTTTTTGTGGGGAATTTTTTAAACAAAGTTGTCAGAAATCACATCCCCTACAACTTTGCTCATTATAAAATTTCCCGTAGAGCTAATAGTTTAAGAGTTATTTGATAATATTCATTCGTGCACCCCCCAAACCCCATTTTGGGGTCATAATATCAAAACGTTATATAGCTACCTCTGATACAAATATGAAATAATAATAATCCCTTCAGCCGTTTTGACGTGAATCGTGAGCAACTTTTCGCGGAAACCACTGAAACAGACAGACAGACATACAGACCGGAATTTTGTTGAGGGTGTTTTCGTTCATAACTTTGCTTGAAACGTGTGCAACCAAAATTTGGCGTGATTTGGACCAATGTACAGACAAAACCTTAATTTTATATATATAGATTCGACTGTATTTTTAAAAAACAATATATCTTGAAAGCTATGATATTTATTTAGATTTTAGTTTCGTTTCTATAGATTATTTAAATTTTTACTATCTCTTAATTCTTAAGCTATTACAATTAGTTTAGCTCAAATATAATTTAAGAAATTAAATATCTAGAAAGTTAATTACTTTTAAGCTTTCAAATATTGTTGCATTTTCATGTTGGATGTATAGACTAAATATATTCCGTTGAATATCTCCTTTAGCTAGCCAGTTTAAATTTGACTTGCTAAAATTGCACACCTACTTGAATAATCAAAAGGGTGTTGAAAATATTTGGAATATTTTATCATATTTATCATATTTTTGAAAATATTTTCAATGGAATAAAAAAAATGAAAGATATTCGGAATTGTCAGATATTTTGACAATCAAATTTGAAACATTTAATCAATTTATATTTATAAAACGGCGGGACTAATACCAGTCGGTATACTTTCATCCTAGTTGAATTAATTAGGAAATGTTAGAGATGGTAAGTGGAGGTTGCCACGTTCTATTTTTACTACAAACAAATTAAGGTGATAAATAAGTACTTGTTAACAAAACTTGTTAATTCTAAGATTTTCCCAAACTTAAGTGACTTATATAGTGACTGAATAAACCCTTTAATTTATAAAACATCAAAAAAATGTTAAGTATCTATTTATTCTAAAGTATCGAAAATAAAAAATTGAATGAAAAAATAAAATATTTTTCGAAACTAAGCTTACTGAAAATTTTGAAGATTGCAGACTTTTTTAATCAATAAACAGTTTGAATTAGAGAGTTAAGACTTGACCCGATAGTATACAGCAGGTATTGACAACCTTTGCTTAGCTGAGGGAGTAATTTCGGGACTTAATCAGGTCGTAGGTAAGAAATAAGTAGGTAGTAGTGAATAAAATAGCGATAATTTTTATTTATTAATTATAAGTACCTGGAGGCACCGAGCGATGCTCGGTAACTTCTTCCTTCAGATAAAAGATTTATTTTAATATTATTTTTAATTTAAAATTCTGATAAAAAGGTCGATTTTTATTTGAGAGCAGCTTTCAAATTAAAAAAATACAAAAATATATAATAGTAGCTACTACTGGGCTAGCCCAATGTAGCCCGCCCCCCAACCTCCACCCCGCTCGACCCCACCCCGAAACCTCTCCCTATCCCCGGATTCCCCACCACTGCGCCCCACCTTCTGCACCTGTTTTGATTCAACCATATGATTCATTTTTATTCATCCAATTAATAAATAAAACCTATCAAAATCTGTTGTTTTTTCAGAAAATTGAGACCTGCTTATGCGAAATATATTTTAAAATAAATTCTTGATTATTTTTTATTCTATTAAATAAATAAAGTTCTTTATAAAAATAATTATAAAACGTTTATTAATATTTCTAACGTTTAGGGAGAACAAAATATGTTAAAATCCACAATCACAATAATTCTTCAAGGCCTTTTAGAACAATGAAACAAACAACCCATTGTCTGCCTGGGTATAAAAGGAAAAGGGAAACCTTTTTTAAAACCCTAAGAATGGGATTTGTCTACCTGAAAATAATTAATTTGATTACGAAAAAACCCATCAATAACAATTTTGTCGAAGATGAGACCGTGACAGATCGAATTGTCACCCCAAAAACCCCTAACCCGTGAATTTAATCAAAATCGGTAGAGTCGTTTTCAAAATATAACCAAGATACAAATATATAAACAAATATATATACAAACAAATAAATAAATATACAATTTTTGCTCGTTTAATAAGAGTAGATACTTAGCATAATCAAGTATAAAAAGGCAAATTAAAAAAAAAAGATGGAAAAATCAAATGAAAATTAATGAGAGACTTGAGTTTGAAGCTGAGAAACAAGATGATCAATATTGGGGTCAATATCACTAGTACATAGGCGCAAAGTGTTTTCTAATTTAACATCTGTAAGCCGAGTACGATGCTTATTTTTATTAATTTTCATGATTGAAAAACGCTGCTCACATTTATACGTGCTTCCAAATGTGCAAATTATTTTTCGTGCGAAAACTCTCAGCTGTGGATACTTTTCTTCGGAAAGGTATGTTCTGTAAAATTCGCTTAGTTCCACATCATCAAATTTAGACTTCAAATATGAGTCTTGTTGAAGCTCGATCAACTCCATTTGTATCCGGGCATCTTCTACATTACACTTACAAGGATTTGCAAAAATATTGAAAGTGCTATCCATATTCTCAAAATCGGAAAACCGTTCAGTGAATTACTCTGACAGTAGTTTCAGTTTTTCAGCATAGCGACCGTATTCAATATTTTTGTGACTAGATAATGTTAAAAAATGGAAACAGTTTTTTTTTAAATGATATCGATGTGAGAAGGAGATTCACCAGAAGGTGAATCCTCTAAAGGCCTGTATGTTATAGCCCCTCCATTGTGAAAAGAACAGAGTAGAAGGAAAGAAGCCGGGATCACCAGCCAAATCTCAGAAAGTTATATACAATCCAATTTACTAAGTTTTTTAAGGGCTTCGAGCAGTGGTAAATTCTCCGCGCGATAAATTAGGTTAAATTTATCTTCCACTTGCTTCTCATTTGTGTTTCCCACAAGAATTTTGTTTTGAAAAGCTTTAAGATGACTGTAGGTATAGCTGATTTAGCAATTGCCCCTGTTCAATTTTTTTTGCACGTTATTTGAAATTTCTGAATCTCTCGCGGGCCGGATTGCAGCTGGAGGAGGGCCGGATCCAGCCAGGTGGCCCGGGGGTTGCCCATATATGGTATACATCCTAACCATACAAACTTGAATGCTAAATTTGACTTAATTAGCATTATTTAAACACAATTGAAAAGATTTTGTTTGCCGAGAGTAGCAGAGTTGTTGATTTATAAAGAGAAATCACTTAAGTTGTCTTCTGCCTGATGCATATAAACATATACTTATCGGGTATTTCAACTAATAATAAATAATAAATAAAAAAACTGATGATGAAGGTCAAATCTTCTAAACTATATTCTCTAACAATTAAATTATATATCTAGCTAAACATATTGAAAAGAAAAAACTATTTATTGATTATCTATAATTAAAATAAAAACAAATATTTAAAAAACAATCTTCAAAACGTTTATTTTAACTCCAAATTTATGGGAGAATTTCTCCCTTTTTCAATAGAATTTTTAAATTCAAAAAGAAAAAAGTTGCTTTTCCTAAGATTTGTGTTTTTTATATCTTTGTAAAAGCAGTTTTGATGTGAAACTTCTTTAGCGACGAATCTGTTTGAATTTTTTAGTTACAATAAAGGGGAAATGACTCACTCAATAGAGGGGAAATAGAGACAAGCCCTGATTTTGAATTTATAATTTAAATTTACTAATTTTATTTGTCATTAACACTTAGTGGATTTTAAAATAATAATTTAAATTTTCTAATTTAAATAAATTTTATTTGTCATGAACAATTAGTGGCTTTTAAAATTAAAGCTTCACTTCCCTCGTGAGCTTATGTGGATGAGACTCGCACTTTTTTTTTCTTTTTTAATTTAAAAATTCCATTGATAAAGGTAAAATTCTCCCGAAATGTTTGGAGTTAAAATAAACATTTTGAAGATTGTTTTTTAAAAGATTTGTTTTTATTTTATGTACCTACATCCTATTTATATTCATTACTAGCTTCAAGGCCCGCCTAGGCGGGCCTTTTGCTAGCCAGGAGGCTTCGCCCTCTGGACCCCCACGTGGCTGCTTTATTGATGTTTTATTAGTAACAGAGAATAAATATAATTGTTTTATTATAAAGTCTTAAATAGATATAATTTGAGATTCTATTTAACTGCAATATACACTCATAACAAATAAGATGAAACAAATATTTAAAATGTATTAAAAATCCACTTGTTATCATTAAGGAGAAAATAAAAAAAGTTATATTATATGTAGGTATTATTATAGATAAGAAGACTTGAAAATTACAATTATTATTCATTTTGCTAGACACAAAAGTATATACAATACAATCTATTTATAAAAAATTATCTTATTCTCAAGCTTGAGTTGTTTATCATAAAAGAATTTAGTCTTTTTGATTTTAAGTCGATTCTTCCACGTTTTCAGTAGAGCTTGCCATTAATAGTCAAAACATCAAAAATGGAATGCAATAAGGTTATTCCTCTAGTATTAGATAAGAATCGATCGTTATTTTTGATTTTAAGTCGATTCCTCCATGTCTTCAGCAATGTTTACCAATAATAATCGAAGTGGTCAAAAATATAATGTAGAATTATTATTCCTCAAGTATTAGATGAGAATCGATTGCTATTTTTGATTTTAAGTCGATTCCTCCATGTCTTCACCAATGGCTACCAAATAAAAACCGAAACGTCAAAAATCGAATGTAGAATGGTTATTCCTCGACTGTTAAATGAGAATCGATCATTATTTTTGAATTAAAGTCAACATGAACTGCAAATTGCAAGTGATATCTGATTAATAATAAAAAAATAAACATATTAATATTTTAAATGAATTTGGATAAAGTTTAGCAACGATCCGTTGCAGTTTATTTTTTATACAAACAGAGCCGCCAACACTTGTTTTTTTTGCTCGTTTAGTTCTTTTATTGTCTGGCAAGCTATGTTGGCTAACCTGATTTTTTTTAGTTTTTCCTGAATTTTCCAATTTTCCGGGCAACTTTTCTAATTTTTTTTACGTATTAACCTGAATTGGACTATTACGAACATTTAAACAAAAAATTAGCCAAATCAGTCCAGGCATTTGAGAGATCTGCGCTTACAAAGAAACAGAAATACATTTTTATTATATAGAAATATAAATGGATATGTTTATTTCCAATAAGAAGATGGCCAACTCATTGATTTATCTTTTAATTCGCTACAAGTACGACCGATCAAAACAATTATTTAATTATTTGATTGTTTTATTGTTTTTGTATTTTCCCTAATGAAAGCTAGAAAGTCCAAAATCTAATCAGTTTTTTGTTTCGGAAATACAAAATTTAATTATAAGTAAAAAAAAAATAAAAATAATTAAAACGAATAAAAATGTGTCACTTGTCATAAATCATAATTATAAAACCTTATTTACTTCTAAAAGGGTGAATAAATTCTAATCGAATTTCGAATTTTCTCTTAAACAAGGCTTCCTGTATATTTATATTTTTAAATCCCTACGTAAATGAACGTTATTCATCTGAGCGTGAAACATGAAGGTTTCAACTTGAGTTCAATAAGCTTTTATTAAAGCTTAACTAAGCGTCAAAATTGAAGAATCACTCTAAGCTTGACAGAATGATAAATATGACCGAGATATTAAAATAAAAAAAATATTTCATCACCTGAAAAAGCAAAATATATGTAGATACATATATACATCATACATATATAAAAATAAATTAAAACATATATTCTGAAATCAACATTCCAATCACAAAAAATAAATTTTAAATGACATTTATTTTATACTTCTCATGTAGATCATTTCAATGATTATTATTCTAGAAGTGTGACTAGAGATAGACGGGCGTGACGTTCTCTAATAATTCAAACAAACCCGGGGCAGAAAAGACAGGCATAAGAAGATGCAAAGTCAGGGTAAATCCTCTTCTTTTTCTTTGCATCTATCAAAATTGCGGTCGAGACTGTTTTGATCTTATTGGGGTTCGAAGAGAATGATAAGTGAAAGGATTCGGTTGAGATAAAGGCAAATGGATGTTGCATCAAGCCTATCTTAGGAGTGAATATTAGGGTGGAACGAAAAATACAAATTTTTATTTTTTTATTTGTAATAGCATGGAAAAGTTGCTTTTAGTATTAGAAAAGACGAAATCTATATATATATATATAAAATTAAGGTTTTGTCTGTACATTGCTCCAAATCACGCCAAATATTGGTCACACACGTTTCAAGTAAAGTTATGAACGAAAATACCCTCAACCAAATTCCTGTCTGTATGTTTCCGTGGTTTCTGCGAAAAGTTGCTCACGATTCACGTAAAAACGGCTAAAGGGATTATTATGAAATTTTATATTTGCATCAGATGTCTTCTAACTTCTCGTTTATAGCTATATAACGTTTTGATATTTTGACCCCAAAAGAGGGTTTGGGTGGGGGGCGCATGAATGAGAATTATCAAAACTCCTAAACTATTAACTCTATGGCAAATTTCATTTTGAGCAAAGTTGTAGGGGATGTGATTTCTGACAACTTTTGTTTAAAAAATTCCCCCGAAACCACCCGATTACGGGGGAGGGGTCAAAATATGAAAATTCTTGCTCTTGGACCAAACTCAACCAAATTTTGTATACATAATCTGTGGGTCACTAGAAGGCTAGAAATGCAAAAACTAACGACCCAAAGGGGGGGGGGGTCAAAAAATGAAAATTCTTACCCTTAGAGCCAACTTAACCAAGTTGGTGTGGGGGCGGGGCTTGGGCACGGGTGCGGTGGTATGGGTGCTGGGTGGGCTTCGGAGGGTGTGGTGGGTGGGAGGTGGGGTTCGTGGGTTGGGGTCCAGGAGGCGTGCCCGCTGGCTAGCAAGAGTGCCGCCGAAAGCGGGCCTTGCAGCTAGTCAAAATATAAAAGTCATTGGAGCATGTCTTGAGATGCCGCAAGAACGATAAGTTTTCATAAATTTTGATTTTGCTAGATTCTTATTTTTTGTTTGTTTGTATGTAAAAACAATATATAATACAATAATATTGTTATTCTAATATCACAAAATATAAATATTAATAAGATTGGAGTAATTTTTGGAGACGGACTGATAAGTGAATTAAGTGGATATTGATGAGGCAGTCCAAAAAAAGAAGAAGATAATTTACACTATCTTTTTATTCATAAAACCGACGTTTCGGAGGATATTCCCTCCTTCTTCAGGGTCTGTAATTAATTAAAAATGGGATTTGGCCATCATTACAATCAAGATCATTACAAATTATTTTTTTATATAAATACAATTAATATATAATTATATGGAATACAATTTTTTAATCAATAATATTCTACTCACTTTGAAAAGTCAGTGAAGGAAATCCAATGCGGCATTCCCCTCTGTCTCCTCTTTCAGTGGCAGTAACAATAATATCTTGTATTTCATTCTCAGCAGAATTATAATGTAATAATGATTTGGAAATATTTTTTTTTTTTTATATTTTTTTTAATATAAGTGCATATCATTAGCCACAATCCCCTCTCAGATAAACCCTGCGCAAAGCAGTTGTGCGCATAATTATTTATTTATATAGTACCACAACATGTATTTTACTTTAAATTATACTTTACATATATTTTTATACAAACTTTTTATAAATCATTCATTTATTTATTTTATTTCATTATTTTTTTTTTTTTTTTTTTTTCCCCTCATAAATCTTAAAAAGGTTTGTCAAGTGTTTAAAATAAAATTACGAATTTACTATTTACAATTATTTACATATTATCTATTTACATTGTTATATTTTAATTATACAAGTTTTAGATCAGCAATTATGCCGTCCCAACAAATACTCAGGTCTATTATGTCCGTTCTGTAATTTACGGCACGTGGCAAGAGATTTTTATAGCTATCATTTCCAGGATTTTTCTTTTAAAATAATTATTCTCTTGGAATATAATGTTACAATTGTTAAAGTTAAAATTATGCTTTTTTACTGGGCATGAATTGCTAAAGCCGTGTTGTTTTTAATAGTTTTTGAAACCGAAAGCTCATGTTCACGTAATCTCTCACCAGTGTGGCGTTTTCTTTGGCCGATATATATTCCATTTCCATGGTATATATTATTTTAACTTTAAGCTATATTACTTAGGGTGTATTCGTAGTTATTAATTTATATTTTTATTTATTTATTTACAGACATTTGCGGGTTTTTTTGTCCTTCTTAGATTAGGAATATAACATTGGCCCGACACTCTAACCAATGACCCACAATCACCTCTTTTACATATATTAATCTTAAACCCAAATATGGTACGGATTAGAATATATAAATAATAATTATGTTTTAAAGTATAATAATTTTCATACTTAAACAAAATTTACAACAATGCTACTCTTGGCTAAATACCAATTTAATTTTGAAACTTAGTAGTTTCTAAGATATATTCTCACAATGGGAAGCAAACACTGCGAAAATAAAATCCGTCTTGTTTAATTTAAACTTCTTTTTGAACATTTTCAAATAGGATAAAAATATCTAAGCAGACCCCTAACGTCACCTATTAATTCACATTTTAGATTTTCAACATATAATCGATTTCAACTTTGTATTTTTCATTAATTTTAAAACAAAAAAATATTAATTACCAAGATATCTACAAATCTTAAAATATTGAATCTGCAAACACCCTATCCCTAGATATAAAATTCCAATTTCCTTTAGCACTTAAATAAGAGAAAATTAAAAAGAAATGACCATGGCTACATCCAACATATCTCATTCCACTCACGATCGTATCGGGATTACAAGTCCGGGTTTTAACTAGATCCATTATATTGAAAATGAATAATAAAAACGTTTGTTTATTCCTATCTTATCCAAGTATCTATTATTGCCGTTATAAATGAATAAGAGGTCTTGAACATTTTATGACCCGTCAGTGAAAACAATTTGTAAAATCCTCCTATTTTATTTAGTTGATCTTTTATGAGACCATTCTCATTTTATGGTTGTTTTTACACTTGTAAAAATATAAATTACTTACCCTAATGATAGATTTCAACCCTTGCTATTTGCGATTTTATCCTTTGAAATTAATTTGGAATCCATTTTAATTAAAGACAATTATTTTCCAAGCTCTTCTCTACTCTGTCAAAACAAACGCATGTCAGTGTCATTCCCCTGGTATTTTATTATATTTTTTTATAGTCTTGTCTTTCAATAATTAAGTAGAATTAAATATTTTTGTATAATAATCTGACAATATTTCCCAAAATTCTATTTTTATTTTAGAAAAAGAGACTAACAAATACAAAATAAGCTGACGTGTTCTGATGTGGCCATTCACTTGACTTTACCATACAACCTGACCCCTCACTTATATTTAATCTATATAATAAATATGAATTTCTGTTTCTTCGCAGATCTCTCAAATGCCTAGACCGATTTGGCTAATTCTTTTTTTTAAAGTTCGTAATAGTCCAATTCAGGTTAATACGTAAAAAAAATTGGAAAAGTTGCCCGGAAAATTGGAAAATTCAGGAAAAACTAAAAAAAATTCAGGTTAACCAACATAGATTGCCAAACATTAAAAGAACTAAACTAACAAAAGAAAACAAGTGTTGGCGGCCCTGTTTGTAAGACTTTTGAGTGTCATTCATTCTCAATAGCTCTAACAACATTATCGTTGAAGAAGAATTTAATAATGCAACAAAGATTTAAAAGAACTATCTATTTTTTTAAAGTACATTTAGAAACCAAAAATTAAAAAAAAATCGTCATGATAACTAAATTTTTGAAAAAGTTAAGGTTATTAAAAAAAAGCTATTTTTTCAAAAATTCCTAGCTTCTTTTGGGTTGGGTGAAAAAATCTTAAAAAATTCTGAAAACCGTCTTTAAGCCAAAGGCGGGTCTTGAAGCTAGTATTTAATAAAATTATTTATAATCATGTAGGGAGGTGATTAGATTTTGCATTTTAGACTCCTGGGGACCACTGATTATGTATACAAAATTTGATTAAGTTTGGTAAATGGCCAAGATCTTCATTTTTTACCCTAAACTCCCCCTCCCCCCATTTTGGGCGGTTAGTTTTTGCATTTTTAGACTTCTTGGGTCCCACTGATTATATATACAAAATTTGGTTGAGTTTGGTCAAATGTCCTAGATTATTAATTTATAACCCCCCTCCTCACCCCTTAATTTTGGGTCGATATGCACCAAAATCTAATCTGCTCTTAATCTTAATGGACCAAAACTACGTATGAAATTTGGTTTCGATATTCTCACTAGTTTTTGAGCTAGCTCGTCCACAAAAATTTGGTAACGCACAGACTAACAGACAGAATAACAGACATTTTGACAGAAGAACTTATTAGAGATTTTTTGTAGAGCGAAATGCTATGGTTTCGCTAAATTTTTTTAATCAAAATAGTTTCAGACGTTTTTGAGATATTTTGAAAAAAAGAAGGAAAAAAAACACTTTTTTCATGCACGATTACAATACTTGACCATACCCTGTATGGTAAAGTAAAAATATACTAAGCTGAAAACTTTTTAAGAGATACAACGATAATTGAAGATTTCGTTTCAAGTTCACCAACTCCCAGTTTAAAACATTTCTAAAAAATTCAATTTTTAGGTTTCAGGTCAATTAATTAATAACGTACCCAGGAGAGAAGGGGTTTCAATCGATGACACTAAATCTAAATATAAATCATCGAAAGTTATCAATCTTGAATATAATCCGTGTTCTCTAGGGTGCTCCTTATTTTGGGTATTTTCGAATCTTTGCTCTGACAGAGTCTCATATATTTCGAAATAAATAAATAAACAAAAATATCCCCCAAGTTTCAAGTCTCTATCTCAATTTAACCTGTGTCGCACAGCGATACAGATTTCCCATCTAAATAACATGGGGTTTTTGGCATTGAACGATCAATTTTTTATTCCGGCCAAAGTAATGATTAAAAAATTTGAAACGCTTTACACTTTATCCTTATAATAGTAGCTATTCCTCAGAATTTTTACAGGTTTTTGGCTATTTTAATTTTGGAGTCCAAAACTTACTAACACTAAGATATAGCGGTATTTTATCTAGCTGTAACTCCAAAATTATAATATGAAAGATATTAATTTGCCGATGGTAATAGATTCAAATTTACTACTGTGGGTCACTAGAAGGCTAGAAATGCAAAAACTGGGTGCGGAGGATGGGTGCGGAAGTGGAATGGGGGGCGGGGTGAAGAGAAGCGTAGCAGGGTGGGGGTGCATGGAGCGGGGTGAGGTGGAGCCTAGGAGGCTAGATGGGGGTGCAGGGTTAGAGGGCGCGGGGTGGGGTGCGTGGGGTGCGGATGGTGGTGTGGGGCGGGGGTTGGTAACGGGTGCGTGGGGTGGGGGTGCTGGAGGTGTTTTAGGGGTGGGTTGGGGGTGAGGGTGGGTTTCGGGGGGTGGTGAGGGGGGTTAGTGGGTTAGGGTGCGGAATGGAGTGTGGGGGCGGGGGTTGGGCATGGTGCGGGGTGGGAGGTGCTGGGTGGGTTTTGGAGGTGTAGTGGGTGGGAGTGGGGGGTAAGGGTGGGGTTCAGGGGTCGTGCCTTGCAGCTAGTCATAGAAATAAAATATGGTTAAAACGTTCTTGGGCTATACAAGAAAGATCGCTCGCAATAATCTGAAAATTTATATGTTGTTATTCTGATTTTTCTAATTTATGTAATTTCTTATTTTTGAGCTTTGCACTTCGCTTCGATCAATGCATTAAAATATTATGCTATACTTATTATTTATCTCTTTATGTTTGTTTAGTCATATGTGTATAAAAATATTACGCTGATTTAATATTTTAGTTTATCATATATATATTAGGTATTATATAAAAACAGAAACAATTTCTGATAATACATCATATGTCATATTATAGAGAGTTATAGTGTACAGATACAGATGGATTAAATTTGAATCTTAAAGTTCACTAATCTCTAGCCTAAGTGATTTATGTCCTAGGATTATACAAGGATCTACAGATATTCAATAGATCATCTAACTAAATTATTAATCTATGCAGAATTATTGTAGTGATATTAATACAAAATTCAAGCCAGACATTTTGGCTGAAAGTTAAAATAAATACTCCGAATTGGTGTAATTCATCTAGAAATTATTATATTCTTAAGCGCCTGAAAATAGACAACCAGAAACATCAGAACTGTTTTAATATTTTACAAAGCTTTTCCCGAAGGGTGAACCGCAACCGAATATGCTGTACACCTACTTCCACTTGTACTTCCAAATATTTCAGAAGCAATTTCCAAATATTTCCAAGTACTTCCAAATATTTCCAAAGAGGTGTACACCTACTTCCAATCACGGATCACAACTCGGCTTTTCCTATACGTTATTTAAATTTCTAATTCTAGAAATGCTATCAATATATTGTTAAATTGACTCTACTTCTCTCCTAATATTATAAAATAATATTTTATCACTATAAAATATTTAAGTTATGGCCAAATTGGTCAAACGATTCAGAATTATTGTACTAATATAAAATTCAAGTTAGACATTTTGGCTGAAAGATGAAAAAATTACTCCAATTTGGTGTATTCGTCTAGAAAATATTATATTCTTAAGCGCCTGAAAATAGGCAACCAGAAACATCAGAACTGTTTTAATATTTTCAAAGCTTTTCCTATACGTTATTTCAATTTCTAATTCTAGAAATGCTATCAATAAATTGTTAAATTGACTATACTCCTCACCCAATATTATAAAATAATATTTTTTCACTATAAAATATTTAAGTTATGGCCAAATTGGACAAACGATTCAAATTTTTAAAAATTTCTCTTCATAATTTTTGTCCTGATTTTAAACAAAATCTTATAATCTCAATATAAAATATCTTAATATAAAATTTCGTTTTGATTCTTTCATGGGTTTTGAGCTAGGGCCTACACGAAATCTGGTAACACGGACACCCACGTACTAATTCACTAACAATAATAATTAGCTTAGTATTTTGAAATAAAGATCTAATCAAAAACATAAATGTGAAAAAGGGCCAAGTTTGGTAGAAACGGCTTCGCCGACAAAAAAGTTCAGATCTGAACGGGTACCAAGTTCCATAGCAGTTTCAACTGTAGACCTGAAGATGGCTTTTCTATTCAAGCCGAAACTGTATGAATCAACACTTTAAACAAATATGTCTAAATAAACTTAATCCTGAAAAAAACCATGTATATCATTTACATCGGGCTATCCATCTTGCCCGCACTACAAATAGCTTATGGATCTACTCAATGAAACAAAAATGTATTTTTGTACTAGAATGGTTTTTAGAAAACGAGGGTATAATTTTTATAATTGAAATGTGTTCGGGCTAGTTAGGAGGTAAAAATACTAAAAGTCCCCAGTCCTAGCTACCGGGCTTAGGAGTGGGATGGGGGTGGAAATGTCCCGTTTTTTTGGTTTTTCGCTTATATCTCAAAAACGGTGGTTCGTAGGGAAAAAATTATTCTTATCAAAATTAAAGCTTAAGAAATTTGATACAAGATTGCATATTTTACATTTTTTCGCCCCCGAATATCGTTAATATATGAAAAAAATTCCTATGTTTTTCGTCAAAGTCTCTAGCAACTCAGACTTTCGTTTTACAGTAAAAATCGTTGACGGCGAGAGACAAAAGGTTGACGAAAAAGATAGGAAATTTTATTTTTTACTTTACCATACAGGGTATGGTCAAGTATTGTAATCGTGCATGAAAAAATTTTTTTGTGCTTCTTTTTCGCTTCTTTTTTTCGAAATATCTCAAAAAAGGCTTAAACTATTTTAATTTAAAACAATTGAGCTAAACCAGGACATTTTGGTCTACAAAAAAGCTCTAATAAGTGAACATCGAAAAAGTTACATTTTTCCAGATAATAACTATTTGATCAAAATGTCTGTTAGTTTGTGCGTTACCTTACAGTACGTTGCATATCGACAAAAAAATTAAGGGGGAGAGGGGGGTTCAAATTTAAAATTATAATATTGTCAAACTAAAAAATACAAGAAAAATGAAATATACTATAAAATGAACGTATAATAACAAAAATATTTTTTTTCTGGCGCCAGAATAACGGCGAAGGGGGGGGGTAAAAAAATAAAAATCTAGTCCAAACTCAACCAAATTTTGTATAAATAATCAATGAGCTACCAGAAGACTAAAAATGCAAAAACTAAACCCCCAAAATGGGATTGGGGGGGGCAAAAATGAAAATCTAGGCCCTTGTACAAAACTCAACCAGAAGTGTATAGTAAAGTCAAGTGGATGGCCACACCAGAACGTGTCAATTTATTTATTTAATAAAGCAAAGAAAATTTTATTAAATTAAAAAAAAAAATAGAATTTTAGGTAGGTTTCACAAAAATAAAAGTCAAGATTCTTATTAGCATGACTATATATATTTCGGAGTACGAGCCCATCTTCTGGAGGTCAAAGAGAAAACTGAGTACAAAAATATAAATGGTTTAGAAGTAAATAAAAATTTTTATGAAACCTACCTAGAATTATATATATTTTTAAAATTTTTAAAAAATTTTTATATTTTCTTTACTTTATTAAAATATGGTTCACCAAGAACCTAGACCATTCTCCCTTAACAAAATATTTATTTATTTATTATTTATTTATTAATTTATCTAGAAATACACGATATACCATACATTCACATTATGTCGTATCCTAAAGAGTTGACAAGTCAACTGTGCGTGTGCATAGGACCGAATTTATATTTATAATTATTCAATTCAATAAGGTAATACCGAGGGGTGAACCGCGATTGGTAGTACAAGTCTGTTTGGAATTATTTTGGAATTCATTAGATAATGCCCCTTCGTCTATTGTCTTCTACTTGGAAATAAAAGTGGAAGTGGAAGTAGGTGTACACGATATTAGGTCGCGGTTCACACCTCGGGTAATACAATATAAATTTGCTGTCCATTCACTACTATTAATTCTATTTAAAGTCCATATTTGACAAAATAATTAATATTTCTCAAAATGTGCATTTTTCCTTTTTAACCGACTTCAAAAAAGGAGGAGGTTCTCTATTCGACTGATTTTTTTTTGCCTATGTTACCTCATATCTCCGCCAATTGTGAACCGATTTTGAAAAATTCCATTGGGTCCAGTCTACGTTCCGATTGGTCCCATTTTTTTCGTAGGTATTAGACCTTTTTTGTTAGGTTTGTTCAGGACTAACTTCTTTGTTTACAAACCGATTTCGATGATTCTTTTTTTATTGGAAAGGGGGTATCTTAGGGATGGTGCAATATTAATTTGGTCAAGTTCTGATGATAGGATCACTATTAATAACATCACTAAAAGAGAAAAATAAAAATTTTTAAGAAAAAATAAAACCGATTTCAAATAAATTAAATGCAACAAATGAAATACTAAAAGGTATAAAATAATTATTATCTTATTTAGTTACAGCTAAACGACGAAATATTAACATGAAATTACTTTTTTAAGTCGGTGCCATATACCTTTTATGAATCTCACTCGACGGATCTTACTTAGTACCTTTGGAGGGTATGCTCGCTTATAGATATAGTTTGTTTGGCACCGACTTAAAAAAGTAATTTCATGTTAATATTTCGTCGTTTAGTTGTAACTAAATAAGATAATAATTATTTTATACCTTTTAGTTAATTTTATTTGTTGCATTTAATTAGTCGGTTTTATTTTTTTCTTAAAATTTTTTATCACTATAAGGTTTTAATCTAGACCGAAACGCCATGAATTAGCTCAATTTTTTTTTATCAAAATAGTTTTAGCAATTTTTGAAATATTTCGAAAATACAAAACAAAAAAAAAGTACGATTAGAATACTTCACCATACCTTTATGGCCAAATAAAATTTGTTTAATAATATTATTTATTAAGAGGTATTTGAGGGCGTGAAAAAGATATTATATTTAATGCTTAAAATAAAAAATAAATATATTTTTTTTATTAATCAAAAAGAATGATTTGTTATCCAAATGTCATTCGGTGAACAACCCAGTTTGGAGATTGTTTCGCTGAATAATGCCAGCTTCTTCAGGACCTTGAAATATTCCAGAATGCCATTCACATTTATTATTACTTTACCATACAGGGTATGGTCAAGTATTGTAATTGTGCATGAAAAAAAGTGTTTTTTTCCTTCTTTTTTTTTTTTTAGAAATATCTCAAAAACGGCTGATACTATTTTGATTTAAAAATTGAGCGAAACCATAGAATTTCGCTCTACAAAAAGCTCTAATAAGGGATCATCAAAAAAATTATATTTTTTGAGATAATAATTGTTTTGTCAAAATGTCAGTTAGTTAGTCTATCTGTTAGTCTGTGCGTTACCAAATTTTTGTAGAGGAGCTAGCTCAAAATCTAGTATGAATATCGAAACCAAATTTCACACGTAGTTTTGGTCCATTGAGATCAAGAGCTGATTAGATTTTGGGGCATATCGACCAAAAATTAATGGGGGTGTTGGGGGGGGGGTTCAAAATTAAAAATCTAGGCTATTAGAGCAAACTCAACCAAATTTTGTATACATAATCAGTGGGACCCCAGAAGTCTAAAAATGCAAAAACTACAGCCCAAAATGGGGGGATGTATGTTAAAAAAATGAAAATATAGGCTCTTGTACCAAACTCAACCAAATATTGTATACATAATCAGTGGGCTCCCAGGAGTCTAAAAATGGAAAAGCTAACCCCCTCCTCTACATAATTATAAATAATTTTATTAAATATTAAATACGAGCTTTTCGTGCGTGCCTTCGGCACCCCCTCGAAGCTCGGCCCTCCGGGCTGAGTGCCCTGGCGGGCAGCGTCTCGGTCCAAAAATTTTATTCTCTTAAAAAACCACACTCCAAATGTATACCTGTAAACTCCCGAAAATACATACTCTCTTAGAAGTTTCACCTCATTTTCGTCCTGACACAGCTACAGAAATGAGGCTCTAGATATGAATCTGGTAGTATTTTTTTTCTATAATCTACAGCATTGTGATATTTTTTGTTTGGAAATATGTAGATTTATTTATATAAGTGGGATCGTGTGAGGAGGAGAATTATATTATATCATTTTTTTTAAATTTGGGATCGATAATCGATATAAGGCTCCAAATATTTAAAAGTGATCAATCAGGTGTTGTTTGTATGACTGCTCCCTCCAGTATTGCCATGAGAAACTCGGGCATGCGTGTCTTAAGTCGTTCAATTTTGTAAAAATCAAAAAATAAGAATAACAAAATTTAGATTTTTAATAAATTATAAAAAAGTGGCAAATTATTAAAAAATAAACAAATAATATATAAAATATAAATCAAATAAGATGTGATTAATTTCTTTTTCTGTGCGCAAAGAAAAGCGAATTAAATATTTGATTTTTGAGTGGTGAGGGGGGGGAATAATTATCAATAAATTTAATGTTTCTTAATTTAAAATCAATTGGAGTCTTTCATTCCAAAATTCGAGTTTCAATTACAATTATATTTCAAATTTGCCGCAAAGACGGCATCAGCGCTTCCTGACGGCAGCATTACGTCAGCGTTGCGGCAAATTAATCTAGATAAATATATATAGTATAAGAGAGAGGCCAGGTTGTATAGTATAGTCAAGTAGATGGCCACATCAGAACACGTCAGCTTATTTTTTGATCAATTCATTGACTATTATTATTAAAAATTGCAGGAAGCTGAGATTAATAATAACAACCTCCACTTGAGTTGTTCTCGATGTATAACAAAAACATTTTTTGATTAATATAAGAATTTAATTTATTTTTTATTTTTTATACATTGAAAATAATATGTTTTCCATGTCCTCAAATTAATAATATTACAACAAAAATATTGTTACATATTCATTGTATGAAAAATTGTTTTTATTAAAGTACATGAAAAAGTAAAATATAATAAAATATTTAATTAAAATAAACCGATAACTTTAAAGGCAATAAAATTTTACTTTTTTTTATCGATATTGATAAAATTCAAAGGTTCTAAATTAATTAGGTAATGCCTTTTGATATTTGTATTTTATTAAATTTTTTAAAAAATTTTACTTTTCTCTTTTATTATAATTTATTAATTTTCGGTATTTTATAAAATGTTTAATTGAAATAAACAAAGTCTCCTAACAAATAGAAACAAAGAGGTTGTCCTCTGCTTGATGCAAATAAACATACACACATATGTATATATATAATTTATTTGTTTGAGAGTATAGTTTCGAAGACTTGGTCTTCATCATCAGTCTTTTTTAATTAAAAATATTATTTTTCATGGGGTCAATACCGTATGGATATTGGAAATTTTCAATCTTTACTTAGCTGGGAGCCAGTTAAAATTATTTTTTTTTTTATTTTTTCTGGTTCCCAGTTAAGTAAAGATCAAAAATGAATAATATCCATACGGTATTGACCCCATGAAAAATAATATTTATAATTAAAAAGACTGTTGATGAAGACCAAGTATTCGAAACTATACTCTCAAACAAATAAATAATATATATGAATATTATATAACTCCTAATTGACTGAAGATGGGCAAATAAAATGCAGGCCGAAACGTCTCATTAAAGGTGTTTTATTGAATCCAGTGATTCCATCTTTGGCTGATACCTCCTCCTTCATCTAGTAAATAATATATATATATATACAGATATATAATTTCGATATATATATATATATGTGTGTATGTTTATTTGCATCATGCAGAGGACAACCTCTTTGTTTCTATTTGTGAATCAACAACTCTGCTACTTTTTTTACTTAGAGAAAATGGTGTAGCTTTTCAATTGAAGTCTCCTAAGAAAAAAAAATACATTTTTACTTTAGCATACAGGGGGAGTTCTTTCGTAAATAATTATAAATTATTTTATTAAAAATAAGAAAGGGGTAATTTTTATATTTTCGAATTATTTTTATAACATCTTATTCTCTCAGAAATGAATTTTTTGAACATATGATCAAATCGCAACAATTTTAAAACAAACTATCTAATCACTCCTTAAATTCTTAAAAAAGTCCATGAAACAGAGGTTTTTCGCTTCATTTTTTTCATATATTTCCAAACACTAATAAAAAAATATATAAATAAACTTTATACGAAGTCCGGAGAATATACTGAGTAAATTGAGGAAAAAGTGAAGACTTTTTCAAGACTCGGTACGCTCTTTTTATACCTACCTTTATTTTTTTATTTTATTTTTTTTTTTATCGAGGGGAAATGCTTTTACGCAACTAACCTCCACTAGGAAGGACTACCCAGTAAAACCTCCACTAATTCATCCTTCTCCCCCCCGGAATCCGCCGATAAGCATTGCCTCGGGGAGGGCGGTGTCTTTATATTAAATCATATTCTTGACTTCGTTCTCTTTTGTCCTCATTATGCTGCTCAGCATGTGAGCCACAATTGTCCATTCTTGACTTGACTTCATCAAGAGATCGGCTACATTGTTTTCTGTTATATGCGTTGCACTTTTCATGTCAGCCGGCATTCTAACCTGGGTCCATCTCGCACATTGGAATATAGTATGTTCAGGAGAATCCTCTTCTTCACAGTACCAGCATTTACTTGTCGGTCTTATCTTCATCCTGTATAGGTATGTTCCGAATACTCCATAGCCAGTGATCGCTTGTGTCACATTCTTGACTTGACTTCATCAAGAGATCGGCTACATTGTTTTTTGTTATATGCGTTGCACTTTTCATGTCAGTTAAGTGGGAGAAAAATTTAACCGAATTTATCGCGCGGAGAATTTACCACTGCTTCGAAACCTTAGTAAATTAGATATTGAATTGTATCTAAGTTTCTGAGATTGGCTCGTGAACCCGGCTTCTTTTCCTTCTACTCTGTTCTTTTCACGATGGAGGGGCCAGCCCATACAGGCCTTTAGGGGATCCACCTTCTGGTGTATCTCCTTCTCACATCAAAATCATTAAAAAAAAGCCGCCAGTCTAACCTTCTCGCACATTGGAATATAGTATGTTCAGGAGAACCCTCTTCTTCACAGTACCAGCATTTACTTGTCGGTCTTATCTTCATCCTGTATAGGTATGTTCCGAATACTCCATGGCCAGTGATCGCTTGTGTCATATGGAAGTTTACATTTCCCCATTTTCTATTGGTCCATATATGGATATTTTGGACAAATACCTTGACCCAACCATTGTAATTTTGCTATTGTTCTTCCCAGGCTATCATCATAAGTTTTTTAGCCTCATCCCTATACAGTTTTCCCCCTTGGTAAATGGCTACTCTTTCTTCAACTTTTAGTTTAATCGGCGGTATGCCAGCGATTGCCAGCGCGGCCATTGTTGAGACTGTTCTGTAACCAGATATAACTCTTAGGGCTATTCTTCGGTTAAGGCTTACCAATAGCCTATCATAATGTTTATAACGCAGGGTATACCTACCTATATTATGAGGTCGCTTTAATATCTCATTAAAATTATTGAAACAATTATCTTGAGTTATCGTGGGTATCGTAATCCAGACTCACAGGTTGACAGACACACATGCAGACAAAAACAAATCATGGTTAAAAATGATTTTTGTTTCCTCTCTAAAATGAAGTTTTTGAACATATTATGATCATTTTGTTTTAGAATAAACTATCTAATCATCCCTTAAAATTTTAAACACTCAATTAGAATATCCTGTATTTATTACAAGATGATTTTTTTATATTAAATTGAAAATTTTTGTGCCGAGAGTAGCAGAATTTTTATATATTGAAGGAGACAATAAAAGAGTGTGTCTTCTGCTGGAAGTATAAATTTTATTTATTTATAACGAGACTATAGTTTCGAGGGCTATGCCCTCTTCATCAGTCTTCATCATTACAATTGATTAATAATTTATAAATTAATTCTTGTGAATACATTGTAATAGACTGATGAAGAGGGCAAAGCCCTCGAAACTATAGTCTCGTTATAAATAAATAAAATTTATAATTCAAGCAGAAGACACACTCTTTTATTGTCTCCTTCAATGTTACAAGATGGTTCACTGGGTTGAAGTAATTTGAATAGTCCATTTCGTTCTGGAGATTAAACATGTAAAAATATAGTAATAATAATAGTCCCAATATCCAAAGAAAAATATGAATTGCAAGGCGCTTAAAGCATGGATTAAATATTCTTTTATTATTATTATTATTATTAATTATTCTATTGATTAAAAACAAACAAACAAAAAGTATTTTTTGGTCCAATACTATGTAATAATAATTAGATATAAAACTGATCTCTAAAAGTTTATGTTAAATTTATTTTCATTTATCTTTTACTGATAATTTTCCTTTTTTTAAATAAAAATATTTTTTTTTATATTTTCTGTTTTAGAAAATCGAGTTCACCTAGAGAAATGTATTCAAGATAATAACTGCATTTTATTCATTTGAGTGGCGGAAATCGACCAGGCCAGACGCGTCAGCAACTATTCTTCCAAGGTAAGAGTAAATCGACTAAACTCTAATTAATTTTGATACATCATTAATACATTAATTAGTACCTAAGTTACATTAATATTACGACATCATATTACACTCAAAACAGCCAACTCTCATCATGAAAACTTGATCTTTTATCGAAAGGAATTAAATAAAAAATAAAAAGCAGATCTTTTGATTTAATATCAACAAACTAGTTAATTATATTTAGGAACATGAATTTAGGTAATTTATCAAAGATATTAATAGAAATGTTTATATTGCATGTAGGAGAGTTTTGTCCCTCGGGAGTCGAACCCAAGCACTAGTATGCTTTCCGGGCAACTAGTCTTGACCCTTGAGACACTCACCTCCAAAGATGCAATATATAACGAAAGCCAATTATTTTCACTCCATTCAACTCGATTGGAATAGTAAAAATTAATGCTCAACTGAAATAAAGTATACAGCATCGGACCAATGCGAAAGCAGATTTATGTAAAGAATTGATTATCTATTTGAGAAAGAAAGATTGAGTTTTTTCTCAAAATCAACTTGTGATATTGAATCAATTAAATTTAGGAACATGAATTTAGGTCATTTATCAAAGATATTAATAGATATGTTTATAAGCACTTGAAGGTACATGAAGCTGGAGATGGGCAGATGAGAATTGCGAATTAATCCGAAATAAAAATTGATATTGCTTGATAAAGCAAATATTCTGCACTGTATGATTAGGATTACTCACAATTATACTTAGTTGAAAGTAAATTGGAAACTGAAATAATCTATTTGTTCCTAATTTTAAATTATTTATTTTTAAACATTTCTTTAAACCCAATAACATATTCTATTTATTTTTTGTTTTATTTATTTGATTATTTATTTATTTATTCTTCCCACTGTATTTATTTATTTATTTTTATTGTTTGGACGACGTGCGATATTCCTTTTTTATTTTCATTATTATTATTATTTTATTCATGGTCGCAGCATACTAAGGTTTCACACCGTTCTGCTGTGGCCACACCCTGAGCCACTTAACCGGATCCTGAGTGGGAGGATCGGAGGGCTATAAGGGGAGATGTGGAGGCCCTTTAATTAATATCCTTTCTAATTAGATATATCAAAGAAAAAATAGATCATCCTATCTACATATAGTTCATAAATTGATAGACCGGTAAAATTTTCCATTTTATTTTAACTATCGAGGAAAACGTGATGGAAATTTACGGAGATAATATAACGATTTCAATAAGAGGAAGGACTGCGTATAACACTCATTTTGAATTGGTACGCTTAGCCTACATTCTGAAAAAGATACCTGAGGCCAACGAGGTGGACAGGATGAGAATATATTGGGATCCGCATGCCGATTTTAGAAATAATCGAACCCCGCTCGCCAAGGTATATTATACAGCGCAGAATATGTAATGAATGGCCAGCGGCCTCCGGTGGCAGAAATCGGAATTAGTAGGCGACGGCCGTACAAGTACGTTGCCAAATTTTATGTTCGTTCTAGCCGAGGGGTGAACCGCGATTTGAATTAGGTGTACACCGTCTTTGAAATTATTGGCAATTACTTTGGAATTTATTATCTATTGACATCTATTGTCTTCTACTTGGAAACGAAAGTGGAAGTGTAAGTAGGTGTACACGATTTTAGGTCATGGTTCATCCCTCGGTTCTAGCTCAAAAGCAAGTGTGAATATCAAAATTAAATTTCATATGTTGAGATTAAGAGCTGATTAGATTTCGGGAGAGGGGAGAGGGGGGGGGGTTAAAAATAGAATTATCAATATAAGTTCTAGTCCCTTTAACTGATTTGTATGAAAATCACATATGCCCCCTATACGACCTTATGAAAATAACTCAATATATCGAATTGATAGTGACCAAAAAGAGGGGAGAGGAGAGTTCAAAAATAATTTATAATAATAAAATTTTCAAACAAAAATCAAACAAAGCTGATATTTTCTAATAGAATAGTCTCATAATTAAAAGGAGATATTATTAATTCATAATGACCCAACATTATTAGGGGGAGTTTTTTCTAATTATAAATTATTTGATTAAATATGAGATGGGGGAATTATTATAATTTTGAATTATTTTTATCTACTCTTATTAAACGAGCAAAAATTGTATATTTGTTTATATATATATTTGTATCTTGGTTCTATTTTGAAAACGGCTCTACCGATTTTGATGAAATTCACAGCTTAGGGAGTTTTTGGGGTGGCAATTCGATATGTCACGGTCTCATCTTCGACAAAATTGTTTTTGATTGGTTTTATCGTAATCAAATTAATTATTCTCAGGTAGAAAAATTTCCATTCTTAAGGTTTTAAAAAAGGTTTTCCTTTTTACTATTGTACCCAGACAGACAATGGGTTGGGGTAATTGTTCTCAAAGGCCTTGAAGAACTATTGTGATTGTGGTGTGTTGTTGTCAAGAATTAACTAAACCCGAACAAAGCTCGGTCTTCCAGGTATATATTGATAAGTATTTGTATTTTTTTTTTAACCGACTTCAAAAAAGGAGGAGGTTCTCTATTCGATTGAATTTTTTTTTTTTTTTTTTTTTTTTTTTGTGCCTATGTTACCTCATATCTCCGCCAATTCTCAACCGATTTTGAAAATTTTTTTGCATTGAGTCCAGTCTAGCTTCCGATTGGTCCCATTTTTTTTTCGTTTTTTTTCATAGGTATTAGACCTTTTTTATTAGGTTTGTTTAGACCTAACCTCTTTGTTTATGAACCGATTTCGATGGTTCTTTTTTTATCCGATAGGGGGTGTCTTAGGGATGGTGTCATATTAATTTGATCAAGTTCTGATGATATGATCACTATTAATAACATCACTAAAAAGAGAAAAATAAAATAATTTTTAAGAAAAAATAAAAACCGACTTCAAAAATTAAATGCAACAAATAAAATACACTAAAAGGTATAAAATAATTATTATCTTATTTAGTTACAACTAAACGACGAAATATTAACATGAAATTACTTTTTGAAGTTGGTGCCAAACATATACCTTTTATGAATCGCACTCGACGGATCTTACTTAGTACGTTTGGAGGGTATGCTCGCTTATAGGTATAGTTTGTTTGGCACCGACTTCAAAAAGTAATTTCATGTTAATATTTCGTCGTTTAGTTGTAACTAAATAAGATAATAATTATTTTATACCTTTTAGTGTATTTTATTTGTTGCATTTAATTTTTTGAAGTCGGTTTTTATTTTTTTCTTAAAATTATTTTGTCGCTCTAGTATAAATTTTATATAAATTTAACACAAAAATTTTATATTTTTAATATATTTTCAAAAAATATATAAAAAACATATTTCGAAAATCTATTTATTTCCATACGGGATGTACTTAAAAATAATTTGATAAAAAATTTATATCTATAAGTTCTATAAATATATTTTCATTTATTCTTCTACTGATAATATTTTCATTTTTTCAAATAAAAATATTCTTTTCTATTTTCTGTTTTAGAGAATCGAGCCCACCTAGAGAAATACATTCAAGATAATCAGGATTCAAAACGGCATTTTATTCATTTGAGTGCCGGAAATCGGCCAGTGCAGACACAGCAGGCATTCTTCCAAGGTAAGAGCAAATCGACTAAACTCGAATTATTTGATACATCATTAATACATTAATTAGTATAAGTCATATTAATATTACGCCATCATATTATACTCAAAACGAAAATTCAATTAAGACGATAAATATTGTAATCAAAACTCGACTCTTTTTCGGGACCCACCATTTTCTTTTAGGATTCGAGAGCCAATATTAATTTCAATTATAATTAGTAAATAAAAAATCTACGTAAAATATCTCTTATTGGGATTATGTATAAGCATATATAAATAAATAAGCTCACGTGTTCTGATGTGGCCATCCATTTGACTTTACCATTCAACCTGGCCCCTAAATTACTTATAATCATGTAAGGGAGGGGGGTTAATTTTTGCATTTTTATACTTCTGTGGTCCCACTGATTATGTATACAAAATTTAGTTGAGTTTGGTAAATGACCAAGATTTTTATTTTTGACACTACCCCCCCCCATTTTGGGCGGTTAGTTTTTGCATTTTTAGACTTCTCGGTGTCCACTGATTATGTATACAAAATTTCGTTGATTTTGGTCAAATGGTCTAGATTTTTAAATTTTAACCCCCTCCACCCACCTTAGTTTTGGGTCGATATTCATCAAAATATAATCAGCTCTTAATCTCAATGTACCAAAGCTACGTGTGAAATTTGGTTTTGATATTCATACTAGTTTTTGAGCTAGCTCGTCCACAAAAATTTGGTAACTCACAGACTAACTAACAGTCAGACAACCAGACAACCAAACAACCAGACAGACCAACAGACATTTTGCCAAAAGAATTATTATCTCGAAAAATAAAAAAATTTTGATGTTCACTTATTAGAGCTTTTTTGAGAGCGAAATGCGATAGTTTCGCTCAATTTTTTTTAATCAAAATAGTTTTAGCCGTTTTTGAGATATTTCGAAAAAAGAAGGAAAAAACATTTTTTCATGCACGATAACAATACTTGACCATACCCTGTATGGTAAAGTAAAAATATACCTACATACTGCTCACACACTCATCAATTCAATAAAATCTTCTTTAAAAAATATTAAAATCTAGTATGATTAAATTGATTTATATATAGAATTCACAATTAAATAAATATAGCTTTTTCCTGACAAATCAGATCCAAAAAGAATAATTGCTTTGAGTCTGGAAAACCAAATTAAGGATCCTTTGATCCAGATTAGTATTTACAATTTATTCTTTACAGTATTTATACCATATTTACATAAAATATTGTTTATTTAAATTATATTCATTTTACTTTGTACACAAATAGGTATTTTTATTTGCCACTCAATTGATTTGTTTAATTAAATATTTAACACAAATTTGATTGAATTTTAGATTAATATTAGAAAACAAGTTTTAATAAATAAATACAGATAATTAATAAAAAAAAAGAAACCAAAATGAATACCTACATATTTAGCTGTGTCAATAACAGGAGGGAAGAATCCATTGAAATAACCACCTGGTAGAATTTTGAGGTTGAGCAACATGTAATCTGATCACACCCAGGTTGGCGAACAAATAGTCCCCCATTTGAAGGGGTCAGATCACACATGTTAATTTAGGCTATTGCTAAATATATACATATATATATATATATTCCAAGTGACGAACCGACAATAATAAAAGATCAACTACAATATTGTCAAATCCAAGTGCAAACAATCAAAGGCCATTCATGTCAAGGGCAGAGGGGTTGGTCTGCAGAGGGGTTGGTTCGCAGAGGCCAGGCTACATCGAATATGCATTGCATTCAGATATAAGCTAATTCAATTAAATTTTATTAATAATATAGAGGCGACTATGGGTCAGTGGTTAGAGTGTCGGGCCGCTGGCCTGAAATACGCTGGCTCGAGACCGAGTCTCGGCAGATATTTTCAGTCGCCTTCTCTTGGAAAGCAATGGCAACCTACCAAGAGTATTATTGCCTAGTAACCTCTCCAAACTAGCCGTTCGGAACCGGCTTTAAAAAATAGGTCCTGTATATCTGTGTATGGTAAAAACAGCTAAACACACTCAGCACAGGTATATGTGGAGAGGAGCCAAAACGTCAGGGAAACCTGATATGGCACTTAAAGAAGAAGAATAATCCAAAAGTAAACAAACAATAGAACCAAAATCTGGACAAAAATTCAAAACTTTTCCTAAAACTCGGTCAAAATTTTGCTGATTTAGTTATTTTTTTTTTTTAATTGAATGGTTTGATTTTATAAACTTGTAACGTATCAAAAATGTTGTAATAAAATAAAAATTAAAAAATTAAAATTACTAGTTAGGTTTAACAAATAAAAGACAAATTGCTTATGAGCAAAACTATATATATTTCGGGTTATGAGCCCAACTTCAGGAGTTCACATAGAAAGTTCCTCCTGAAGTTGGGCACTTAACTCGAAATATATATTGAGTTTTGCTCATAAGCAATTTGTTTTTTATTTGTGAAACCTATCTAGTAATTTATATTTTTTAAATTTAAATTTTATTAAATACGTTTCGAAGGAGACAATAAAAGAGTGTGTCTTCTGCTGGAATTATAAATTTTATTTATTTATAACGATCGTTATAAATAAATAAAATTTATAATTCCAGCAGAAGACACACTTCTTTTATTGTCTCCTTCAATATATAAAAATTCTGCTACTCTCGGCATAACAATTTTCAATTTAAATACGTTTCACCTATGGTAGAACCGAGAGGTGAACCGCGACCTAAAATCGTGTACACCTACTTCCACTAACACTTTCATTTCCAAGTAGAAGACAATAGATGACAATAGATTATCTAATGAATTCCAAAGTAATTCCAAATAATTCCAAAGAAGGTCTACACCTAATTCCAATCGCGGTTCACTCCTCGGGTAGAACCTACACGGTTCTCCCTGAACAAAAAGGTGGTGTATGGTATATTAATATAAACTTCTATAACATACATTTGAGCTTATGAGCTACAACCATTTAAGAGCTACACACATGACAATTAGATTGTTTTCAAGTTTTCAGTCTTTGGCTAGAAATCCCAAAATGTACCTATATATAAGTTATTTGTATTGCAAATACAAACATTTTAGTATTTAAACGTACTTTCTACGACTCTCAATTTCATAAATATTGCAATTGAGACTAAATAAATTGCAAATTTTGGTGATTTAGTTATTTTTTGTAATTGATTTATTTGATTTTATAAACCTGAAACGTATCAAAAAGGTTGTAATAAAATAAAAATTCAAAAATTAAAATTACTTTTAGGTTTTAGGTTTCACAAATAAAAGACAAATTGCTTATGAGCAAAACTCGATATATATTTCGGGTTATGAGTCCAACTTCAGGAGTTCACATAGAAAGTTTTCCTGAAGTTGGGGACGTAACTCGAAATATAATATATATAAAGTTTTGCTCATAAGCAATTTGTTACTTTACCATACAGGGTAATGGCATTTCGGTCTACAAAAAAGCCCTAATAAGTGAACATCGAAATTATATTTTTCGAGATAATAATTGTTTTGTCAAAATGGCTTTTACTCTGTGCGTTACCAAATTTTTGTGGACAAGCTAGCTCAAAAACGAGTGTGAATATCAAAAAAAATTTCACACGTAGTTTTGGTGCATTGAGCTTAAGAGCTGATTATATTTTGGTGCATATCGACCCAAAATTAAGGGGGAGGGGGGATAAAATTTAAAATTACAATATTTTCAAGTTAAAAAAACAAATTTTGAATATATAATCAGTTGACCCCCAGAACACTAAAAATGCAAAAACAAACCGCCCAAAATAGGGGGGTCAAACAATGAAAATCTAGGCCCTTGGACCACAATCAACCAAATTTTGTATACATCATCAGTGGCTTACCAGAAGAATAAAAATGCAAAAACTAACCGCCCAAAATGGGAGGGGGTGGAGGGTTGTACGGTCAAAATATTAAAATCTAGGCCCTTTTACCAAACACAACCAACCAAAGTGTTTGGTAAAGTCAAGTAGATGGCCATATCAAAACGTGTCAATTTATTTTTTATTTGTGAAACCTACCTAGTAATTTATATTTTTCAAATTTTAATTTGATTAAATATGTTTCCCTTATGGTGGAACCTATCCCGTTCTTCCTGAACAAAAAGGTGGTGTATGGTATATTAATATAAACTTCTATAACATACATTTGAGCTTATGAGCTACAACCGTTTAAGATTTACACATTGATTGTTTTCAAGTTTTCAATCTTTGGCTAGAAGCTCCAAAATGTATAAGTTATTTGTATTGGAAATACAAACATTTTAGTATTTAAAACTATTTTCTACGACTCTCAATTTCATACCTATTGCATTTGAGACCAAATAAATTGTGAAATAAGCTCATCAGAATATCCAAATGTTTCAACACCTATTTATGAAGTGCTCAAGTGCTAGGGGAGTCTCTTAATCGACTAAGGGTTTTCGCAAGAGAATGCTTGAGGGCCCATTCCACAGGTGTAAGCAATATTTGAAACAGCGTAAATATTATTAAGCTGAGTGGGCGTAATGTGGGTTTTAAAATAAACCTGTATAAAATTATCTACATCATAATTAAAATATATTTATTTTGTAATGTATTTAAAAAATTTTAATTAGCTATAGCACATATCGCATTTCCCTTATATTTGATATTATACAAATAAATAATTAAATGAAATATGTACCTCTTTTAGAATAGTAATATAAATTGAGTGGATATTGATGAGGCAGTCCATAAAGAAGAAGATAATTTATACTATCTTTTTATTCATAAACCGACGTTTCGGAGGCTATTCCCTCCTTGTTCAGGGTTTTAAAAAGCCAATGAAGGAAATCCAATGTGACATTCCCCTCTCTCCCAAGAGGAGACATTCCTTCACTGACTTTTCAAAACCCTGAAAAAGGAGGGAATAGTCTCGAAACGTCGGTTTATGAATAAAAATATAGTATAAATTATCTTCTTTTTGGTAAAGATAAGAATAAATAAATATAATATTTAAAATTGATTTACTATGAGCTAAGGATTCTTGGTCACTTATTTAACATTAAAATTAAAAAATTAAAAGATGTAAAAAATTTTCTTTTTCAATATATATATTTCGGGCTATCAACCCATCTTCAGGAATTACAGAAAATAACTAATTCAACTTATTGAATAACAGGTTATATATATGTTTATTGAACAGAGGGAAAGAATGTTTGAATTATTTTAAAGGACACTTTCTCTTAGGCTATTGTCAAGTGAAATTTTTTTAAGTGAAAATTTCACCTACTAATCCCACCTACTAATCCCACCCCTATTCATTTCGAAAGAAAAGGATTAAAATTGAATCTTCTTGAATCCACGGAAATAAAATATGCCTTGTCGAACGATGAAAATATTATCAATAATCAACTTGATGTAAAACAAAACATAATAATTGACCTATTAATAACAAAGCCAAAAATTTATTCCCAGCTTAGAGACATAAGTCAATGAACTTCTAACTTTTCTTTTATTTATCCACACCTATGTCAATAAACCCCTACCCAACCTTAAATTTTCACTTAACAAAATTTCACTTAAAAAATTTTCACTTAACAATAGCCTAAGAGAAAGTGTCCTTTAAAATAATTCAAACATTCTTTCCCTCTGTCCAATAAACATATATATAACCCGTTATTCACTAAGTTAAATTAGTTATTTTCTGTACTTCCTGAAGATGGGTTGATAGCCCGAAATATATATATTGAAAAAAAAAATTACATCTTTTAATTTTTTAATTTAAGTGTGAAATAAGTGACCAAGAATCCTTAACTCATAGTAAATCAATATTAAATATAATATTTATTTACTCTTATCTTTATTAAAGATGTTTCACCTTGCACCAACACCACAATCTCTACTAATTATTATTTTTTTGGACTGCCTCATCAATATCCACTCAATTTCACTTATCAGTTCGTCTCCAAAAATTACTCCAATCTTAGTAATATTTAAATAAAAAAAAACAATTTCCTCAAAAGGATTAATTTTTGACCTAATTGGCCTTTGCAATTTAAGATCGCCACAAGTTACGCAATATCATATGTAGATGGAGTGACAATGATTATACTCGATTGTGATGTACCTATATATTTCCTTTAGATCCAAATGGATATTAGGGCATTCAAGCCTAATTATTATCCCTTAAGTACCAAGGATTATAACAGGATTGGATGCGACGTTTGACCTACTATAATATATGGGGTATGGAGCTTAACTGGTAAATAGATTGAATAATTAAATAATTAATTAATTCAATAATTAGTTATCCCGAATACTTTTGAAGTATACTTTATAGTAAGTATAAGTGTACTTTATATCTTCATTTTCTGACACTTTTCTCGTATGTTAGATAATTAATTCTCAATCATAATTATCTTGGTATTTTGTACTAAGATCTGACCAAAAACATAAATGTGAAAAAGGGCCCAAGTTCGGTACAAACAGCTTCGCCGACAAAAGAATTGAGATCTGAACGGGTACCAAGTTCCATAGCAATTTCAAATGTAGACCTGAAGATGTCTTTTCTATTTAAGCCGAAACTGTATGAATCAACACTTTAAACAATAATCTAAATAAACTTAATCCTGAAAAAAACTATGTATATCATTTACATCAGACTATCCATCTTGCCCGCACTACAAATAACTTATTGATCTACTCAATGTAACTAAAATTTATTCTTGTACTAGAATGGTTTTTAGAAAACATTGAAAAGGGTAGAATTTTTTTCTTATTGAATGTGTTCGGGCTATTTAGGAGGTAAAAATACTAAAAGTCCCCAGTCCTAGCTACCGGGCTTAGAGGTGGGATGGGGGTGGAAATGTCCCGTTTTTTTGGTTTTTCGCTTATATCTCAAAAACGGTAGTTCGTAGGGAAAAATTATTCTTATCAAAATTAAAGCTTAAGAAGTTTGATACAATATTGCATATTTTACAATTTTTCGCCCCCGAATATCGTTAATATATGAAAAAAAATTCCTATGTTTTTCGTCAAACTTTTGTCTCTAGCAGCTCAGCCTTTCGTTTTACAGTAAAAGTCATCTTCTTGTCACACGATTTTTACTGTAAAATGAAAGGCGAGAGACAAAAGGTTGACGAAAAAGATAGGAAATTTTATTTTTTACTTTACCATACAGGGTATGGTCAAGTATTGTAATCGTGCATGAAAAAAGTGTTTTTTTTGCTTCTTTTTTTCGAAATATCTCAAAAACGGCTGAAACTATTTTAATTAAAATAAACTGCAACGGATCGTTGCTAAACTTTATCCAAATTCATTTGAAATATTAATATGTTTATTCCTTCATTATTAATCAGATATCACTTGCTATTTGCAGTTCATGTTGACTTTAATTCAAAATAATGATCGATTCTCATTTAACAGTCGGGGAATAACCATTCTACATTCGATTTTTGACGTTTCGGTTTTTATTGGTAACCAAATTTAGTCTTTTTGATTTTAAGTCGATTCTTCCACGTTTTCAGTATAGGTTGCCATTAATAGTCAAAACATCAAAAATGGAATGCAATAAGGTTATTCCTCTAGTATTAGATGAGAATCAATCGCTATTTTTGATTTTAAGTCGATTCCTCTATGTCTTCAGCAATAATTACTAATAAAAACCGAAAAGTCAAAAATCCAATATAGAATGGTTATTTCTCAAGTATTAGATGAGATCAATCGATATTTTTGATTTTAACTCGATTCCTCTATGTCTTCAGCAAAGGTAACGGATAAGAAAACAACGCAGTTGCTATGGTTACTTATAAAATTTCCTCCCCAAGATATTTAGAAAAAACTAAAAAAGTACTGAAATAAAGTACTAATGTTTGTGGGCCGATATGTAACAAAAACTAATCAGCGCTTCACTTTGTTAAAAGATTGCTAGGTTTTCAATTTCATTTCATTTGGTGCAACGGTGTAGAAAAAATCGTGGGCCAAAAAAACGATAACATCCATCCATCCATCAGCACGCACTAAATGAAAAGATCGCACTTTTTGGCCTCTCGACGAGACTCCATGTAATTTTTGGCAAAATCGTGCCTGAGGACCCTTTAAAGTCACGCTTCCCTCAAGACCGATTACAATACTTTCCGCATGCTTCGCATTGGATAAAGTAAAAATAGTTGTGTGACAAGAATGAGACCAGATGCATCTGATAAAGAAAAGAAATTTAGAATATTTGCAGATAAGATCAGCAGTAGAGTTAATACAAAAATCGAGTTTTTAGAAAACCGGTTTTCGAATTTCAATTTTTCTATAAAACCGTATTCGGTTTTTTGCAGATAAAAAAAAGACATTTACTAATATATAACTTAAAATAGAAGTTTTTAATTTTTGACATGTGAATAGCAGAGTTGATTAATTAGGTGATTATTTATAATTCGACCCTGCTGAATCCAAATCTGAAAGTAGAAATCCTGTATCAACTATCATTTCCCATGATTTCATTTTTAGTATTTAATAAAATTTAATTCCCTTTGTAATAATTCTTCGAAATTCTTGTGAAATTTGGTTTCGATATTCATACTAGTTTTTGAGCTAGCTCGTCCACAAAAATTTGGTAGCGCACAGACTAACGGACAACCAGACAATCAGACAGACAGACTAACTAACAGACATTTTGACAAAACAATTATTATCTCGAAAAATATAATTTTTTCGATGTTTACTTATTAGGGTTTTTTCTAGAGCGAAATGCCATGGTTTCGCTCATTTGTTTTTACGCTCTCTATATATAACTTCATACTACGACCCTGAGGTACCACTTTTCGGTTACTTCAAGACTCATTTGGTAACCAAGACGACTGTTTTTGTTTACTCAAATTCTTTTATTTTAAATGAAATTATATAAAAATTTTAAAAACATTTTATTTTGCTAAATTCCACAAACTTTTCTCTGTAAAAAATACGATATAAATCACTCGAATTTTTTGGAAACAACATATCGTCTCTCTTACATGTCAACTTTGTGTTATGAAAAATAATATTTAATATTTATATATATGTTTTTATTGAGATAATTTTATACAAGTTTCTGTGTTAAGTTTACATTTAATACTGAGACTGTCAATAACAATCTTTTATCAGGCTGCCAGAGCTGCCCTCTTTTGGGTGTAATATGTAAATGAAATATCATACCTTCCTTCTGATTATAATATTATGGTACAAATATATGCAGCTTTTTTTAGGTCTTAAGGTTTTTCCAGAACGGGTCTTCATCTGGCCCTCTACTGGTCTGGGCGCTGTGTCCGTTCTCTCAGGTGGGCTGCGTTTTTGTGGAGACAAATCTTGAATTCTTCTTCTAAGATGTATAGAGTTCTTCCTAAGCTTGTTCCCATTTTTATCTTTAACTAGATAAGATCTTGGTTCAGTAATGGTTCTAATGATGTGACCTTCTATCCATAAGTCTTTGTCTTTTATGTATATTGGGTCATTCATTTTGAACTCTTCTTTCTTTTTAGAAGTCCTATCATGAAAGAACTTACTTTTTATTTTTAATTCCTCCATCCTGGTTCTCAGATCTTCATCTGGTGTAGAGGGAAGAAGTAGTTCAGCGCTCGTCGTGATCTTCGTTCTTAGCAGACGTCCCATTAGAAGTTGGCTTGGCGAATACTTGAGAACGGTTAATAGAGAAGCTCTATATTCTAACAAAGCGCTGTGGATGTCTCCTCCTGAGTTGATTGATTTTTTTATCAAGTTTTTGCAATACCAACTCCCTTTTCTGATAGTCCGTTTGATCTTGGGTAATAGGACTTGGATGTTTTTATTTGAAATCCCCATGAAATAGCAAACTTTTTCATTTCTTCACTATTAAAAGTTTTATTATCACATCGGTGATTTCTGGGATGCCGAAGTTGCTAAAAAGAATTTTTAGTTTTTTAATTATTTCTGGGGCGGATTTGTTTTGAATATTTATCATTTCCAACCATCTTGAATAATAGTCTTCGACTGCTAAAAATGTTTTATTTTTATATTCGCCAATATCCATACCAATTTTTTGAAACGGGTATAGGGTTGAGTTTGGTAAATGGCCAAATTTTCATTTTTTGACCCTAGACCCCCCCCCATTTTGTGCGGTTAGTTTTTGTATTTTTATACTTCTTTCCACTGATTATGTATACAAAATTTGGTTGAGTTTGCTCAAATAACCTAGATTTTTAATTTTTAACCCCCCCATCCACTCTCCATAATTTTGGGTCGATATCCACCAAAATCTAATCAGCTCTTAATCTCAATGGACCAAAACTACGTGTGAAATTTGGTTTCGATATTCAAACTAGTTTTTGAGCTAGCTCATCCACAAAAATTTGTAACGCACAAACTAACAGACAGACAACCAGACAGACTAACAGACATTTTGACAAAACAATTATTATCTGGAAAAATATAATTTTTTCGATGTTCACTTATTAGGGTTTTTTGTAGAGCAAAACGCCATGGTTTTTCTCAATCTTTTTAATCAAAATAGTTTCAGCCGTTTTTGAGATATTTTGAAAAAAATAAGGAAAAAAACACTTTTTTCATGCACGATTACAATACTTGACCATACTCTGTATGGGAAAGTATATATAAAAAAACCAAAAAAAAAACTAGCGAGTTGGAGCAAAATACATTTTATACGGAACAAGTAGCAAGTGATGCAACGAACGCTAAACAGAACTCAAGCTTGAGTTGTTTGCCATAAAAGAATTTAGTCTTTTGATTTTAAGTCGATTCTTCCACATTTTCAGTAGAGGTTTCCATTAATAGTCAAAACATCAAAAATGGAATGCAATAAGGTTATTCCTCTAGTATTAGATAAGAATCGATCGTTATTTTTGATTTTAAGTCGATTCCTCCATGTCTTCAGCAATGGTTGCCAATAATAATCGAAACGTCAAAAACCGAATGTAGAATTGTTATTCCTCAAGTATTAGATGAGAATCAATCGCTATTTTTGATTTAAAGTCGATTTCTCTATGTCTTCAGCAATGGTTACCAATAAAAACCGAAACGTCAAAAATCCAATATAGAATGGTTATTCCTCAAGTATTAGATGAGAATCAATCGCTATTTTTGGTTTAAAGTCGATTTCTCTGTGTCTTCAGCAATGGTTACCAATAAAACCGAAACGTCAAAAATCCAATATAGAATGGTTATTCCTCAAGTACTAGATGAGAATCAATCGCTATTTTTGGTTTAAAGTCGATTTCTCTGTCTTAAGCAAAGGTAACGGATAAGAAAACAACGCAGTTGCTATGGTTACTCTATAAAAAATTTCCTCCCAAATTTTTACCATTTCACAGAGAGAAGCCTATCCATTCTTACTTAAGCAAGGTTAAATGAGCTATATTAAAACGTTCAAATGAATAAATTTTAAAGAATTTAAAAATTAAAAAAAGTACTATCTTACTTAGAGTAAAGTACTTTAAAATATAATTTTACTAAAAACTTTATTTAACCTTTTTTGTGGTCCCCAAGGTACTTAATTAGGATATTAAATTTCATCAAAATTGGTTAAGTCATTTTCAAGATATTTAGAAAAAACTAAAAAAGTACTGAAATAAAGTACTAATGTTTGTGGGCCGATATGTACCAAAAACTAATCAGCGCTTCATTTTGTTAAACTAATGGTAGGTTTTCAATTTCATTTCAATCGGTGCAACGGTGGAAAAAATCGTGGGCCAAATAAACGATAACATACATACATACATCCATCCATCCGCACGCACTAAATGAAAAAATCGCACTTTTTGGCCTCTCGACGAGACCCCATGTAATTTTTGGCAAAACCGTCACGTGCTAAAATTCAACCTAATTGAATACTACAATTTGTGACTTTAATTGAGTCCATGGGTTCCGTAGTCTTTACCTGAGGACCCTTTGAAGCCACGCTTGCCCCGAGAGCGATTACAATACTTTACCCATGCTTTGCATTTGATAAAGTAAAAAGTACTATCTTACTTTCGAGTAAAGTACTTTAAAATATAATTTTACTAAAAAACTTTATTTAACCTTTTTTGTGGTCCCCAAGGTACTTAATTAGGATATTAAATTTCATAAAAATTGGTTAAGTCATTTTCAAGATATTTAGAAAAAACTAAAAAAGTACTGAAATAAAGTACTAATGTTTGTGAGCCGATATGTACCAAAAACTAATCAGCGCTTCATTTTGTTAAAAGAATGCTAGGTTTTTCAATTTCATTTCAATCGGTGCAACGGTGTGGAAAAAATCGTGGGCCAAAAAACGATAACATACATCCATCCATACATCCATCCATCCATCCGCACGCACTAAATGAAAAAATCGCACTTTTTGGCCTCTCGACGAGACCCCATGTAATTTTTGGCAAAACCGTCACGTGCTAAAAATTCAACCTAATTGAATACTACAATTTGTGACTTTAATTGAGTCCATGGGTTCCGTAGTCTTTACCTGAGGACCCTTTGAAGCCACGCTTGCCCCGAGAGCGATTACAATACTTTACCCATGCTTTGCATTGATAAAGTAATACCCATGCTTTGCAATTGGATAAAAGTAAACATTGAGCTAAACCCAGGCATTTCGCTCTACAAAAAAGCCCTAATTACTAAGCGAACATCGATAAAATTATATTTTTCGAGATAATAATTCTTTTGTCAAAATGTCTGTTTATCTGTTAGTTAGTCTGTGAATTACCAAATTTTTGTGAACGAGCTAGCTCTAAAACTAGTTTGAATATCGAAACTAAATTTCACACGTAGTTTTGGTCCATTGAGATTAAGAGCTCATTAGATTTTGGTGAATATAGACCCAAAATTAAGGTGGAGGGGGCTTAAAAATTCAAAATCTAGGCCGTTTGAGCAAACTCATCCAAATTTTGTATACATAATCAGTGAGACAAATCTCAGATAGTATAAAAATGCTAAAACTAACCCCCCCTACATGATTATAAAGAATTTTAGGTGCCAGAGTGTATGGTAAAGTCAAGTGGATGGCCATACATCAGAACACGTCAGCTTATGTCATACATTGAACGATATTCGCCTGCAAATATCTCAAAACTCATATGCAATAAATGAAAAAATGAATAGAAACAATCTTATATCAAATTCTTATAAGCTTTGCTCTTTTAGTAGCAGCAATTTTTTTTTCCGACGACCCACCGTTTTTGAGATAAAAGCGAAAAACCAAAAAACGGGACATTTGCACCCCGCATCCCGCCCCTGAGCCCGGTAGCTAGGACTGGGGACTTTTACTATTTTTACCTCCTAACTAGCCCGAAAACATGCCATAAGAAAAATAATCTACCCTCTTCAATGTTTACTATGCTCCCTTTTTGAGCGTTCGTTGACTGGACTATAAGTTAATTGCATAATTCTGGCATAAAGTATTTATTTAATGGATGGTCGAGGCTACATTTAATCATCGAAAGTATTAAACCGCGGAGTCTAATTCGGAAAATATTCAATCCAATTCATATTTATATGTATCATTATCAGTAAAAATCAAATCGAAACATCATATAATTAAATGGTTAACAGAATTTATTACATATTCACTTTGAATATAAACTCGATTTCAATTTGATTGATTTAATCAAATGAGACTCCAATTAGCCATTAAATCGAGAAGTCTATTAGGGTATAATTTTCCATTCCATCAGTAGGTGCGTTCATTTTGATTTATGATTTTCCGCCTGCCCGCATCAAATCAGAATCTTTTTCAAAATATCTCACTTTTAAAACCAACCCCAATCTCAGCACTTTGAAAGCAAAGATAAATATCGATATTAACTGGTTCCTGGGCTGACTGCAAAACGAGAGGCCGCCTCTTTATGGCTCTTCCGTCCTCTGCAGATTCATATGCCTACAGCTGGAGGGGCTGTCTAAGAGAAAATATGATCCAAACATAGGCAAATATATTTTGGGATCAGATGCTAGGGGGAGGATTCCAATAAATGTATGAAAATAAATTGTCATCAATATTTTTTCCGAACTTGACAATCGATATATTAAAAAAATGTAATTTGACAATTTATTATAAAAAGTTTATACCGTCATATAGTAGAAATTGAATCGAAAATTTTCTTCAATATATATACGAATATATTTCTATTTAAGGTGTTAAAGTTATGATATTTTTTTTATTGAACTATTTATAAATATTTTAAATCCTATCTCTTTCTTGGCTTTCAATTTTTGCTTCAACAATTATTTATGACACTTTTTGTATATTCCATCGGTAAAATATAGGTAGCTGAGATCTCAGATTTCGATATATTTCATTTTTTGAATTACATTTGCAATATTGACAACGCCAATATTTTTTCTATTTTTTATAAAAGATCTATCATTCTTTTATGGATTTGCAAAAGCTCTTTCTAAACTTGTTGCTTTAAAAAAATTTATATTTTCAAGCAATCCTTTTGTCTGAATTTTAAAAGGATTCCGTACAAAAAAACTTTCCACAATGAGGGTGCTCTCTACTTGATACTTGATACGAATAGACAAAGTATCTATAAGTACATATAATATACTAGCTGCGACGCCCGCCTTCGGAGGGTTTCTTACTAGGCAAGGGGCTACGCCCCCTGAACCCTCCAACCCCATTCCACCTCCGCATCCATCCTGAACCCCACTCCGCACCCTTCCCACCCATTCCACCGCCACCCCGGGCCCCCTGCACCTCCACCCCTGCATCCCACCCCCGCACCACTCCTTCGCACACAGTTGTTGCATTTCTAGCTCCCTAGAGGCCCACAGAAATGTAAACAAAATTTGTTTGAGTTTGTTCCAAGGGCAAGAACTTTCATTTTTTGCCCCCTCCCCTCCCTATTTTGGGTGGTTAGTTTTTACATTTCTAGCCTTTTAGTGGCTATGTATTCAAAATATGGTTGAGTTTAGTCCAAGGGCAAGAAAGATACGAAGCCTTTTGTGTTTTAGACCACAAAATCCTGCACCTCACTACGCACCCATCCCACCCCCCACCTCGGGCCCCCTGCACCACACCCCTGCATCCTACCCCCGCACCACTCCTCCGAATCCAGTTGTTGCATTTCTAGCTCCCTAGAGGCCCACGATTATGTATACAAAATTTAGTTAAGTTTGCTCAAAGAGCAATAATTTTAATTTTTTAACCCCCACGCATTTTGGATCATTAGTTTTTACATTTCTAGCCTTCTAGTGGCTATGTATACAAAATTTGGTTAAGTTTTCTCCAAGGGCAAGAAAGATACGAAGCCTTTTGTGTTTTAGACCACAAAATCAAAAATCTCCCATCAGGTCAGGGGTCAAATTTCAAAAAAATAAAAGATTTAGCATTAATAAATCTATGTACCAAATTTGAATGCTAAAACTTAAAAACTTAAGAAGATAGAGTACTTTAAAAATTTCAAAAATTTACCCCAAAATGACTACATCTCAAAGGTTTAACAGTTAAACCTCCTGATGAAGGGTTCATAGCCCGAAATATGTATAGAGATAAATAAAAAAATCTCCAAAATAATTTAAAAGATTTTTTAATATTTTAATTTTATTTCCTCTTTGTGAAACACCACTATAACCCGTTAAATAATTCCTGTGTTTAATATGTTTCACTATAAACCAACACCGCTTTCCCTAAACTTTATATTAATAAGACTTGAATGGAGAATTTTATACTCTTAGGAGTAGGAGACATGAACCTCCTGAGGCCCAGATTGCTTTTTTTTTATTCTTTTTTTTATTATATTTTTATTGAGCGTTTATTTATATCTTGTAAAATTACTTTAAAATTTCGGTGTGTGTGTGGTGGTGATGGTGGTGGGGGGGGGATCAATGGATAGTAGTGCACTCTAGTTTATCTTATTTTATATACATTTTATATTTAAAAAAAAAATAGACTCAGGTAATCTCAGACTTCATATTCAACTTTTGAATGGTAAAAATGCCTAATATTTTGGACTTAGGGATGTTTATTATTATTATTATTTTATTAATTAATTGAGGTCCTATATCATCATGAAAGAAGGAGGGAAATTATAAAAAATAAGCTGACGTGTTCTGATGTGGCCATCCACTTGACTTTACCATACAACCTGGCCCTCACTTATATTTAATATTTAATCAAATTATTTATATTCATGTAGCGGGGGGGGGGTAGTTTTTGCATTTTTAGACTCCCGGGGGTCCACTGATTATGTATACAAAATTTGGCTTAGTTTGACACAAGAGCCTATAGATTTTAATTTTTTGACCATACCCCCCCCCATTTTGGGCGGTTAGTTTTTGCATTTTTAGCCTTCTAGGGGTCCACTGATTATGAATACAAAATTTGCTTGATTTTGCCCAATTGGCCTAGATTTTTAACTTTAACCCCCCCCTCCACTCCCTTTAATTTTGGGTCGATATGCACCAAAATTTAATCTCAATGGACCAAAAACTACGTGTGAAATTTGGTTTCGATATTCACACTAGTTTTTGAGCTAGCTCGTCCACAAAAATTTGGTAACGCACAGACTAACGGACACCCAAAATATAATTTTTTCGATGTTCACTTATTAGAGCTTTTTTGTAGAGTGAAATGCCATGGTTTTGCCCAATTTTTTTAATCAAAATAGTTTAAGCCGTTTTTGAGATATTTGGAAAAAGAGAGAAGAAAAAACACATTTTTTGCACAGTTACAATACTTGATCATATGGTAAAGTAAAAATATGTATCTTATTCTCACGAAGTAATATTAGAAAAAATTAATTTTGAATAATTTATTATATTTCAATTAATTATAAAATTTACTGAGAACGTACTGAGACTTGAAATTTTCCTCTAATTGTTAGAAATTCAACTGAGAAAACGCCGTTTCAATATTTCTAATACTTTGCAAAATCAATTTATAAAAATATATTCCATATCTTTTTTTCATTCATTCCAATTTCTTTTCCTTTTCATCAATGAACGATTTACTACGAAATGTTTTTGTTCTATTTTTTGTGTGAGTTTCTATGTGTGTGTTTTTATAGTTTTATTGCCGTCATAAAAATTCCTTTAGGCTTTTAAATATAAATCCTGCATAATTTAAAGCAATAAATCATCAATTAGCCCAGTGGCCTAAAGAAGAAAGGTGTTCACAAGTATTTCCTAGAAATTAACCTAAATATTATTAGAAACAATAACAAAGCCATTTATTTTTTACAGTAAAAAAATTAAAACTGAATTATTTCAGAAACGGCTGCTCCTATCAAAAAATACAAAGAAATATTTTTGTAGCTTATTCAATACTCTACAAATTTGAATTTAACTATTTTGATCTAAGACCGATAGAAAATGGGATTTTATAAGAAAATAATATATAACTCGTGATTTTACATTAAAAATTAAAACTGAATTAATTATTTATTATTCTAAGGTACACATTTACTTTATTAATATAAATGTTTAAAAGGTTGAGACTAAAAGGAGTCACGGCTGAAAAGTCTCTCGTTTGTACTAATTAAATAAAGAAAATGCTCCATCTGTGAAACTGGATTTTTTTTCTTTTAACAAGAATTATCCATCCATTCTACGAGGTCCTTTAGTCTCAACCTTTTAAACATTTATATTTTAGACCTATCAAGTGTCTCCTATTTGATACTTTATTAATATTGAAAATGTAAAATTTTGTAATGTTTTGTTTTTGTAAGTTATATTTTAAAATATGATGACACTAATATAAAGTGATCAAAACGTCCCTATTGACAATAATTATTATATATATATATATATATATTTTTAATATTATAACCTACCTATGTTATGTTTTTAAAAAAGAAAAAATGAGGGCCATTTCTTGAGAATATATCTTTGAAAAGTTACATAATAATTAATAAAAACACATTTTTCATGAACGGTTTCAATAAATACTTCACCATACCTATATAGTAAAATAAATAAGCTGACGTGTTCTGATGTGGCCATCCGCTTGACTTTACCATACAACCTGTCCCCTCACTTATATTTAATATTTAATAAAATTATTTATAAACATGTAGAGGAGGGTTTTTTTTTGCATTTTTACACTCCTGGGGCCCACTGATTATGTATGCAAAATTTGGTTGAGTTTGGTTCAAGAGCCTATATTTAAATTTTTTGACCCACCATCCATTTTGGGCGGTTAGTTTTTGCATGTTTAGATTACTGTGAGCCCACTGATTATGTATACAAAATTTGGTTTGATACAAGAGCCTAAATTTTTATTTTTTGAACATTTTTGCATTTTTAGACTTCCTGGGGCCCTACTGATTATGTATACAAAATTTGGTTGAGTTTCGTAAATGGCCAAGATTTTCGATTTTTGACTCCCCCTCCACTTTGGGCGGTTAGTTTTTGCATTTTTAGACTTCTGGGGTCCCACTGATTATGTATACAAAATTTGGTTGAGTTTGGTAAATGGCAAAGATTTTCATTTTTTGACCTCCCCTTAACTCCCTTAATTTTGGGTCGATATGCACCAAAATATAATTAGCTCTTAATCTAAATGGACCAAAACTACTTGTGAAATTTGGTTTCGATATTCACACTAGTTTTTGAGCTAGCTCGTCAACAAAAATTTGGTAACGCACAGACTAACAGACAAACAGACATTTTGAAAAAAAGAAAAAAAAACTCTTTTTTCATGCACGATTACAATACTTGACCATACACTGTATGGTAAAGTCAAAAGTGAATAAAAGGGGATAACCTATCTGGTGGCCACACACGACCTACCTCATATGTGGTCATCCACCGAAAGTGAAAAAGTTAATTAAATGTACCAGATATATCTCAGTCACTTCGAGATTTATTTTAAGAATTTTTTAACCCATTATTGATTCTCGTGCCTTTTATTTTTAAACGGAAATTATCTGCTGTTTAACAAGATTTCCAATTAATTTAATTGAATATTTTATTGGCTAGAAGAATCTATATCCAATGAACAAGAACACAAATAAGAAAAGTTACGTTAGATAGATTTAACATTTAAATTTCAATGAATTCTTGACATTCTTATCCGCTGGTCCTTTAATTAAATTGCACTCTAGGATTCTTTTTGGTGGAAACTTTGAGAGAACAAAACAAAATGAATTCAATTAATTTGCTCTTTGTCGATCAGTAAAAAATTACCCGTTCCATTCTAATTGCTCTTACCAAATTTTTATTAAAACGATTATTCAAGGCGATTCAACCCTCTTTATTTTGCGAGAAAATGTAATAGAAAAACCCAGCTCTTTAAACAAATTGAAGATCTATTTACAATTTTAAAGAGAAAGAAATCAATCAATCTTTTTCGGACAAATTCTAAGATTTTAGTAGAAATATTATTAAATTGCGATATCAGAGGGGATTCATCTCTCCAGGGTCGAACCTGAGAACTAACACGCTATCCGGGCGAGATTAGTAAACACACCTTCGAGACGATAAAACCTCTCTCTGATTCGCAATATATGATATAAGCACTCTCTTTCCTTTTAAAATACATCTTGGTTAATCTGAACCCGAGCTGATTTTTTGAAAAAACTTCCAACTATTTTCAAAAAAGATGCTCAAAACTTTAATTATCTATTTACAATGTTAGTTTTCCAGAAGCGTAGTGTATCTACTCTTAATAAACGAGCAAAAATTATATATATATATATATATATACTAGCTGACGGCCGGGCCTTTGGCTCGAGCGTCACCTAACCCCTGGCGGGGAGCGTCTCGTTTTATGGTTAAAATTTATATAGATAATAGCTGACCCGACCACGCGTTGCTGTGACTAATTCTAATTCTTAAATAATAAATATATTTAAAAACTAATATATAATAAATTGAAAATACAAATAATATAGAATAGGTATTGAAACAGTAAATGAATTCATATATTACTTGTTAAAATTGTTCCCTTAACCAAAAATAATATTGACAGTTGAAAGATTTCCAAAAGCTATTATAGGCCATCTTGTTTGTTTGCTTTTACCCCAAAGAGAAGAGCTGGCGTTGTTTCCTCGGAAAAATATTTTACATGCCACAGGTGTGATATTTATAAAAACACTATCTATAAAAACACTCTTTGAATGGAATGTTTTGTGAAAATTTCAAAGAAAATCGGTGAAGAACTTTCGGAAATCACTTCAACTTATCACTTTAGCCTAACAGTACCTACATTTTTATTTATATAGATTTGTATCTTTTTGTTCTATTTTGGAAAGGACTTCTACCGATTTTGATAAAATTCACGGGTTAGGGGGTTTTTGGGTCGACATTTGGATCTGTCACGGTCTCATCTCCGGCTAAATTGTTTTTGATGGGTTTTTTCGTAATCAAATTAATTTTTCTCAGGTAGAAAAATGTCAATCTTGGAGTTTTAAATAAGGCTTCTCTTTTACTTTGTACCCAGACAGACAATTGGTTAGATTAAATCATTGTTCTCAAAGGCCTTCAAGAAGTATTTTGATTGTGGTTTTTAACATTGTTTGTTCTCTCTAAACGTTAGAATTATTAATAAACGTTTTATAATTGTTTTTATAAAGAACCTTATTTATTTAATATAATAAAAAAATCAAGAATTTATTTAAAAATATCTTACGCATAAGCAGGTCCAATTTTCTGAAAAAATAACACATTTTGATAGGTTTTATTTATTAACAATTGGATGAATAAAAATGAATCATGTGGTTGAATCAAAACAAAATAATTGGCTGTTCAAATAAGCAGTAACTAAACCCGAGCGAAGATCTATTTACAATGTTAGTTTCCCAGAAGCGTAGTGTATTGACTTTATGAGGCAACTTTACACTGGATTGGATGAAATTCCACTCTACTTGTTTAATTATCAGGAGCGGTTGAAATTTCTTGAAATTATAAGGAATGTTATTATTTAGGTATTTATTATTAGTATTTTTTTTACATAATCTCTCTCTCTCTTTAATAGCTAATTCCTAATTTTGGGGTTTGAATCGAAAGGAAGCTTTTGACTTTTATAAGAAATTAAATAAATAAATAAATCTTTATTACTCGACCTGCTTAGAGGCACAAGTCCTCGGTGGCTAGGTCAACAAAACATCAATACAAATTAACTACAGAAATTAATAAACATAAATACAAATCAATTAAAAGAAATTAACAATTAACAAACAAGAAAAAGAAAAATAGAAATGTATGCTCATTAACAAATAACATGATCATAGATTTCATCAAAAGACAAAACGTAATTTAAATAATTCCGCGCAAAACCCGATACCAGGAGCAAACGACGCATTAGCCATCCCGACATTTGCCATAAGTTGTTAAGGAAACCTGGTCAAAACCTTAACAAGGATAGTATGACCTTTCTCTACCTCAGGTAATCTCTGCTTGTGAGAACTAAATAAAATTTTGCACAATTCTAGGACATTAGGACTTGACAAAATGTATAATTGACTTAATCATAGGGAGAAGACTATAATCCCAAGTAGTAACAGACAGACTATTCCACAAATCAATCCCAGATCCTACAAATGAATGTAAACCGATATTTTTCAAGAATCTTGGATTACGAAAATATTTGGAATTACTTGGAAATATTTGAAATTACTTGGAATATATTTGGAAGTACTCGGAAATATTTGGAAGTACAAGTGGAAGTAGCTGTACAGCATATTAGGTCGCGGTTCACCCTCGACTGTACCTATACATATAAATAAATAAAAATATTTATATAGATTAATTTGTAACAACGCTTAGAGAAATTTCTCTAAAAAAATTACCCTCTTGCCTAGAATCGAACCGACGAACTCTTTAACTATGGTCATCAGCTCAAACCACTAGACCAATGTCACATTAATATTTATATCTTGATTTCTTTTACTAAAACTATATATTTTTGATTTAGACTTTGTGTCTAGATAATATTGTATTCATTTGAACTCGAATGAAAATGAAAAAACACCAATAGATTTTAAATTAAGTAACATTAAATATATATTAATTAACGAGGCAAATTTGAAATATAATTCTCAGCTCGGATTTTTAAACTGATGGCTCCAATCGATTTTCATTAACCAGGCAAATTTGAAATATATATATTCGAATTTTGAAATGAAAGACTCCAATTCATTTTAAATTAAGAAACATTAAATATATTGATAATTGTTCCTCCCCCCTCGCCACTCAAAAATTAAAGATGCGAAACTTTTAAGAGACGATGTATTTTCGGTAGTTTACGGGTATACATTTGGAGTGTGGTTTTTTAAGAGGAATAAAATTTTTGGACAGAGACGCTGCCCGCCAGGGCACTCAGCCCGGAGGGCCGAGCTTGAGGGTGCCGAAGGCACGCATCAGAAACCTCGTAAATAAATAAAAATATTTTTTATATTATTTTAATTGTGGGACAAATAGCACTTGAAGTTAAAATAATATAAATTACTTAATTTTTGGATGAATTAAAAACAAAATCAATAAATATAATAGGCCTGAATTTTTTAAAGATTAATTATTTTTAAAGCAGTCCAATTACTAAAAATATCATTTTACACATTCTATTAAAATTTTAAATGATTTATTTGGCTAAATACACCATTGATTAGAAGCCTGAAATTAGATTTTTGGTAATCCAAGTATGATTTTTTTATGCTAGAAGTTCTAGTAAAATTTTAAATTATTTATTTGACTAATTACAACATTGATTAGAAGCCTGAAATTAAATTTATCGGTAATCCAAATATGATTTTTTTATGATTTTTATTTTACCTTCTGTTACCTATCAAGATTTTAAAAGAGGTTATTCTATATCTTTGAACTATGATATTATAGCGTTAATCTTCGAATTTTAAATATAGTAATTTCATTTTTAATCCTCTATAATTTAAATATTTAAGTTCTTTTGAATCTTGATAAACGTTCATTGATATCATATAATTAAAATTTTAATTAATTTCTTAACTAAGCACGAAAAAACTTCCAATATTCGCTTTGGCGTCAAAAGTTTTAATATATTTTTAAAAATCTAATCCCTCTATTATGCATTAAACAAAAAAAAATCTAATAAAACATGCATTGAATCGTGTGAGACATAATTTAATAAACCAAAACTCTAATTTATTATGCAGATTAAAATGGGCCCATTCTTATCTAGTTATCTCTTTTATAAAGCCCACTTTAGAAAGAAAAGGGAAATTACGTTATCCGCTTAATTACAATTTTAATGAGAAATTTAGGAAAACTACTAGAGATCAAGAATATTCACTTAATTTAAATTCCAGCAATTACATTAATATTTTATTTATATCGTTTAATTCCAACCAAATAGTCTCTCTCTGGGAAATTAAAGGAAATTTTTGTTAGTAAATATCGCGTGCTTTGTTTTAAGATATAATAGATTTAAAAGAATATGTGAACGACTTCAATCCTAATACTTTTTAGATTCATATTTATATTTAAAAAACATATCTCCGAGGCGAAAAAGTTAATCACTTTATCTATTCTAGATGGAAGGAATTGATGATCTTAATAGTTTGAAAAATATTGGGGTCCCCAGAGGCCAAAAAGTGAGCAAAAATGGCACGATGTTTTACCAAATGATCTACCGATCTACCGGTTACTAATTGAAATAACTACCTCTTAATAATATTTATTTATTTATATATATAAAGTGGAAAAGTATGTATATATGTTTGTATGATCCAAACGATCTGATTGGCCAGTGCATATCATCGGCAAGTGCGTTAAATTATTAGAACGATTCTGATTGGTCAGACAGTGATGGTGTTTAGCCAATGTGTTAAATAAATCTTTCCTTATTGTTGAATCAATTTTATTCAGTACATTCTTTCAATACTTACAGTATCATTTTAAATTTCAATTGTTAAATTGGTATGAACGAGGCGACTCGGCCGCCAGGGGCTAGATGACGCCGGGCCAAAGGTCAACTGTTGACCATCATGTTGTACAATGTAGGAAAGTACAATGTACAGTAATAAATTCATGGAAAAATACAAATACACGTAAAGAAAAAGATCAAATAATATTATTATTTTAGTAATGATAACTATAATGTGAAAAAGAGTCCATTCAAGGTTTAGTAGGACTATGCGTGATTATCCAAGGGTTCCGAAAAGGGCCACCTGAGGCAAGGAGTTCGGTGTCTGGGACATTCCAAAGCTTTTGGACATGGACGAGGGGCCGAAAGATAGATAGTCAAATAAATAAGATGGGTAGCCTGAGTTCAAGACCTTGTGGGGATTATTATATTTTAAAGGCTAACTAAAAGGTAGTTATGTCTATATAGAGGGTGGTGACTTTGGCCGACGCAGCTAAGCGATTACAATGTTAATTTTTGAATGTGCATTTGCTCCCCTAATTATTTTAGAGTTAAAGTTCTTATATGTTTTTTGTAGAGAAAAATATTGAACCGAACATATTTTTGTTTTCAAATTTTGAAATTTCAGTACCGTAATAATCAACATTATAAATATATTGTATTTTTACAAAAATCACTGGATGGAATTATTAAAACAAAATAATAACAATAAAAAATTGGCCCGCCAGGGCCACCGGCCCTGGAGGGCCAATGTGCCGAGGGCGTGCCGGAGGCACGTCTGACGCAGCTTGTATTGTATAAATTGATCTGGATAATATAAACGCCAACGGTCTTAGCATGCTCAAATCATAGGTCTCCAATTTAAACAAAATGAGAATCGTTTTTTCTGAACTCGATGACCTTTTTTCAGACACCTTGTGTTTTTGGCATATTTACAGCCTTCTCAATGCCACTCGTGTTACGTGCATCCCAACCAAATCGATTAGAAAGACTTAAAGAGAGAACTTAAACGGCTATACTCTCGTATATATGGCATTGCTAGTAAAGTCAGAATCTGGACAATATATTAAATCAGGCTGGAAAAAGATCTTAAAAGATAAAATAGACGAGTAAGTGACAATCCCCCAGTGGACCGGGGGGTAGAATAGGTCCACAGTATCCCCTGCTTGTCGTAGATGGCGACTAAAAGGGGTTGGACGTGAGGGTGACAGCCTCCAGTCCTTAAAAATTTCACAGTTATTGATCCCTCTGCGTTTGTGTGTTTCTCCGCAAATCAAGAAGAGAAAGTCGTAGAAAGTTTTTCTGAAGCCACTATATTTGTAATTCCACAAAGAACAGGCGTTTTACCTTCAGGACTTCACTTCGCAAATATAGAAAATCAAAAACAAAACTCAAATCATCTGTGTGTAGCTCTCATCTTTGGGGCCGTCCATGAATTACGTCACGCAGTAAGGGAGGACATCTCGAGATTACTGATAAAATGTGACAGGTGAGCCCGGGGATCTTAAAAATTGTGATGTCAATAAAGTCAAATTAAATAAACTGCAACGAATCGTTGCTAAACTTTATCCAATGTACTATCTCATTCTAGGGTAAAGTACTTTAAAATATTATTTTACAAAAAACTTTTAGTGACCTTTTTGTGGTCCTAAGGTATTAATTACAATATTGAATTTCATCAAAATTGGTTTAGCCATTTTCAAAATATTTAGAAAAAACAAAAAAGTACTTAAATAAAATACTAATGTTTGTGAGCTGATATGTACTAAAAGCTAATCAGCGCTTCATTTTGTTAAAATAATTTCATTTCAATCGGTTGTACGGTGTGGAAAAAATCGTGGACTAAAAAATCGATAACATATATCTATACATCCGCACGCACTTCTTGAAAAAATCGCACTTTTTGGCCTCTGGACGAGACCCCATTTAATTTTTGGCAAAAACCGTCACGTGCTAAAAATTCAACCTAATTGAATACTACAATTTTTGACTTTAATTGAGAGCATGGGTTCCGTAGTCTTTACCCGCGCATCCTTTGAAGTAGCGCGTTTGCCGCGAGACCGATTACAATACTTTACCCATGCTTCACATTGGATAAAATAACAGAGTCTTAAAAAGTTTTCACTTTCTCAATCAATTTGTATTCTAATGCTCTAAATAGTCCACAACAACAATATTCTAATTAGAAATTACTTTAGTGTTTGATTGACCTATTGTCCCTCAGTATATCAATCCAGCTTTAATTAACAATCGGTATATATATAAAAGCCATTGTCAGACAGTACCCGTGGCGCAGCAAGGAACCTGTGGGAGAAAAAAGCAACTAATATTCAATGACAGTTGTTATATTGTCAAATTTTACAAATAAAACATCTCTATTCTCTATATTATATATCTATAATATCTCTATATAATAATATATTCCTCTATATAGCTTAGAATATTAGATTTACGGCGAGTCTCATTTGAAATTTTAGTAGACAAATTTATTAATTTTAAATATATTATATATTTAATTTTTTTGAAATAATTCATACCGCAATTTTTTTTTTTTTTTTTGAATTTAAGAAAAATATAAATTCTTTAAATTTTAGTAGACAAATCAATTTTAATATATATATATATATATATATTATATTTATTTAATTTATAATATAAGTTTTAATGAGATATGATTTAATGGGATAATGAGATTAATTCTTAATTTATTACTGCGCGGGTCATTTGAAATTTTAGTAGATAAATTAATTTTAAAATTATTATATATAATCAATTTAGAGACACTTTTAAGATAAATTTAAATATTGAAATGTATTATTAAAAAAGAAATAGATTTCCAACCGATCGGGAATTTCGAGAGAAATGGTTGAATGCTCTAATAAAGTATTTATAAAGAATTTAATGATATTTTTTCATCTTTCTTTGATCAATATTAATTATTCAAAAAAATATTTTTTTTTAAATATATAAATACAGTCAGCTAATAATCACATCTCGAGACGCTGCCTGCCAGGGCCACCGGAGGGCCGAGCGGGAGCCGGGCGTGCCGTAGGCACGCCAGGTACTGCTCGTTTAACTAATAAATAGGGATGTAAATGTAAGAAAAACAAAGGTCAATGTCATCGTTTAACCCAAATACTCATTTCCCTTTGTTATATCACTTGAAAAAGGTGTTCCAAAATTAGTTCAAGACTAATATAATGGGTAGCGAGGAGGGCGTCATCTCCATTGTTTGCCAACAACTTAAAGTACACCACTTAGATATTATATAGGCAAACCTAATTCTCCCCACATATTTGATTTATAAAGAGAGCAAACGGGATGGTTCGGGAATCTAATGTAAATTTTGGCCAAACAGCTATTAATTGCATTAACTCCGTCTTTCAATTACTGTGCCTCGACTTGTTCCTCAGCCCTTAGTTCGCTCTCTGTCATTGTTATCAATATGAAACACGTGCTAGAAGACACAAGTGGCAATTAATAGCTTCTCGAAGATGAAGTATTATTTCATAATGTTTACCTCCATTTAATAAGGTCTGTTGGAAAACGCTCATTTCCATTAACTTTCTAATTATTAATCTAATCTTGGTTCGGATATACACACTGTCTGGAATTGACGATACCTACCTACATCAGGCTACGATAATAAATAATTATATATAACCTAGTTTATTTACCAATTTTTTTTGATATTTACTTAACCATGCAGGGTATGGCC